>QRFJ01000040.1:0-30728 GCA_006176705.1 Cocos nucifera | reverse complement strand
CCCCTCCCAAGAGAGATAGGGGGCATACACTTATATATGGCCTTGCGACTCTCACGCATCCAGAGGTGAGAGAAAGGACACGCACACTGGATTAACTGGCTACGATGAGTGCTTTCACAATACTCACTTGGATTAACACAGCAAAGTTTTTTGGCTAGAACTAAATGGCTATCGCTATACAATTCAATAGCGGTTGTATTAGAGTTTTCACAAAAGGCTTGGACATCAATACACACGACCAATTCTTCTCTACCACTATTACTATCCTCTCATCCACTTCATTCATACGGACGTTGCTCATCACACCCCTAGGATTCACATTCGAAGAAGATTTAGCCAGACAGCGGGAACTCTCACACTCACGCACCAAGACGGCAGGCAAGCCAAACACACATCAATACATCCCAACAATGGACGGCATCGCTGGTCGCTCGCTGCCATCCCTAGAGACGCATAGTTTCTTAGGTCCGTGCTAAAGATCAGAGGCTTCCGCAACATGGTATCGGAGCTTATGATGCCAAGGATGATTGGTATTCGAGCGATATCATGAAACATCAATTGGTATCAGGAAGAGGTGATGCTAGTTGGTGCGCTTACAGGTAAATCATTGGATAAAAGGACATTGAATAGAGTTTTGACATCTAGATTATAGTTTTGTGGGTTTCATTTAGCATAATTTAAAATAAGAATCCTTGTACAAAATTATCATTAAATATGCTATTTTTATTATTGAATTTATATTATTGATTTTGCATAATTATTTTCAAATCGATGGATTTGTTATGCTTGAGACATTATTGTTTCTTGTACGATTTTCAACATAAGTACATTTTATGTTGACTATATATGAGTAATAATAATTGATGGTATGATTATATGGTATGATACCTTATCTTGATCATATTATAAATTAAAATTGATACGAGAAATAAACATATAATAATCAAATAGGAATGATATGGTTGGACTAACCTCGTCATATGAAATAGCCTCCATAGGCTTACATGTGGAAATATGATTCGAGAAAGATCATGAACATTTGATCCAAGAAAGATTACAAGAAATATGATTCGAGAAAAATTATGAAAATTTGATTTGAGAAAAATTATAGAAATTCTATCCGAATAAAAGATCATTGCATAATCTTGATTAGTTCAAAGTCGAAAAGTTAAAGATTAACAAACAAGAATTATGGAAAGAGAAAATAAATGTTAAGACCAGAGAGATTATTTTTGAATAAGAGACTTTATCTGATGGCATGTAATGATCTATTTCTTGTCTATGTGCTCGATACATGTTTATTCCAATATTTAAGTTATTTCAGATATGTGTTATGAGTTTTCATGATTTCATCTTGATATGCTTATTGATATTTTCAGTATATCTATTATTTTAGTGAAGATGTATGGTGATTCTTACTGGGCTAAAAAGCTTATTTCTCGTTATTGATTTTTTTAGAGATACAGAAAGCTTAATTCGGACGTGTGAATGAGAGGACAGGTTTTGAAACTCTTAGAATCTTAGATAGTTTAATTTTTTGATACCATTGAACATTTGAATAGTTATAATTGAACAAATTGACTATTTATTTTGATGGATCAACTTGGTTGATATGTTTGGTATTTTATTTGGTTACTTTAGATAATAAAATTTTATATTTATTTTAGATCTTACATGATCTTTACGATATTGCTCTAGAGTTCGTGCTGCCATATACATGGCCGACCGAGGTGCTAGATTCAGGGCATGACACTATAGCATATCATATAGGATAGGCTTTCTATTTTGCCACATTTCTTATAATACCAATCTTAAGAAGAAAACATAAAAGTCAAGTATTTCTCCTACTAATAGAGTCATTAGTCTTGTAATCAAAAATAAAAAAGTATGGTATTTAATCTTTTTATTTATTTTTATAATATGCTATTTATTGATACATGCTATATGGCCAATTGATATATACTAAATAAATTAATCATCAAATAAGTCAATACACATCTTTCAGATAAATCAATATATAATTTTTGGAATATGGAGTTCACCAATATACAATACACGACTAGATGATACATGCTAGCAAATTAGTCATCTAGTAATTCAATATATATATTCAAGCAAATTGATATATAGTTTTTAGAAAATTATTATTTCATCAATAATTACTGATCATGGTATCAATCACTCATCCGACTCTTGATTTTTTTCATACATATTCGCAAGCTTTTTGATATATATCTAGTTCAGCGATCATATCATATCTTTAAATAAATTGATACATAATTTTAAAATATAGAGTTCATCAATACATAATATAGGACCAGATGATATATACTAAGTAAATTAGTCATCTAGTAATCCAATATCACCCTTCAAAGTAAGTCCATACACGGTTTTTCAGCAATATTATATTTATCAGTAATATAATATGAATATGCTGATACATACTAATTGACTTTTTGAGTATACTGTAAATTTCTTTGATAATCACCACATTACCAACTAGTTAACTACCATATCTAATACGAAATCAATATATATTTTTCAGGATGTGCTTTTTATCCTGAACGGTCATGGATCTAGATCCAACTATCTAGGTACCGTGATATGAAAGCAAGGCTTGCAGTATACTATCAACAACTCGATGATCTATGTAATTTACTAAACTACTATACGTCAGTGTACTTCAGTCAAATATAAATATTCTTAAAATTACTCGTATCAATTGCTTGGCCAAGGTAATGATCATATCGATGCTCGGATTAACTAATTTGCTAGTACTATTTACTGCTATCATACTGCTATTACTTGGATAACTTCATATTCTGAAAACTGTATATGAATTTATTTATATGCATGTATTAATATATTGATTATTAATTTATTTAGTTGTATCATATGAATATATAGTATGTATCGCTAAAAAATCTATACTAAAAATAAAAAAAGTATTATTATTATTATTTATCATGGAATTAATAATTCTATTAGTAAGAAAGTCTTTAAATCTTTTAATCTTTATTCTTTAAAATTTGTACTTAAGAGAAATATCGATACAAATACTGAATCTACTTATAGATATTCTTATAATACTCTATTGCATATGATTTTTGTTCTTACCATCCACTAATCTTTTCCAATTATGGCACTAGATAAACCCACACGATTTGAGGGCATGCATAGCCATGTTGGTGCCACAATTTTCATGGACCACTTTTGAAAAAAATCAGAGTTTTTCCTTCTCTACTGGCAGTGAATCACCGAATATAGGAAAGCCGAACATATTCTTCATGATGTTTCCAGTTCCTTGAAGAATGAACATAAGCAAATTCCCAACTCAAATATTTTATAGTAGTTCAAGTAGATTCTAAGGACTCATTTGGCTCACGGGAAGAATTTTTTTCTAAGAAGTTACTTTTTACGAAGTTACTTTTTGGGAATATAATTTTGTTATGTTTAGTTGACCATAAAAAATGGTTTATTACAAAATAGCTTATATTTAATTGAATATCTATTTTCTTAAAAAAAATATATAAAATACCTATTATACTCTTAATAGATAATATTATTTTTTTAATTATAGAATTAATAACTCCATTGGTAAAAAAAATCTTTAACTTTTAGATTTATTCTTTAAAATTTGAAAGTTTGATTATTAATTTATTTAGTATGTATCATATGAATTTGTAGTATGTATCACTAAAAAATATATACTAAAAATAAAAAAGATAATATTATTTTTTTAATCATCAGATTAATAACTCCATTGGTGGAAAAAGTCTTTAATTTTTATATTTATTCTTTAAAATTTGTATTAAGAGAAATATGATAAAATATAAAATTTATCCTATATGATATTTTATAATGTCTATTGCATATGATTTTTGTTCTTATATCCCACAAATCTTTTCAGCATGGACAGATAAACCCACAGATTTGAAGTCATACATAGCCATGTGTTCGCGCCACAATTTTCATGGACCACTTTTGGAAAAAATCAAGTTTTCCCATCTCTACTAGTAGCAAATCACCGAATATAGGAAAGCCGAACATATTTTTCATGGTGTTTCCTGTTTCTTGAAGAATGAACTCAAATATTTTATAGGAGTTCAAATAGATTCTAAGGACTCATTTGGTTTATGGAAAAAAATTTTCTTCTCAGAAGTTGCTTTTTACGAAGTTACTCTCTCGAAATATAATTTTGTTATGTTTAGTTGACCACAAAAAAATGTCCTATTGCAAAGTGATTTATATTTGATTGAATATTTATTTTTTTAAAAAAAATTATATAAAATATCTATTATATTCTTAATAGATAATATTATTTTTTTAATCATGAGATTAATAATTTCATTCGTAGAAAAGTTTTTAACTTTTAGATTTATTCTTTAAAATTTATATTAAAAAAAATATAACAAAATATGAAATCTATCATACATGATATTTTATAATATTTATTGCATATGATTTTTGTTCTTACATCCCACTAATCTTTTCAGCATGGACTAATTTGAGAGCATGCGTAGCCATGTGGGTGCCATAATTTTCATGGATCACTTTTGGAAAAAATCTAAGTTTTTCCTTCTCTACTAGTAGCAAATTATCAAATATAAAAAAGCCAAACATATTCTTCATGATGTTTTATATTTTTTGAAGAATGACCCAATTCAAATATTTTATAGTAGTTCAAGTAAATACTAAGGACTGATTTAGTTCACGAGAAGAACTTTTTCTTTTCAGAAGTTGCTTTTTATGAAGTTATTTTTTGAGAATATAATTTTGTTATGTTTAGTTGACTATGAAAAGATGGTTATTACAAAGTGGCTTATATTTGGTTGAATAATTATTTTTTTGAAAAAATTATATAAAATATCTATTATACTCTTAATAGATATAAGATCATATATTTTTCTCCCAAATCTTATATAAATAATAATATTATATTTATAATAATATAAATATAATAATAATATACTATAATATAACATTTAAATATAATAATTTATTATATTAATATAATACTAATATTGTTATTTAATATTATTAATATAAATATAAATATAATTTAATATAATATTATATTAATATAAATATTAATATATAAAATAAATTATATATTAATATTAATAAAAAATATTATATTAATAAATATTAATATATTATAAATATTTTATTATTTATATTAATATAAATATTATATTATATTAGGATAATATTATATTAATATTTATAATGATAATATTTAATGATATTTTTTAACTCTATAATTATGTATTTATAAAAGAATATTTTTAAAAAAAAAATGATCATCAATTTCTATCCCACAAGAAGTCTTTAAACTCATCTTTTTCATGAATTTTTACTTCTCATAGAATATAAAAAGCATCTTGTGATGAAAAAAAAATTTATATTCTCTCTTCTTTTAAAATTTTAATTAAATAATTTTTTTTATTTCTTAAAATTTGCGACTCTTTTCCTTCACTTTCTAACCACGCATGTCTTAAACTCGAGAAAGCTAAGTCCTATGCAGTTAATGCCAATGATATTTACGAGCACAAATCATAAAAGCCCTAATATACTAAAATCCAACCAAAATCCTCACTAGTAAGTAGAGGTCGTAATTTTATCCGACCTGCTGAGTATCTGATCCAATTTGATTCAAATGGGATGGATTTTATCCGATCCAATTAAAATTCGAGGCAGGTATGGATTCAAAAAAGAATACTTAAAATAGATTTAGATCAGATACAAGTAATGGTATATCTCGATCCGAATATGATCTGAGATAATTTTAATATATATTTTTTATTTAAAATTATAATAATTTTATATTATTTATTTTGATTTGATCTAATTTATATTTTTATTTGATTTAATTTAATTTAATTTAATTTAAGATAGATGTGAAGTAAATATAGATATAAAATTTTTATTTATAGAATAGGCGTAGATATGATGGGCCAATTTGACTCATACCATTGTCAGCCTTATTAGTAAGTGTTTATGTACGGTCGAGCGCATGGCTCTATCATCCACCGTATGGTGCGATGTATAATGCATTGTTTACTACATGGACGGCTGCACGTGACGGTGTGCGGCGTTCAACCGCGCGCCATGGACGGGACGTGCGGTGCACCGCACGGCACGGTGAATCCGCGTGATGTACGATCACCCATTTTTATAATTTTTAATTCCCTCGCCATACACGCCGGAAAAGAAAACTCTCCGGTCATCGCCCATGCGTCGTAAAACCTCTTGCCAAAAAAGTATATAAAAGGGAACAAAGGCCTATTTCCAAGAACAACTTCCAAGGAGAGAATCAATCATCTCCTCGCACCGCCTTCCGTCTCCTCCTCGTTGCTTTCTCTCCCTCGACGCCTCTTCCCCTTTCTCTCAGGTTTTCGCCTCCCTTTTCTATTCCAATCTCACTCCCTCGGCGCCCTTTAATTGTCCGTTACGTCCTGCAATTCTCTCGCGCCTCCCCGTCCGTCGAACTCGATTGATTTTATCCTCTCCGGATCGTCTTGTCGTTGCAGTTTCGATCATCATTAATTTAAGTTCTTTTTTATTAATTTGGTGTTATAGTCGCATTCTTTGCGGTTCAGAAAGCAGCAAGCAGTCGCATTCTTTTATCTGTTGTTCTTTTATCTTTGTTTCTGCGTTGACTGCCGGGTGTTTGACATGGGGAAGGATGATCAGTAAAGATGCCATTTGTACATATTTGAATGAACAAAAAGAGTACATTTTTGTCATTTTTAGTAATTTTTTTAATACCAATTTACGGTAATTTTAGGCTTCAAAACACAAAAGGTGCTGTGCCGATTGATTAGTACTGCTCGCTGTATATTACTTGTCTTATATGTGGTACATTAAACTTGTAGTAAAATGATGATTTCGTTAGGTAATGTAGTAGAGGTAGCTATATTTCTTTTGATGACCATAGGGTTTGGGTGAAATTCATTATGACTCTATTCAGATGTATGATGCGACACAATAGCCTGATATGCTATCTAATCTTATGTTTTGAGCTCCTGAACTGCTGTACCATGGTGAAGGCAAACTAAACTCTCAACCGCTCAGTGTGATATTACCCCATGGACAACCATTAAACTCATTACTAATCAGTGAACAGGGAAATCTGTCCTAAAGTGTCAGCTAACAAATTTTGCTTCAAAAGCATACAAATTCTATCAACTATCATAAAAGAAGAACCTTCCATTTTGGCCAACTCTTTTTTAAATATAGTTTCAATCAATACATCCATATCTCGTGTTTAGGTAATGTTATCATCAGCTTGCCATATTTTGTAAACTTGTTGTCCTAGAAGAATTTCAAGAGGTAATCCCTTAACCACATCTACTAAAGTGCCAACAAATTGGTATTTCAGCTTGCAAAATAAAGAGAAATTGGCTTTTTCTCTTCTTCTTCTTTTTTTACTTGAATCTTTCCTTTGGGATTTCAATATTCCCCTTGTGAACTCTGTGTAGCAATTCTCTTTTCTTTTTTGCACCCTTTCATGTTCTTCTCGACTTATCTTTCTTTCATGTATTCTTTAACTCATTTTTTTTAAGGTCTGATTAGTGAGTAAATATAGGTAGAAGTTGCTAAGGAAGATCAATATTTACCGAGGTTCAATAATTTGATTTTGGTATAAGTTTTACCAGGTCCACAAGTTTCATCTGTGGAAGTTCAATTTTTGAAGTTTCAGCTTAAATTCAAAAAGGATAAAAAATATCAGAAAATTAGGAAACTAAAAAAAGTGTTTACAGTTATGAGACCAAAAAAAAAAAAAAAAAAGAAACAATTTAAAAATAATAAGGAAAATTTGGTTTTACATCATTTTGGTGTGTGGCATGTCGTTAATTATTTGAGGACAATCTGTTTGAAATTTGTTCTCTAGGATAGCTAAATCTGTCGATAATACTCAATAAACTTCTCTCTCTCTCTCTCTCTCCCCACACATAGACACACATAACATGATGTTAAAATGCTTCTAATTCTTCTCAAATTGTTATTAAGTTTGATTTTTGATAAGTGTTTCAAAAAAATCAAGAAAAAAATCTATAAAAGGCAAAAGAGCTTTACAATTTGCCCATACATATATACACATCCACCCATACGTATTTACACTCATGTATGATTGTATCTATACAGTCCCTTAGTTTTGGGAGCCGCCAAAGCCAAAACATGTTGGTTACTGAGTTTTGGTCAAACATCAAATTCATCACTATACTTTCTGACTTTGGAAAGCCCAAAGATGCACTTCCATAAATAGGATTCATCTATGATTCAGAATCCTCAATTCTGAATGCCCATTATTTATTGGGCAAAAAATGCATGGGAAAGAGGCCTTCAAAATGTACTATTTTGGATTTATTGGTATTTTAACTATTTAGATCCTCAATTTGGAATGTCCATTACTGATATCCAATTAGTAAAATTGAGATTTTAATCCTATTAGAAGGATGTTAGTTCAACTCTCTCTCTCTCTCTCTCTCTCTCTCTCTCTCTCTCTCTCTCTCCACGTGTGCATATACACATGCATATGGTGTAAATTGGTGTGATCTCTATGGTGTAAAGTGGCATTTGTTGAAAATGGTTCGAAGGATATGCAAGGTAGTAATTTTAAGTTAGTTAAGCATCTTTAGCTAATGCAATGTGGTACCATGAGGCATGGATCATGATTATGGGGAAGGGAGCAAGCGAGTGTGCAACTCTATGAAAGTGATAGAGAACTTAGATGGTTATGTTGGTTTGAGGAAGGATTTTTGGGGTTTGTTGGGTTTTAACACATTCTTGAAGATATTTTAGTGTATTTTAGTAGCAATGTAAGAGTAACAATGTGTGGTTATCAAACTTATTTAGATAAGATCTATTGTAATTCTGATATCAATATTCAGCATAAGAAGAAGAAGATATTGTAGTGAAGTAGAAAAGAAGAACTGCCACAAAAAATGTAGAAAAGAAGAAAAATCTAAAGGACTAACCATTGAGATCTGATTTTTTTTTTTTCCTTCCACATTTGGTTCAGAATTTGTAAAGAAAGAAGATAAAAGATGATAAAAGACAATCAGACAACGAGAAAAGGGAAAACCTAAAACTTATATTTATTGCATTTCTGATTTGCTGGTGAAAAAATCCCAGTTTTTGCATTTCTAGTCACTTTCTTTATTTAAATCCTACCTTCCATTGAGAATTTAATATAACAGGAATCTCCCATAATGGCCAATGCTTTATCCTCCCAAGAACACTCAGGAAACATGTAAAATCTATGTACACCTGTATAAGTACTCATTTTTGGCACTTTTTGTCCTTGAAGCCTTTTTTTTTCCCCATTTCCTTCTTGTTGGCTCCTCTTATTATAACTTAATATTAGACCATAACTAGAAGGTCCACAACCTTAACCATCATAACTATTCTCTTCCACTTTCTTAGTCCTCATTTACCAAGCATTCCTATTTAAAGCTAGATTTTACTATTATTTCAAGCTTTTTCATATCCTCTCACAATTTTAATCTGTGTTAGCTCTCGTCTTTTCCTCCGACATCAACAAAAATTGAAATACCTTTCCTACTGGAGCCCCTTCAAATCTTTGTTGGACATATCCATACCATCTCGTCTGAGTCTCCATAATTTTATCCTTCACTGGTGCAACTTCTCCTCTGATAAACTCGTTTCTCACTATCTTACCTTTTCCTTTGTTTTACACATCCAACTCAACATTTTCATTTCTAGTACATGTAAGTTATTTTCTTGGATCCTCTTTATTGTGCAATAATTTCAACCACACCACATGGCATGCATTTTTTTATTTCATACAATTTTCCTTCATGTCACCAAAGTATGCATTGATCACATAGTACACTAGAAATACCCCTCCAGCCCAACCAGTCAGCTCTAACTTTTTTTACATATGTCTTCATTGTCACTCATTATTTTCATGATAACTTTTCTCCCCATGTCTGTGTGGATAAACACCAAACAAAAGCCTTATGGATTAGACAAGAATAAACAAGGCAAGATTTGTTCATTGCAATCATAGTCCTTGGCTCACTTAGCAGCAATAATTTATTATCTACTAACAACCATAACTATGGGCTATAAAATTTGTGGGTTTGCTATTGACTTTTCTGACTGTATTTGAAAAGTCAGTGGCTTCATTATAACAGCAAAGTTTATGGTCCATTTGGATTTTCCGTGCTTAGATAGGAACTCCTGGTTGGGCTCCTGTCACTTGTTGGTTTGTTTTTGGTGCACTTTTTTCTGCTATCTTCTTTAGTAACGGCAATTCTAACATGATATGGATTTTGGATTAGCTTAATGTGTTTTTAAGGGCATTTAAAAACTGGCCATCTCTCTCTCTCATGCACATGCATGTGAGCCAATCGAAATTCGAGCTAGCAATTTTAAGAAACTGTGTTTTTTGGTGGGCAGTTGAGCTTCATCTTTACCCTGTTTCTATGAAGACACGGTCTGGAGAAAAGTTAGAGTTACAGGTAAGTTGTTCGTAAACAAATATTAGATGTATTTTGTCTTTTTCAAAAAATAATTTAAATGCACTAGACAGATGGGTAGCCCTCCGTCCATAGACACAAACCCCTTAACCCTTACGAAGGTGAGGTTCACATTTGTTGGGCACAACATCCAAGGGACGTCACTAGCAGGCTAGCTGGCACCTTCAGTGAAAGAGGACATGTAGCTATCAAGAATTTGCTTCTGGCAACAACAATTCTATGGATCTGTCCCTTGTATTCTATGAGGTACATATATGCACACTTGCATATGCTTGTTTCATATGCAGAGGTCCATCTTCCCATATTTGCAAGCATACATGCCAACTTTTATTGGCAGTTTATTAATCGAAGTTTAGATTGGTTGTTTTTGTGAGCGTTTGGAGATTATTTTTTACATGTTTCTAGTGTTCTATCTTTTGAATTAGTTCACATGCAGTTACTTTTCTACTTTGCTTTTTCATGTGGAATGTTGGTTGCTGTTTTCTTCTTTTGTTAGTTATTTTTACTTTTCCTGATGAGCTGTAAATCATTAGGAAACTGGCATCCATTGACAATAGAATTTACTCTAGCTCATGCTAGTTTGGTGTGCGAAATCACCATGTTCCTGTGGGTATTTATTGTAGCCTATTATCAGTGACTAGGGTATTAAAAGGTGAAATCGTGCCACTTTCTCGAGTGCATCCAAAGTTTAATCAGTATAGCAATGTATAGGAAGTTAATAATGGTTTTTGTTGGTAAAACAATATCATGCCCTGTATGTTTTTGAAAAAATAAACACCCCGAGAAAATGGTAATTTGGTGAGGTCCGCCATATGAGTTATGTTCCACTTCTAGTAATGAATATAATAAAAGGCATGCTGCCACTGTTGCGGGAGCTAAAGAATTTCTTTTTCTAGATTCCGGACTCATGGTTTGGAGGTCTACATACATTTATACAATCATTTGTTGCTTTATCCTGGTTGGGCAGCATTCTAACCTTTTAATGCAAAAGAAAATTTGGATTTCTAACAATCCAATAATGTTGTCACTTTGCATGGGCATTTTTCCTTCTTATCTTCGTTGTTGCTGATGAAGCTTTGCTTAGCATTAATTTTACAGATTAATAGAGAAGTGAAATCAATTGAAGAGGCTAGAACATTTAGCCTGTATCATACTGATGCTTCTTTCTGCATGTTTTACCTGTAAGAGAGGGTTTGCATATTGATTGATTGATTTGTCATTAGAAAAGTGGGCTGATCAGCAACAGAAACAGTTTAAAGAAAATCAAGAAAGAACTTACCTGTTTTCATCTGATTTGCATATTGCACTGGCAAATTGCAAATAACTGCAGAGTTTCAGTTCAGCAAGATAAAGACATAATAAGAATATTTCTGACATACCAAAGAAGAAAGAAGAGAGAATGTAATAAATAAGCTGGGATAAAAGAATCAATGAAGATAAAAGAAGCTGGGAACTGCTTAACTCATTTCTTACTTGAACATCTCAAATCTTTAAAAGTAGTCCTTTGGCCATGAAATTCCAAAAGATGACTCATCTTCAAAATTAGTCCTTTGGCCATGAATTCCAAAAAATGACTAGTTGTGCCAGCTGGCTGGCAACCAACTCACTGACAAAGCAAACTACAAAGTTTTCCTAAATCATGCAACATGTCTGTTGAAAACCTGGTCTCCCTGTGCTTGCTTGATTGCTTGGTTGCCATCAGTTGGCAACCATGCTCAGTTCCACTGGCAACTAAAACATCAAGTACCTGATGAAGGGGTACTTTGTACTAGTTTTGTTTTTGTGCGTGGTTCATACTTCATAAATTCTTTCAGTTGTAATTTGGAATAACATTATCTGCTGAAGTTTAAGTCTTTGATATACTTCAACAGTTGAAGTATTTTGAAACTTTCTTTTATCCCTTGCTCAATAAATTTGCACCTCTACAAATTCTAATTTTGATTTTGGATGTGCAGCTAAGTCCAGGAGATTCTGTGATGGATGTGAGACAGTTCCTTCTTGATGCTCCAGAGACCTGTTTCTTTACTTGCTATGATTTAATTCTACATGCTAAAGGTGGTTAGGTTCATCATTTAGATGATTACAGTGAAATTTCTGAAGTTGCAGATATTACTGCTGGTGGTTGCTCCTTAGAGATGGTTGCTGGTTTGTGCACCTTATTTACTAGGCTTCCTTTATCTGTTCAGCTTTTTGGTTATATAGGTAGTAATCTGGTGGCATTATGACTGTGTTTTTGCAGCATTATATGATGAGAGATCCATTAGGTCACATGTACGCCGTGCACAAGAATTGGTTTCTCTTTCAACTCTTCATGTCTCATTATCAACACCATTAGCTTTGCACCATGAG
This sequence comes from Cocos nucifera, assembly GCA_006176705.1. Classification (NCBI taxonomy): domain Eukaryota; kingdom Viridiplantae; phylum Streptophyta; class Magnoliopsida; order Arecales; family Arecaceae; genus Cocos; species Cocos nucifera. Next base: position 17,868 of record QRFJ01000040.1, on the reverse strand, counting down.
ACTGCACCACAAAAAGTTTCAGGTTTCTATCTGCCATGCAGTGTGCAATGTTTTCAACCTCATGCATGTTGTCCCTGTAGTTAACTGTTATGCTAAACTAAAAGCCATTATTTGGATTATAGTTTCATATTGTTTTCTGCCTTTTTTTTAACTTAATTATATCTTTTACGCATGGACAATTTCCTTGAAGCTAGAGTAGATGCAGTTTTACGGTCAATTCTTTTTGCCTTTTTACTGCTGATCTCATTGTTATACAGATGTGAAAACAAAAACTCCAGATGTGTTAGGTTTCATGGAGAATTTGATGGGTTCCCTCCACCATTTGGTGGCACCAATGCCTAATGAGATCAAATGTGTGAAGGCATTGAATTTTCTTCTTTCAACCCTCCAACTTTCAGAAAGTAAATTCTTTCTCCTTAGATCTTTCTTCTTTGCCTCTATCTTTATCTGTTTAATGTTCCCTTCTCAAATTTTAACCCACTTACCATGCAATATTTAGTGGATTGGTTTGTACTTGAAAAGTTACCTTCTGAACTTCACTATGTTTAACCTTCTGTCCAGCTATATATAGGAAACTAGGAGTTCTCTGCAAAGATAGAAGAACATACTGGCTGTCTACTCCTTTATAAATAATTGCTATGTTATGGCCTCTTTTGCTGAATCATCTGTCATTATTTACCTACATACAAAAAGATTTACCACATGACCACATCTTTTTGAGTACTGTGTCTAGAGGCACTGCACATCATTGGCTGCATTTTTCTGTTTGAACACCCTTTGATCTTTAGAAATTTAACCATTACACAAGTTACAAAGTAAACAGCAATCGCTTTTTTAGCACATCATGACAGAAAGGAGTGTAACTAATTAATTTTGTTCCTTTTCTTTTTCAGGCTAGTTGGAGATCTGGTCTATATTGATATGGTAACATTAGAAGGAAATAAGTTTTGCATCACAGGGACCACAAGAGCTTTTTATGTGAACTCTAGCACAGGGAGTATATTGGATCCAAAACCATCAAAGCCTGCTTATGAAGCGAGTACTCTAATTGGTCTATTGCAAAAAATCAGCTCCAAGTTCAAGAAAGGTGGACAAGTTTTTTGAAACAATAATAACAATTGTGAACTTGTGATATTTTGTGCATAACTTGGGTATTTTGCCATTGTCTTTAATTAACAAGTAGATATATGTTTGAAGGTTTTCATGAGATTTTGGACCAGAAAGCTTCTGCACATCCTTTTGAAACTGTCCAATCCCTGTTGCCACCAAATTCATGGTTGGGGCACTTTGCATTCCTGGTATAAATGACAGCTGACCTTTGTACTCTTTATGTTGAGATTTTTGACTCAACTTCTTTCTTGGTTTTTCCTACATTATAAGATGCAATGCTCTTCAAATTTTAGGTTCAACTTTCTTGGGGCATTATCTTAAGATTATTACTTTCCTTTATTTCATGAAACTCTCTTTTTTCTAAGTTTTTTTTTTTTTTTTTTTTTTTTTGCAAAATTCCATTCATGAAACTATATAGCTGCAAACAACATGCATGGGGACTGTTTGCTGTAACTGAAAGCAGTAAGTGTTTATTCTCTTAAGATTCACTGGCTTTAAAAGAGGCCTAGTCACTGCTCTTAACAAATGCGTTTTGTTCTACAGGCTTCTTGCATATATATAATGACCAGATCCGACTCATGGTCTGTGTCCATGTTTAAAACCATGTTGGTGCTCTTCCAGTGATCCTGCATGCTGCTTTTCTTCCTTTTCAGACTCATAATGCCATTTTGTTCCCTTGGCACTTGCAATTTATAAGATGATCCTCAGTTAATATTATAGCAAGTGGAGTTGCTTGCAAATGCAAAATTGCTGGTGCACTGCATCTCATGTGGTATTGTAGCTGTATACGCACTCTATGAGTCTACTTGATGGCCATATGGTATAGATGTTGCCAGAAAAATTACCTGATTAAAGTTAGATCCTGTAATTTTAATTATTTTTTGCAAAATCTTTCTTCATTTGTTTTGTTCAAACTAGATAACATGGGCAAACATTTGGCTGCGTGCCCAGATTTCAGTGGTAAATATGCTGTGTCGATGAAAGATACATTATAAGGCATAACAAAAGGGTATATCTTCAAATCTTTGTAATTGTTGATTATTATATATGAAATTGTTATATAGGTATGATTCTTCACTGATACTTTTGGTCCAACTAGCGTGACTTTGTATTTTCAGAAAATATATTGTTTTCATCTGGGTAAAGTATCATTCAGAATTTAGATGCCTTGTATGTTGTAAAGTGTGTCTATGCTTTTACAATCCATAAATCTAACTTACATCTATTTTCTTCTATTTTAAATGCTCAGACAAACTGAAACATTTTGATGTTTGCAGATCATAAACGGGATGCAGCCAGAGCAGAGGATGCCTTTGCTCTTTCTTATGGAAGTGAACTAATTGGCATGCTTAGAGACTGGAATGAGGAATTACAATCCTGTCCGGAATTTCCTCATAATACTTCTCAGGAGAGGTGTATATCTTCAATGCTTGATGCAGATCATCCACTGAATTGCATTTTTTTACCCTTCTATTCAATTCCTTTTTCTTTTGACTGCAGCAGCTGCAGTTGCTACTGAAGATAAGAAGCTATTAAAGATAGCTTTCTGCAATTGCTTACCGAGATTATTTTGTTGCAGGATACTGCACGGCAGGGCTTTTTATAAAGTGACATGTGATTTCGTTGATTCAGCAATTAAAGGAGCAATTGGAGTCATCAACGGATGTATACACCCAATTAATCCAACTGATCCAGAATGTTTGCATATGTCAGTGAACCTAGAGAAGTTTGTTTCATCATTGTCACTGTAATTAGATTTCCGGCATCTTTTTGGTACAGTCATATACCCTGGTATAATTTTGGAAACTTAATTAGGTAGATGGAGCTTCTGTGCATTGGATTATTTGATCAGGGTGAATGAACTTTCTCACTATAGTCAATCCTTGGCTCATGATTCCTCTTTTTTGTTTTTGTTTTTGTTTCTTTTTTCAGTGGTGTGCTTCCAATATATGCCGCTCTTCCAAAGCATGGTCTATAGAATCTTTGACACTGTTGTCAAAAATTCTGCAGCCTTATTACATATTGGCCAATATCTATGGACTAACAAAATATGTAATTTATAATGATTATACACGTGTACATAATGCATGCACACGCGACACTTGCACGGACACATGGACAGAGAGAAAGACACATGCACATATATACAGGTATATGCATATATACATACCTACAGATAGATGGGCAAATAGAGAGATAAAGCAAATGCACGGAGAAACGTGTTTGTGTACGTGTGATATACAGATGGGTAGCATGTTAGTGTTTATTATTTGTACTTCTGCTGACTCTTTGAACTATTTATTTAGTTGCAACTCATTCTTTCTATGCATACCACGCTTTGATCCTCATCTTTCTCTCCAGCTCCAATAGGCATGCTTTATAGCTGGATAGAATTGTACATGCATAACAGAACCATTTAATTAACCATTAGTATTTCAATTTCTGTGGAAATCAGTGCTTTTTTAATTAACAATCCTATCTTCTTACAGGTATGTACACAATAACATATTCTTTAGTTTTGTCAAAACATCAAGGATCGAGTATTAAGTTAAACTCTTGGCATGGTGTTGACAACTGCAGTGATGCAACCTCACCTGTTTTATCGGCAAAGGCATCAGGAAATACATTCCATGGGACCTGTGGTGACTCCAGCCATGTATGTCTATAAGCCTGAACACTGAACAATTTCAAAATGTTTCAGAAGATACTTCTGATGCATCTGCCGAGAGACAAATTTCTGACAATGAACAAGCTACATATGCTTCTGCAAATAATGACCTGAAAGGAACTAAAGCTTACCAGGAAGCTGATGTTTCTGGACTTTATAATCTTGCTATGGCTATAATTGATTACAGAGGTTACAGAGTGGTAGCACAGGTGTGTCATAGCAATCCTTTTTTCCCTAATATCTTATATTACAATATCTCTTGATGAGGTGTTGTTGTGATGCTATTTGTTAAAAGAAATAAAAGAAGAAGTTGTCAATTTTGAGCTGCAGTTAGTTACTTAGGCAGCAATTTGTAGAGAGTTTGTTATTACGTTTAGCCATAAAAATTAGTAACTACTGTATGACAACCATTCTTGATTTCTCAATGAACTAAGATTGAGTTCCAGCTTCATTTTTCTCGGTGCTTTCTCTTCCCTTCCCATCTTTCCATTTTTTTTCATTGCACCAATTGGTATCAGAGCGGTTGTTCCATGGCCATGGCAGGGATGGAAACCCGTTCTCAGGAATGGAGAAAGGAGATAGCTTCTATGGTGATAGAGGCTAAGCACAGGCAAGAGGCAAGGTTGCAGGATATAGTGGCAGAGCTCAAATCCCTAATTGCAGGGTTGAGTCACCAGAATGTTGAAATGGTAGAGTAGAAGAATCATGTGGAGCAGGTGCCAAATGAGGAAAATAATGGAGAAAGTAACCCTTGGCATAGTTTTGCTAGGCTAGAATTCCCTCGTTTCAATGGAGAGTTAGAGGGCTGGTTGCTGAGGGCTGAATACTTCTTTGAAGTGGGAAAAATTGCCCCTGAGAACCGTGTGAAGGTGGCAGCTTTGCATTTGGAAGGGCGTGCAATCCAATGGCATCAGGGTTTTGTCAAGATTAAGGGAGCTAAAGCATATACAGATTGGGAGGAATACGTCAGGGCTTTGGGAGCTAGGTTTGGAAATCATGCCTTTGATGATCCCTTGGCAGAGCTCAGGAACTTGAAGCAGACTCCTTACAAGAGTACTTGAATGCATTTGATGAATTATATCCAAAGGCAGGTATTACTGAAGAGCAATCCCTCAGTTTTTTCCTTTTTGGTTTAAATGATGAATTGCAAATGCCTATTAGAATGTTTAAGCCTAGAACCTTAGCGAAAGCCTATTCTCTTGCAAGATTACAAGAATTAACTGTAGCAGCCATACAACAGAAACCTAAACCTGTGGCTAGGTCAATCTTTAGTCCTGCAACTAATACAAGTTATCAAAAGCCACTTACCAGAACCACATCTACTGGTTACCCTAAATCATCCCTAAATACTAAAGATCCAGCAAACCTGCAATCCAATTCCAACCTGACCAGGATAACAAATTTCCCAAAAAGAGTTCCAAACACCCTAACTAGCAAGGAGATGGATGAAAAGAGAGCCAAGAATTTGTGTTTTTGGTGTGATGAAAAGTACACCCCTGAACATAAATGTAAAAAGAGGCAGATTTATGTTTTACAACTTAAAGAAATAATTGATGAAGAAGAATTAGAAGCCATTGTTGAGGAGAATGTTGAGGTTGAAGATAGCATACAAGAGGGTCAGCTTTCCTTAAATGCTATGTGGGGGACCGGAAGCAATCACACTATGATGATTAAGGATAATTGTGGAAAGAAGAGGTTGCATGTGTTGGTGGATACTGGGAGTACTCATAATTTCTTCAATAAGCAATTAGCAAAGAAACTTCAATATCCAATTACTAAAGTAACTGGTATATGGGTTGAAGTTGCTAATGGTCAGGAGCTTAAGTGTGATTCAATGTGTCAAAACTTCCAATGGTCTATGCAGCAACAAGCATTTAGAGCTGATGTCTACTTGCTTCCTTTAGAAAGTTATGATCTAATCTTGGGCATACAATGGCTCAAGACATTGGATACCATTAACTGGAATTTTGCAGACCTAACTATGACTTTTAAGTTGCAGGGGAAGGAACATTCTCTATGTGGGGATCAGTTTGTGCAGGGTCAGATTCTCAATACCCTCAGTGTGAAGCAAATTGAATGGTTCTTTTCCAGCACTAGCACCTTTGATAATACAGGAGGAATATTATATGCTGTTCAAATTGAGCAGGAGTGGATAGAATTGAAGGAATTGTTGAAGTCATACGTAGATGTTTTTCAAGAGCCAAGGAGCTTACCTCCACATAGAGAGCATGATCATAGAATTCCAATCAAGCCAGGTTCTCAACTTGTAAATGCCAGACCTTATAGGTATGCTCCCATGCAAAAGCTTGTGATTAAGGAGATGGTTAGGGATACGTTGAATTCTGGAGTGATTCAAAATAGCTCAAGTCCTTATGCTAGCCCTATAGTTTTGGTGAAAAAGAAGGACAATACATGGAGGATGTGTATAGACTATAGAAGTCTCAATAATATCACTGTGAAAGATAAATTTCCAATTCCATTGATTGAAGAGTTGCTGGAGGAATTAGGAGGTGCTGAGATATTCTCCAAAATTGATCTCAGGTCAGGATATTGGCAAGTGAGAATGAATGAGGAGGATGTTCCTAAAACTGCATTCAAAACTCATGAGGGCCACTATGAATTTTTGGTAATGCCTTTTGGGTTAACTGATGCCCCCTCTACATTTCAATCTTTAATGAATTCTATTTTTAAACCATTGCTGAGGAAGTTTGTTCTTGTGTTTTTTGATGACATATTGATTTATAGCAAGAATAAATAGGATCATTTGCAACACCTGCAAGTTGTATTGTAGTTAATGAGAGAACACCAACTTTATGCTAAGGAGAGCAAATGTCATTTTGGTGCAGCACATGTAAAGTATTTAGGACATGTGATCACAACAGCTGGTGTTCAAACAAATCCAAAGAAGGTTCAGGCAGTGCAGTGTTGGCCAACACCACAAAATGTCAAGCAATTGAGAAGCTTTTTGGGTCTCACAGGCTATTATAGAAGATTTGTCCAAGGGTATGGGAAGATAGCTAAACCTCTGACTGATTTACTTAAAAAGGGCAATTATATTTGGACTGAGGAAGCTCAGCATGCTTTCATTGTCCTCAAGCAAGCAATGGTAAATGCACCAGCCCTTTCCTTACCTTACTTTTCAAAACCATTTGTTATAGAAATTGATGCTTTTGGTGAAGGTATAGGAGCTGTATTGATGCAGGAAGGCCATCCTATTGCCTATATCAGCAAAGCTCTATCTGTGAGGAATTTAGCCCTTTCTACTTATGAAAGGGAATTATTGGCCATTATTTTTGCAATTAAACATTGGGAGCACTATCTCTTGGCCAAGCATTTTATCATTAGAACTGATCACAGGAGCTTAAAATATCTTCTAGAGCAGAAACTGACAACACCTGCACAGCAAGCATGGCCTACCAAGTTGCAGCAGTATGATTATGAGATTCAGTACAAGAAAGGGCTGGAGAATCAAGTAGCAGATGCTCTTTCAAGGATCAATTTTGCTTCTGTAATGGCCATAACAGCTCATATTATTCCAGATCAATTTCTAGTTGCTATTAAAGCTACTTGGCAAACCGATAATACTCTCCAGATGATTACTGCAGACTTGCAGAAGGATTCCAATTCACATCCTAGCTATATTTGGCAGCAAGGGCAATTAAGGAGGAAAGGAAAATTGGTAGTAGGTAATTCTGAGGAGCTAAAATGTAAGCTGCTGGAATTGTATCATGACTCAGCTTTGGGGGGTCATTCTAGGGTCTCAGTTACAGGTAGAAGACTCTCTTCCATTGTTTATTGGAAAGGACTTTGGAAGTCTGTTAGGGAGTATGTAAGGAATTGTTCCACTTGTCAGCAAAATAAATATGAGAATGTGGCAAGTCCAGGTTTTTTGCAGCCTCTGCCTCAACCTCAGGGTATTTTTACTGACATTACAATGGATTTTATAGATGCCTTGCCTAAATCTCAAGGAAAATCAGTGATAATGGTGGTAGTAGATCGTTTGACTAAATATGCACACTTCATAGGGTTAACACATCCCTATACTACAAAGACTGTGACCCAACTTTTCTTAGATCATGTTTATAAATTACATGGTCTTCCAAACATTATTATCACTGATAGAGATGTTGTCTTTACCGGTCAATTTTGGCAGGAATTCTTTAAACTTTAGGGAGTCTCTTTGCATTTCTCTACAGCATACCATCCTCAGACTGATGGTCAAACTGAGGTGACTCGTTCTCATTCTAAACTTCATCGGAAGTATTATGGCCCTTACAAAGTTCTTCAGAAAATTGGTGCTGTTGCCTATAAATTGCAACTTCCTACTGGTGCTAAAATACATGATGTATTTCATGTCTCTTTGCTTAAGCCTGCAAATGCAACCATTTCAGCATCCTCTGACCTTCCTGATTTTTCCACCACTCACATTCCATACCCTCAAGCTGTTCTGGATAAAAGAATTGTCAAACGCAGGAATCAAGCTGCAACTCAGTGGCTAATCCATTGGAAAGACACTTCACCAGCAGATGCTATATGGGAATTTGCTGGGGATATCCAGCTCAGGTTTCCATCCTTCACTCCTTGAGGGCAAGGAGCTTTTAGAGGGGGAGGTATTGTTGTGATGCTATTTGTTAAAAGAAATAAAAGAAGTTGTCGATTTTTAGCTGCACTTAGTTACTTAAGCGGCAATTTGTAGAGAGTTTGTTGTGAGTTGTTAGAGTTTGTTGTGAGTTTGTTAGTACGTTTAGCTATAAAAATTAGTAACTGCTGTATGATAACCATTCTTGATTTCTCAATGAACTAAGATTGAGTTCCAGCTTCATTTTTCTCGGTGCTTTCTCTTCCCTTCCCATATGTATGTGTGTGTGTGTATGTATGTATGTGTGTGTATATATATATATTCAAGTTTTAACTGTTCCATTGTATGATTGCATGAACCAATTTTTGTTATATCTGGTATTCTGTCATGATTGATGCTGTCTCAAATAAATTATGAATTAGTGATTCAACATAATGGCTCACTTTATATTTCTTGTCATATCATATTCAGATTCTCTGTATTCTTCTCAAGTATCAGCTAATCTTTCCTCAGTCTGAGATTTTTTACTTTCCTTTTTCAAGTATAATTTAGTAGTTATTTTTGAAAATGAGGAGTTCTAAACTTCTTATAACCTTATACAACCACATACTTTCAAACTTTAAAAAGAGAGATTGCACCTTCCTTTTTCCTGTGGGACCAAAAAATAAGCTACATCCAGAAAAGAGGCAAGGGCGATGATAAAAGTGGGGGGGGAGAAATGCAACGGGTTAGACACTAGAATATGCTTGTGTGGGCCGATGCAGGAGTGCATCATAGGGAGAATGTTCTCTTATGCCATCCGTTTGTGTTTATGAGTAGGCTAAGCTTGGCCATGTGAAGGGATGCAATTTGTTTGTGTTTTTGATTAGCCGCTGTATTCATATACAATTTGCAGAGCATCATCCCTGGCATCCTTCAAGGAGATAAATCAGATTCCCTTCTATATGGTTCTGTTGACAATGGCAAGAAAATTTGTTGGGATGAATCATTTCATTCCAAGGTGATTCACTTCCTCTAATTTTATAGAATCTCCTTTTTATGCATTTTCTTTGTCACTGTCTGTAATGGTTTGACTCTCTTTTCCATTAGAAAACATCAAAATCTTGTTCGGCTTATGAACTTTGGTTTATCATAACTTTCAATTTTTGAAGTCCATTAATGTTGGAGGTGCCTCTTGATCAATATTGTTTTAGGTCTATTATAATGTATGCAATATAAGGTCCTCTATAGTTGATGTGAATTTTCTTGATTGTCTTTGCAACAATTCTCTGGATTTCAATTGAGTGTTTTGTTGTATGTGGATGGTGAACCGTGTTCAAAAATTTTTTATGCTTTTATCTTACTGGTTTCTTGTGAGAAGGTTATTATAAGAACATATGTAGTTGGAGGTGCTTTGTATGGTTCAACATGGAGGTGCTTATTGGATTGTTTAGGATGGCTATCAAGAAATGTGTGTAGTAGCTACAAGTGCTATAACAGTGACCACCTTATATAGCTGCAATGGCTATGGCAGTAACCATCTTATCCAGTTAATATGGTGTTTCCAATAGTTCCAGACTTCCAGTGGCTGCAAGATGGACAAATACTTTTTTGAACAAATTTGAGAGGAAATTGTTGGGCTTTCAATATGGTAGACGTATACGCCACATTGGACAGGCCATGGTTTGAGCAACAAATTGAATCCTATGGCGAGGCCTGCATCACACTTTCTAATCTAGGATGAAGAATATGGGCTCGGTGCAAACTTGTCATGGATCATTGCTCAATATTTTGTAGAAAAGAAAAGGTTGAGATATTTTGTGAAGACTATGTACATGGTTAGTTGAATATATTATATTTAAACTTAGCCAGAAAATTAATTCTGCATGATTTGAATCTCATATGTTGTGATACCATAGTGGCATAAATCATGCCAAGACTTGTTTGAGATTCTATTTTTCTTATTTTTTGGGATGGCATTTGCTGCTTTTTTAATCAGATGTCATTATTTCATTAGCTTCTTCCTCTTCTTCTACTTCTTATATGGTTGCTGCTGCTGTTGTTGTTTGGTAGTTGGGGTTGCTAAGCTCCTTCATTTGAAGGAACATGCTATTCTGGATGGTTCTGGCAAAGTTGTCAAAATGGCTGCTCCAGTGGAATGCAAGGGTATCATTGGCAGTGATAACAGGTGATATAGATGGCTTTTTTGATTTTTTTTCTTCATTTTATTAGTCATTTTACTTGTGTAATTTTCAAAATTTGCTTGTAAAAGATGCTGACAAGCCTGGTTATGTGACTGGGACCTGATTATTAATTGTCTTTCAAAAACTGAAAAGGATCGATCAATTTTAACCATCTTCATTCGGGTTCAAGCAATATTATGTAGTAATTGTTTTCTCTGGAGAAGCAATATTATTATTAGGGAAGCATAACTTGAAGAAGAATGTCCTGTGAATTCAGTTTTGCTACAGTTATGTTGATAACCAATAAGAATCGGTGAGCAGATAATGACCAATCAGAACATGCTTTTTCAGTGCATGTGTGCCTGCAAGCATGTGCTATTTTCTGCATGCCATGTGTTATAGTGTGTAACTGTATGGAAGTTAGTGAGACCGTAAACATAAGTTTTGTAATTTTGTTTGAACCAAGGTTCGCTGTCACAGTACAAGATACTATACTAGTACCATCCTATTACACTGTTGGTACGTGGTTCAGTATGGTGTGGTATGGTATTGGTATGGTTAGGACCATTCAGTATGGGGCGCTACGGCAAACCTTGGTCTGAACTGTTTTCACTTTTTAGGGACAGTTGATGCTGATATGGTTGTGAACTCCAAACAGATTTACGGATCTATGTTTTATTAGATCTTAAGCTGTCTCTTTGCTTTTCAAATGATGTTTTCTTTTTGTTGAGTCTTTACCTATTTTGCATGCATGCTCATGTGAATGTTCCTTTTGGCTGCAGACTCAGGTAGGTGTTAGCCTGCCCTTCACTGTCTCATGCTAGTTATAATAAGCAGCTTTCAGTTCTAGTTCTATCAATAATCCATTACTGGAATATTGTATTCTATGGGCCTATTTTGCAAGCTATTTTTCTGTGAGGAATACTACTCCAATATGTTTCTGCAGAAATTGTGGCTTGAATTTTGCAGGAATATACTTTTCATGGGTGGATTGGTGCTGACAGATTTGAGTAAACTAGAATGCTTCTCTAAAACAATCATCTGCTCCTTTATCAGTCTGGTCAATATGATCTGTAAAATTATAACCACTTGAATCAGTTTTTTGAGTCTCGCTATGAGGCCTCATACTGGTACCCTACAAGTAGGATACAATGGATCACAGGTGCCAGCATGCTGCCTTACTAGCATATGGTTCACCGTTGAATTTGGCACAACACCTCTGCTGAGCCTCCTACTGTACCAGTTCTGAACTGGATCAGTGTGGTACACCCTGTACTGCCTGGTAGGGTGGTACAGAGCAGTGCTTAATTGCTGCTTGAAACTATGTTTAGACTAGACAAATAGCAGTAGTTATGACTTTTCAGGTCCTACTGGATGTATTTCATTATTTTCTTCATACAAAAATAAAATGTTAATTGAATTATACATGCAAAACCTTTTCATATTACAAGTTACAACTTATATGGATGTTCCTTTTTGGATGCTCAAACTAGTTTGCAAAATGGTTATTTTTCCTTATGCTTTAAAATTGTGCTTTGTCAAGTATGACACCTTTTAATGTATGATCTCGTGCGTTTTTTTTTTGACCCTTTATTTTTCATAACAAAATATTGTGATATATATTAGAAATGCTGCACTTTGTGGGGACATTTAAAGGAAGATAATATCAACTTTATGAAGGAATTCACCTGAAAACTTGAATGTCCTTTTTCACTTTTGTTTATTAATAGTTTCATGCTAAACTAGATGTTGAAGTTCCATTTTGTTCTGGGATTAGTGTTCTTGTTGCTTTCTGGTTCTTGCATATCCTTTGCTTGCTTCTTGTTGTGATTCAGAATAACCTTGCTTTTTAACATGATTTTAGGCTTTGTATTACTGGAAATAGGAGAATAGCACATAAATGATACTTTTCTGACAAAGGAGCAATATATGACTGGAAAAAGGAAAGGCAATACTGTAAACATAAAATCGAAATGGAGTATCTACTTCATCAAAGAAAGTGCATAAAGTACCAACACTATTAATAGTGATAAAAATTCTTATGGAGGTTAAACATTTTATGACAAGTTCTTAATTTTTCTGTTGTTTGCAATCTTAGGCAAGATGGCTTGTTCAAAAAACAGGTCTTTATCTTAACAGTCCTTCATGGTAACTTGATAAGATTTTATAGGCTTTATGGGAATGAAACTTCCTATTTGATCACGAATTGTGTTTGTAGAGTCAGATCATACATTTTCTCTAGAATCCTCTTCCAATCTTGGCCTTACAGAGTGCCAAAATTTAGTCTTGTTTGAAGCTTTCCTCACTGCACATAAGGGAAACCATAACAGCATCTGCAACAAAATGTCAGTTGACTCTGTAAACTTATTTTATGCTGCTTCCATGGGGACTATCATGGAGTTGAATTCACAATTAGTATACCACCATTCTTATAGGAAATCAGTCAAGTAATACTCACTGGATTAGTATGTAAGCCCATAGTTGCAGCTTCTTTCTTCTTTTTTATTTTTGATGCCCTGTTACACTCTCAGGCACTATATTTTGGACTTAATGAGGGTGACTCCTCTTGATGCAAATTATACTGGACCTGGACACCGATTTTGCTTCTTGAGGCCTGAACTTGTTTCTTCCTTTTGTGAGGTATGCATGTGTTTAATATTATATGACCCTATTCAGAATGAAACTCCGGCAGCCTGACCCTTTCCTAATTTAACATGCTTTCATGTGGGATAGGCTGAAGCTGCAGAGAGGTCACAGTCTAGACCTAAAATTTTGAGACACCTGATTCTCAAAATTCTACTTCTCATGTTACAGTAAGTACTGAAAATGGGGCAGTCTACAGTAAAAAGGATCTTGATCATTATTCCAATTGAATTTAAAGTTATCATTTGCCCTGCCATATTTGTAAGCTAACATGCTGTGTTATCTGGAGTTCTGGACACTTGCATTCATCTCCTAGAATCTGTTTTGGATGAGTATCCAAGTTGGATACACGTCAGACACTTGGCTACCTATAAAAGTATTTTTAGTTTCAGTTTTTATATGCTGTTAGAGAGTTGACTCTAACAATTAATTTGATTCACTGTAATAATGCTTAAAATGAGATTTTCTTTTTCAGAGGTTGGTTAATGTAATATTAAAATAATTTTACCAATTATCATTTTTTCCAAAATCCTTAAGCTAAGTTGGAAGTCTGGACAAGAAACATGTATATTGGAAGACCCTATTAAATAATATCTTTCAATGTTATCTTTTATATGATAATTAAATGTATATATTTTAGTTAAAACTATTTTTTATATGCGCTGAGTCCGACACTTGGACATGTGTCTGTGTCCACGCAACACTCTGAGCATGAGATTGTATTCTATTCTGCTTCTCTTAGGTGCTTGTTTGCATATGAATATTTATTTGGATTGAAGCCATAATGAGGGGCCATTAGTCACTCCTGATAGAGCTTAATATTTTTCATGCTGTGACACATGGCACCTTTGTTCCACCTCTCTGTTGAGGTAACTATTATAAGAAGTCAATGGAAAAAGTTCTGCAACATGTATTTAGGACTGCCGTTACACTATAATAAGTTTATGCCAGATGATGTAATATAATTTTATGTCAAAACAAAAGAACAACATTTAGCTCTGGTATTTACTCTGCAACTTTTGCCTCTTCTAGGAAACACTTGTAGATGTGCAGGCAAAAGCTAGTGAAGATTGTGCTTCTGCACCTTCTGAAGCTCCGATACCGGGCAAAGATATACTTCTGAATCCAAATGTTTTTACTGAGTTCAAGCTGGCAGATAGTCTGGAGGTAAACTCTATATACTTGACGATGCAATATGAATTTCACTTTCAATTATGTATTTATTTATTTTGCATGAATGCAGGTTTTAATATATATTTCTTCTCATCCCCTTTCCTTTTGATTATTAGGATATCGCTGCAGATGAAGCAATAGTGAGGAAGGCTGCTTCATGTCTTATAAATGTGGTTCTTCCAAAGATTGTTCAAGACCTTTGCTCCCTTGAAGTCTCACCCTTGGATGGCCAGTCATTAACTGATGCACTCCATGCTCATGGAATAAATGTTCGCTATCTTGGAAAGGTAAACTTTTTCTTTCTTTATGGTTTGTATTACTGGTTGTCTCCAGCAGTCAATGTACTGAATCTCATTTTATTCCTCAGGTTACTGATATGATCAAACATTTACCTCACTTATGGGATATATGTTCCAGTGAGACTTCTGTTAGGTTGGCAAAACATATTTTAAAGGTGACCATTCTTTCCATCTTAGCTGATTTAACATGTTTTCTAACTTCTATAATTTAAAAAAAATGATGTCTCATTTCACTTCTGTGGAACATCATATGTACAATACCTCTGAGAAGGTGGTCATAGTGAATGAATACGCTCTGTGGTGGACATGTGCTTTTAGAGTGAACTAGGGTTTGAGCATTTTTTGTGATTCAGAACAACATGATCCAATTATATGTACAACTAGTTAGTCAAGAATAGCAAAATAGTTGTAATCAGAAGATTCAGAACTCTCTCTGGTATTATCTGTGAAAAAATTCCTTGAACTTAGAGCTAAGGTTTTTGAACTTATTTGGTGATCTAGAGTCAACTAACTTTTAATTTGGTATAAACTGATCATGATAGATGGTATCCTTAATCTATAAAGATGTAATCTCTTTTTAGTGGATAGTTGTAATCATGGTTTTCCATACCAGCCCGAACCAGCTGGTACATCCCGTATCGTATCATACTGATGGAGAATTGGAACGATTCAGGCCGGTTTTTTGGAAAATGGCCTGAACCGGACTGAACTGATCGGTACGGTATGGTACGAGTCGGTACCGGGTGGTTTGGTTCGGTATGGGTTGGTATGGCACCGATACAGAACGGTATGGTAGGGTACGGAATAGCTTTTTCTTTTTTTTTTTTTTTGGACCATTGGGTGGAATTTTTTTTTGATTTTTTTATTGACGATACAGTGTGGTATGGTACCATATCGTACCGTATTGGCCGGCAACCGGCATGGGTGCCAGTACTGAGTCTACGAACCTTTGTTGTAATGTTTGCATAGAAACTAGAGGCATCTTAAATACCCAATACTCCATTTGGTTTGAGTACATAAGCTTGCTTATCGAGCAATAACCAGATGTACTTCCTGTTAGATATATGTGCCCTAGAAGCCAGAATTGGCTGACACTTGTAATACACTTCTAGGGGCAAAATTATAATTTTGACTATAATCAATAAAATGGGTTATTTTCTATCACATATGTGTATTTAGTGTCTGTGATACATCCTTTGAGTTAATGGTAATGATAATTCATATTTTCAAGAGTTGAAAATTTAAGACATGAATAATCATTATTAACTCATAAAATGCTCCCGACCATAGGATCATCACAAGGATGGTGATTGATTCGGAAGGTTGGTGTACAATCGCTTCTCTTTAGTAGATGAGTCTTGAGTCTACGGTGTGGAGACATCGGAGCGAGAGTACAGGTACTCGTTAGAGAACGAGGGCACTGAGCGTGACCACCTCGAGTAGTCATTAGGGAAGTCTACCTTCTCGTCAATGACTGACTCGATGCTGCAGTAGTGTGTCTGGTTCTTTGACCTGAGGTGCATCGGCAGTTCACCTTGAGGGTGTTATAGTTTGACTACACCATTACTCGGTCTCCTAGCCATATGCGGAACCTGAGGTGTATGTTGGCTATAGCATGTTCATTGTAGGAACTGGATTGCATCAAGATGGAATCTATCTACCTCGGTGGTAGAGGAGCAGCCCTATGATGATCATGAGAATCAAGTCCAGAAGCCCATGGCCATGGCAGAGTGAAATAATAGAAAAGAGTTTCTATTTAGCCTTTTCACATTGGACTTGAATCGAATGATTACATCATATGACAGAAACTAGGGTTTGACGAGTTCACCTTAACCCTAATCTGATCGGGGCTCAAGATAGAAGAACTTAATCACACAGGTAGCTGCACCAAGAGGTTCGCATTCAGCTCTGATGGGTTGCCACCATATACTGCTAGGTGTCACTGGTGGATTTTGGGAGCAATTAGAATGATTTAGATGATCGATCATTCTAGCTGTTCGAATCAGAAGAGTTCTGATCCATCGAAAGGAGTTTCGATGATGTCAATGATAGAGATCATGACATATCCCATTACCATACAGAATTGAACCTAACTAGGTCACACAAATAAGGGTTTGAATCTGGTGATCATCAATTGAACTGATCCAGTTCAATTGATCTGAATGAGATTCAATTAGGTTCAAGAAAATCGTGCTAGCACTCGATTGAACCTAACGTTCTTCTTTTACTATCATAAATAGTTGTCCTGACTAAGCCAAAGGAGTTTGTGCTCGATTAGAGGCCTTCACTTGGTCTGACTGGAGCTTGTCCAGGTCAGAAAAGGGTTGTCTTATTTTGTAAGACAATACCTACCATTTTTGGTCACCTGCCATTTCTCGTCCTTTGACTTTGGTCAAAAGTTGATCTTTGACTGGTCAAATGTTGACCATTGATACTTTGACTTCTGTCCACGTGTCATGCACCTATTGGAGAGCTGGTGGGGCTTGTCCCCCTGCCAGAACCTGGCAAGGAGGAGGGCGCACGCCACCCTTGGCGTGTGCCCAAGCTGGAGGTGCCCAGGAGTCCCTGTTGGACAGGGACTCCATCTCCTTTTTGGATTCCAATTAGACTCCTAAGAATCAAGTTTGACTGGTCTTAGGCGCCATCTAAGGAGGAATCCAAGGGACTCTATTCCCACCAATCAGATTTAGATCTGATTTCACAAAGGATTGTGATTGGTTGGGAAGAAGAGGAGTTGGATCACGCATAGTCTATAAATAAGATCCTGCCCCCAACCCAAAGAGTAACAGAATTCTTCACGCCCCAAGGCTGCCTCCCTCTTCCTCCTCCACGCCAAGTCCATCATCTCCCTCTCCTCTCCACGCCCAAAGTAGTTTGGATCTTAGTTGGTGCAATCCAGATGAGAGAAAGGCGATAGAAAGCTAGAAGGCTGTGCTGCTGCAAAGGACAACTGCTGATCTTCGAAAGGTATTTTGAAGATCCTCTAAATCAGATCCAGATCTGATTTTTGGAGACGTGATAGAGAAGAAGAGGATCTCCAGATCTAGCCTGAGTGGATATCGGTAGAGGCCAGGCACTTGCGTGGCTAGATCCAGAACCTTCCGCTGCTTACAGGATCATCAACGGATAATAGAATTACCCTACATCAAGGTAAATTAAATTTGATTTAATTTATCTAGATTTTATTTAATTATTAGAATAATAAAGATCAAATCTGAAACATTCCCAGATCTA
>QRFJ01000039.1:2858771-2890130 GCA_006176705.1 Cocos nucifera | reverse complement strand
GAGTTGAAGTGGGACTCGTTTCCAGCCAAAATTGGTGAAGCCGACGTTGAGGCCGGAGTCAATGTCGCCCCCCGTGGTCAGGGTCGGAGTTGACATTGCCTTCATCAACCGAAGTCGATTCGGGGGAGACCTCCTCTTTTGCAGTCAAGGTTATGATCGCTTGGGGGAGATCCCGTCTCCCGCTGATGCTGACACCGAAGTTGAAGCTGAGGTCCGAAGGAGACCTCGTCTTCTGCAGTGAAGCTTGCCGTAGACTCTGGGGCTCGGCCTTGGACCTTGCTCACGTTCAGGACGAGGTTCTCCTCTTGTTCCCAACGGGCTGTGGGGGCACATGGGGACCGTCGTCCTCGCCTCTCCCCCCATCCCGTCCTTGGTGGACGGGGCCTTCGACTTTGCTCACGCTAGGACGAGGTTCTCCTCCTGTTCCTAGCCGGCTGTGGGGGCACATGAGGACCGTCGTCCTCGCTTCTCCCCCCATCCCGTCCTTTGTGGACGGGGCCTTCGACTTTGCTCACGCTAGGACGAGGTTCTCCTCCTGTTCCTAGCCGGCTGTGGGGGCACATGAGGACCGTCGTCCTCGCTTCTCCCCCCATCCCGTCCTTTGTGGACGGGGCCTTCGACTTTGCTCACGCTAGGACGAGGTTCTCCTCCTGTTCCTAGCCGGCTGTGGGGGCACATGAGGACCGTCGTCCTCGCTTCTCCCCCCATCCCGTCCTTTGTGGACGGGGCCTTCGACTTTGCTCACGCTAGGACGAGGTTCTCCTCCTGTTCCTAGCCGGCTGTGGGGGCATTTCCGCTCGCTTTTTTCCCAGTGACCCTGAAACGATAGTGTCGAGCAACAAGGTTTTATTGAGGGAAACTACTGGTAGTACATTCTCAGGTTTTCTGAGTTCCAAGGTCGGGGAAGCGCTAGTCCTCCGAGCTCCTTTAGGCGATAGGTACCAGGTCGGATGACCTCTACCACTTCGTACGGACCTTCCCAATTTGGGACGAGCTTCCCTTGACTCTGGGGCTGGGAGACGGCTGCTCGTCGGAGCACTAAGTCCCCAACTCTGAACGCCTTGCTTTTGACTCTGGAATTGTAATACCGAGCCACCTTCCGTTGGTAGGCGGCCATTCGGATGCGGGCTGCCTCCCTCTTTTCTTCCAGAAGGTCGAGGTTGGTTCTGAGGTCCTGGGGAGTTGAGTTGCTCGTTGAAGCCCACGATTCGAGCAGACGGGAGTTTGAGCTCGATCGGGATGACTGCCTCGGTGCCGAAGGCCAAGGCGAAGGGTGTCTCGCCGGTCGGTACCCTCTGCGTTGTTCGGTATGCCCAGAGGACGTGGTAGAGTTCGTCTACCCAGGCCCCTTTTGCCCTGTCGAGCCTCGTCTTGAGGCCTTGCAGCAGGGTCCGATTGGTCACTTCGGCTTCCCCATTGGCTTGCGGATGAGCCACCGATGTGAAGTGGTGGGAGACGTTTAGTCCTTCGCAGAACTCGGCAAACCGGGCTCCAGCGAACTGTCGCCCATTATCGGTTATGAGGGCTCGGGGCAGACCGAACCGGCAGATCAGCGTCTTCCAGACGAAGTCCTGCACCTTGGCCTCGGTGATCTTCGCTAGTGGTTCCGCCTCGACCCACTTGGTAAAGTAGTCGATCGCGACCAGGAGGAACTTCCGTTGTCCGGACGCCTGTTGGGAAGGGGCCGAGGATGTCCATCCCCCACTGCGCGAAGGGCCAGGGTGCAGTGAGCGGAGTGAGTTCGGATGCCGGCTGCCTTTGCACGCTGGCGTTCTTCTGGCAGCGGTCACATCTCTTCACGTATTCCGTGGAATCACGAAGTAGGGTTGGCCAGTAGTACCCTTGCCGAAGTAGTCTTTGCGATAGGGATCTGGCTCCCGCGTGACTTCCGCAGAGTCCTTCGTGGACATCCTGTAGCGCGATGCAGGCCTCAGAGGGTCGGAGGCACCTCAGCAACGGGAGGGAGTACGACCTTTTATATAACCTGCCCTCGTACAAGACGTAGCGGGAGGCTTGACTCCTGAGCTTCCGAGCTTCTCTCCGGTCGTGGGGGAGGACCCCTTCTTCGAGGTAGGCGATCAGCGGATCGATCCAGCTGGGCTCGAAGTCCGTCCGCAGGACGGCCTGAGGTTCCTCGGTGGTCGGGCACTTCAGAGTTTCCAGAAACACCTCTTTTGGTAGTTCGGCCGGGGCAGAGGTGGCCAACTTGGAGAGGAGGTCGGCCCTTGTATTCCCGGTCCTTGGGATGTGCCGAATGTCGAAGCTGTCGAAGGCTGGTATTAAGTTCTTCACCTTCCCGAGGTACATCACCATGCTTTCCTCCCGCGCCTCGTAGCTGCCGCCGACCTGACCGACCACCAACTGGGAATCGCTATAGACTTGAAGCCGACCCACCTTCAATTCCCTGGCTATCTGCAGCCCGGCTATCAGCGCTTCATACTCGGCCCCATTGTTGGTTGTGGGAAACTCGAAGCGCAATGCGTACTCGGTGACGATCCCCTCGGGGCTAACCAGGACCAGCCCTGCGCCGGCCCCGCTAGAGTTGGATGAGCCATCCACATGCAGAACCCAGGCGCCTTCAAGAAGGTCGGCCCTTTCTTCAGGGAAGCTCGACCGCCACAGCTCGGCTTCGTTGGGGCCTGGTCTCCCTCCGATGATAGTCTCGCTTGATTCAAGCTCGGCTTCAACTGGTGCGGTGCATTCCAGCACGAAGTCCGCCAGTATCTGAGCCTTGATCGATGGCCTGGGCCGGTAATTGATGTCGAACTCCGTGAGCTCGATCGCCCATTTGGCGATTCTTCCTGAAGCGTCTGCTCGGTGGAGGACGGCTCTTATTGGTTGGTCCGTGAGGACCGTGATGGTATGCTCCTGAAAGTAAGGTCGGAGCTTCCTGGCTGCGATCAGAAGACAGTAAATTAGTTTTTCTAACTTGGAGTACCTGGTCTCCGCGTCCCTCAAGGCTCGGCTCACGTAGTAGACTGGTTGTTGCGCCTTCGCATCTTCCCTGACCAGGACAGCCGCCAGGGCCATTGGAGAGACAGCTAGGTATAGGAGCAGCCCTTCTCCAGGTTCGGGCTTTGCCAGCAGTGGGGGCGCGCCGAGGTAGTTTTTAAGCTCCTCGAATGCCTGTTTGCACTCCGCTGTCCAGCAAAAATCTTTCGGTCGCCTGAGGACCTGGAAGAAAGGCAGGCACCGCTCGGCCGACCTTCGAGACAAAGCGGTTCAAGGGACGCCACCTTCCCAGCCAGGCGCTGAACTTCCTTAATTGTTTTCGGGGCAGTCATCTCCTGGATGGCTCGGATTTTCTCGGGATTTGCCTCGATTCCGCGTCTCGACACCATGAATCCTAAAAATTTTCCGGAGGTCACGCCGAAGGCGCATTTGGTCGGGTTCAACTTCATCTTGTGCCTCCTAAGCGCACCGAAAGTTTCTTCAAGGTCGGCGAGGTGGTCTGTCGAGGCTCGGCTTTTGACCAGCATGTCGTCCACGTACACCTCCATGTTGCGGCCGATCTGCCCCTTGAAGACCTTGTTGACCAAGCGCTGGTAGGTGGCTCCTGCATTCTTGAGTCCGAAAGGCATGACCCTGTAACAATAGAGACCTCGGTCAGTAATAAAGGTGGTCTTTTCTTCATCCTCGGGCGCCATGCGTATCTGGTTATAACCAGAAAATGCGTCCATAAAAGTGAGGAGCTCGTGGCCCGAGGTTGCGTCCACCAGCTGATCGATCCTCGGCAGGGGGTAGCTGTCCTTTGGGCAGGCTTTGTTCAGCTTCTTGAAGTCGACGCACATCCTCCATTTGTTGTTTGCTTTTTTGACGAGGACCACGTTCGAGACCCAGGTCGGATAGTTGACCTCCCGGATGAGTCCAGCTTCAAGGAGCTTATCCACTTCTTCGGCTACCGCCTTCTGTCTTTCTGGGGCTTGGCGGCGTAATTTTTCTCTGACGGGTCGGTGCCTTGGGTCGATGGCCAGCCGATGTTCTATGACATCGGCGTCGATCCCTGGTACATCCGCTGGGGCCCAGGCGAAGACGTCTGCATTCCTTCTGAGGAAAGCGACGAGCTGTCCCTTGACCTTCGGCCGCTAAGTTGGAGCCGATCCGCACCTCATGCCCCGGGTCTCCATCGCGTAAGGACACAGGGACGAGGTCTTCCGCAGGTTCGCCCCGTTCTTCAGTGAGGTCGTCGCGGACGTCCAGTCCATCAACAAGGCAAGGGTCGGGCCGGTCTCCCTCGCGCAGGGCGATTGAGTAGCAGTACTTTGCCAGGGCTTGGTCTCCTCTGACTTCGCCGACTCCATGGCTCGTCGGGAATTTCATCTTTAAGTAGTAGGTTGACACTACCGCCCGTAGCGCGTTAAGGCCTGGTCGCCCAAGGATTGCATTATAGGCGGACGGGGTCCTCACGACAAAAAAGTCGATCCGCGCCTTGGCCGATTTTGGGGATTGGCCCGCCGTCACCGCCAAAGTCACCATGCCTTCGACCGGAACGGCGTGTCCGGCAAATCCCACCAGGGGGGAATTTACAGGTCCTAAGCGGGTGTCAGGTAGGGACATTTTTAAGAAGGCATCGTAAAACAATATGTCCGCCGAACTTCCATTATCCACCAAAACGCGGCGTACATCATAATCAGCGACGTTTAAAGAGATTACAACCGCGTCGTTATGCGGAAATCTGATCCCCTGGGCGTCTGCCTCGGTGAAGGTCACGGGCTCCGAGGTCCTCTGCCTCTTTGCCGATCCCTCGGGATTCGTCGGTCTTTCCCTGCTGCGGTCCTCCCGAGATGGTGTTAATGACGCCAAGAGACGGCCGGTCCTCCTGCCGATCTTCCCCAATCGGCGGCAACATTCTCGGCCGATCTTCCTGCTCTTTAGATCGTCTTCGCAGGAATCGGCCAAGCCTGCCCCGCCGGACCAGCTCCTCGATTTCGTCCTGGAGCTGGATGCACTCCTCGGTATCGTGACCGTGGTCACGGTGGTAAAGGCAGAACTTGTTGGGGTTGCGTTTTCTGGGATGGGAACGCATCCTCTCCGGCTCCGGAAGTCGTCCCTTGATCTCCAGCAGCACTTGAGCCTTCGGGGCGTTGAGGGGGGCGTAGCTGTGAAAACGCCGTCGGAGGGGAGAACCTTGGCGCGGGGAGGGACCTCGTCGCGAGGGAGAACCTCGGCGCCGGGGGGAACTTCGGCGTCGGGGGGGACTTCGGTGCCGAGGAGAACTTCGGCGCGCCCTTCCGTCGGTGGCTTCCCGCCCCCGAGCCTGAGGTGGAGTCCGGGCACGCCCGCGACCAGGGGGAGTTCGGGAACGCGGCCAGGCTTCGGTGCGCTTTCTTTCCTCGGCAGGCCTTCCCGCTCTGCCTACTCGTCGCTTGTCGCGAGCTTCACCATCCTTGGCCTCGAAAGCCTCTTCTGCCCGGGCATAGCTTTCGGCCCGAGCTAGCATGTCAGCGAAGTCCCTGGGATATTTCTTCTCCAGGGAAAACAGCAGGTCGTTCTTCTGAAGGCCGCCCTTGAGGGCGGCCATAGCAACTGATTGGTCCAGGTTCCGGACTTCCAGCGCGGCAGCGTTGAACCGGGTGACGTAAGCCCGGATGGGTTCCCCCTCTTTTTGCCTGATGGCCAACAAGGAATCCGAGCCTCTGCGCGGCCGTTTGCTGCTGACGAAGTGGGCCGCGAATTGTTGACTCATTTGGTCAAACGACAGGATGGTGCCCGGCTTAAGCGCCGAGTACCAATTCCTAGCCGCTCCCTTGAGGGTAGAAGGGAAAGCCCGACACAAAATGGCATCAGGGCGCGCCATGGAGTAACATCGTCGTCCTGAAGGCCTCCAAATGGTCGACCGGGTCAGCGGTCCCATCGTAGCTTTCAAAATGCGGGAGCTTGAAGTTCGGTGGTACCTGTTCCTGCATAATTTTCTGTGAGAAGGGAGGATCAGTGCAAATATCGTTACCGCGGGAGGAAGGAGTATGACGAAGTTCTTCTATGCGCCGTCCCATCTCCATGAGCCTTTGGTCCAGGAAATCTTCGCGATCCTTAATCCCCAAGGTCTTCTCGCGGAAGGGGTGCGAAGCTTCTCCCTGGGTTGAGCCGCGGTCCGAGCAGGGGCTCTTTGCCGGCTGCCCTTCTCTCCCGAGGGCCGGAGGTTGGGTAGCCCACATCGGTCGCTCCTGGACTGGATTCCCGGGCTCCGGGGAACCCCGCGCCGGTCGAGTGGGCGCTGGACCTCGCGAATGCGTGGCTTGCACTGCCTGCACCGCCTCCGTAAGATCGCGGACCTGCTGGGCAAGCAGGTCGAACCGCTCCGCATCTACCGCGAGTACGGAGCGGGCCCGCGTCGCCGGGGCCGGAGTGGGAGCGGACGGACCCGAACGGGATCGGGCCGCGGAGGCTGCCGACCTCCGGGTCGAGGTTCTTCTGGGAGGCATTTTTCTTTTCAGAAAAGGAATACTGAAGAGGGAGGAGAGAGATCCGGAGCAGGGGAGGGAAATCGTCGCCGAGCACTCCTTTAAGAACAAGGGAACCTCGAAGGTTCAGTCCCTCTTCCCACAGACGGCGCCAATCTGTTGGTGCAGAAATCCGTCGCCGCCGGAGGTCGCCGCAATCGAGGCCGCTGGGCGCCGCCGGGGACCTGCAAAACGAAGTCCCGTCCGGAACCGGTGGGGTGGTGGCTCCGGCAGGACCCTCCGACGGTCAAGTTAGTTTCCGACCAACAGTAATGGAGTGCTCGGAATGAGTTCCGGAGCTTAGAGATGTGGAGGAGAGCTTAGAGAGTCAAGAGTCCAGAGAGCTTAGCCTTAGTGTGTCGGGAGGGTCCTTGATATAGTGGAGCTTGATGGTGACAACTGCAGCCGCGTGCTGGCGGGCCGCTCGAGGTTCGGTGGAGTCAGTCTCACTGGCGCCGCGTGCGGCGGATGGAGGGTGACAGCCATCGCCGCCTGACAAGTGGGTCGCTATCGCCCGCGGCGGACTGACTGATGGTGCGGCGGACTGACTGATGGTGATGGTTGCAGAGCTTGCCGAATGAAGGGATGAAGGCCTTCGTCGTGTGCCCATTTCGGAGGAGTTCGGAGCTCCTGAAGAGGAAGATAGGAGGGAGTTCGGCTCCCATAGGCGTCTGGCGAGAGGTATGCAGCTAAGGCCCGTCCGCAGAAGAGTTCGGCTGCTGAGAAGCCGCGGCTCGGCCGTCTGGGGTTCGGCCGGCTGTTGGACTTGGGCTGAGGCTTGGACACTTGAGAGTTCGGTAGGAGCTCGGTCGGCCGAAGTTTGATGAGGGCGACCGCTGAGGAGTTCGGCCCAGTGACGACTGCTGAGGAGTTCGGGCTCCTGAGTGACGATTGCTGAGGAGTTCGGGCTCCTGAGTGACGGCCGCTTGGGGATTCTACTAAAGCCCGTCCGCTGAGGAGTTCGGCCGCTGAGAGGACTTCATTGAAGCTCGGCCGCTTAGAGTCGGTCCGAAGGAGTTCGGCCGTGGGAAGTCCGAAGGAGTTCGGCTGCACGGGCTCGCCTGGGGTCGGTCCGAAGGAGTTCGGCCGCGGGAAGTCCGAAGGAGTTCGGTTGCACGGGCTCGCCTGGGGTCGGTCCGAAGGAGTTCGGCCGTGGGAGGTCCGAAGGAGTTCGGCCAGGGCTCGCTGATTCGGCCTCTAGGCTGTTCGGCCCGGACCTTGGTGCAGGGGAGTTCGGCCTGGCGCCAGGCGCTGAAGCTCTTCAGCGGCTACTGGTTACATTGGGCTGAGCGTTGAGCCGGGCTTCGGCAGGAGCGGAATTTATCCCCAACAATCAGTATTAAGTTCTGACCAAGATTTTTTATAAAACCTGAAATCTTGCTCATTTGTTGGGTGGGTGTGACATGAATGAGATCTCGGTTTATGTCTTCGCCAGGTATAATATTTGGAAAAACTAAAGATTTTCTGAAACTTCCAAGGGTATTTCAGGTATTGAAAATTACATCCCGTGGGTTGGAAAATTAGTTTCTTTTTTCTTTAAGAATACCTATGAGAACCAAATTTATATCTTGGCAATTCACTCCTTGGGAAATTAATGGTGGTTACAAATCATTAATAGTCCAATTTTTTAGTGTGAATCCCATTAACGGTATAGAAGAGCTTTGATTAACTGTTAATGTCATGTGTATGCAAGGTTTCAAGAGCTATGATAGCGCCAACTACTGAGATTAAGATAAAATGATAACCAATGATATTGAGATAGGAGCAGATAATTTTGGTGATGGCCAACCAATTTAAGATAAATGTGAGCGCAGAAACTTGCCTTTTTATCTTTCCAAGAAAAAAAGGATGGTTTTCGATACCTGATTCAAGGACGGGGAGGACTGAAAGAAAGGATGCAAGCTTGGCCATCTTATCTTCGAAGGAATAGGAAAATCGCATTGCTTACAGTAAATAAAATCAAATTTTATATTTACAGAAATATCAAAATTATGATATGCATATATGTATAACATGGAGCATGGGTTTTTTATCGTCACAATTGGTAGAAATTGTTCATGTATCTTGGCTTTTATCTCATCCCACTTTGCTGTAGATGGTTGGTGGTATCTAAGACTCCAACTCTGATTTTTTTTTTTAAAAAAATATAGAATCTATTTTTCAAGTTGGTGTTTGTTTGATGAGTCGACTGGTGGACTTAATCCAATTTTGATGATTTATATATGGTCTCTAGAGGGTATAAGCTGGTCCTTTTTTTACCAACATCTCCACCAATGATTACCAGAGTAAAATTAACTCCAGTCACAAGTTAGGACCCATCCTAGAAATATATGTCCATGTTGCAGTTTCTCGTAGTCCATATAAGTCATGAATTGGATCTACTTTGGTACTATTTATCATAACCTAAAACCTAATCTAAAAAAGCTAGCAAGTATTTATTATTTTGACTTATTTAGTTGATTTAAAAATCTAAAATTTATCTAATATATAATCGATATGGAACTAAATATATATCTGTATGATCCCTACATACCCTCTTTCTTATTTAAGACCTAACATTATATTCAAATCTAAGCACAAATATCACCATGTATCTACGATTAGTCCTGTTGGGGATAAACCTCACTCCTACCGAAATCAAGTTCGGTATCCAGCCTGATGCGGTCAGTAGCCACGGAAGAGCTTCAGCGGATGGGTCTTGGTCGAACTGTTACAGCCGGTCGAACTGTTTAGCGGTCGAGCTTTTTTGGACTCCCCAATGGCCGAGCTCCTTTGGACTTCCAACGTCCGGACCGAACCCCTTCAGCCGACCGAGCTACTTAGTGGCCGAGCTCCTTGGACTCCCAGCAGTCGGGCTTTAGCCGAACTCAACCGTCGAGCTTCAGTCAGACTCCCGCACGAGCCAAACTCTCTCCGCGTCGTTCCAGCCAGGCGCCTGCAGGAGCCAAACTTCTTCCGAGCTTTTCCTTCGGCCGAACTCCTCCATAAGTCCAAGCTCCTCTGGACAAACTGTCGCTATCAGTCTGCGATAGGTGACGAGACCGAACGACATGGCCGCCACAACTGGCGATACCACTCTTTCCGTAACCAGCCCCATGCGGCCCATGACCTACCATAATGGCTGCCATTATCCACCTGACGATGCCTTCCTCTCCGTACCGAACTCCATGCAGCCCCAACAGCTCGCTATCAGACGGTATGGCCGTCACCATCAACTAAGCTCCGCCTATAAAGGACCCTCCAGATATGCTAATCCCTAATCTCTAATCTCTAAGCTCTCCTCTTCTTCTTCAAGCTTCGGAACTCATTCTCGAGCACTCCATTTCTGTTGGCCAGAGCTGATTTGATCGTCGAAGGGTCCTGTCGGAGCCACCTCCCACCGACTCCGAACGGAACTTTGTTTTAAAGGTCCCCGACAGCGACCTCATCGAGCGGGGTAGTTGGATGCCGGCTGCCTTGCACCTGGCGTTCTCTGGCAGCGTCACATCTCTTCACGTATTCCGTGGCATCACGAAGTAGGGTTGGCCAGTAGTACCCTTGCCGAAGTAGTCTTTGCGATAGGGATCTGGCTCCCGCGTGACTTCCGCAGAGTCCTTCGTGGACATCCTGTAGCGCGATGCAGGCCTCAGAGGGTCGGAGGCACCTCAGCAACGGGAGGGAGTATGACCTTTTATATAACCTGCCCTCGTGCAAGACGTAGCGGGAGGCTTGACTCCTGAGCTTCCGAGCTTCTCTCCGGTCGTGGGGAAGGACCCCTTCTTCGAGGTAGGCGATCAGCGGGTCGATCCAGCTGGGCTCGAAGTCCGTCTGCAGGACGGCCCGAGGTTCCTCGGTGGTCGGGCACTTCAGAGTTTCCAGAAACACTTCTTTTGGTAGTTCGGCCGGGGCAGAGGTGGCCAACTTGGAGAGGAGGTCGGCCCTTGTATTCCCGGTCCTTGGGATGTGCCGAATGTCGAAGCTGTCGAAGGCTGGTATTAAGTTCTTCACCTTCCCGAGGTACATCACCATGCTTTCCTCCCGCGCCTCGTAGCTGCCGCCGACCTGACCGACCACCAACTGGGAGTCGCTATAGACTTGAAGCCGACCCACCTTCAATTCCCTGGCTATCTGCAGCCCGGCTATCAGCGCTTCATACTCGGCCCCATTGTTGGTTGTGGGAAACTCGAAGCGCAATGCGTACTCGGTGACGATCCCCTCGGGGCTAACCAGGACCAGTCCTGCGCCGGCCCCGCTAGAGTTGGATGAGCCATCCACATGCAGAACCCAGGCGCCTTCAAGAAGGTCGGCCCTTTCTTCAGGGAAGCTCGACCGCCACAGCTCGGCTTCGTTGGGGCCTGGTCTCCCTCCGATGATAGTCTCGCTTGATTCAAGTTCGGCTTCAACTGGTGCGGTGCATTCCAGCACGAAGTCCGCCAGTATCTGAGCCTTGATCGATGGTCTGGGCCGGTAATTGATGTCGAACTCCGTGAGCTCGATCGCCCATTTGGCGATTCTTCCTGAAGCGTCTGCTCGGTGGAGGACGGCTCTTATTGGTTGGTCCGTGAGGACCGTTATGGTATGCTCCTGAAAGTAAGGTCGGAGCCTCCTGGCTGCGATTCAGAAGACAGTAAATTAGTTTTTCTAACTTGGAGTACCTGGTCTCCGCGTCCCTCAAGGCTCGGCTCACATAGTAGACTGGTTGTTGCGCCTTCGCATCTTCCCTGACCAGGACAGCCGCCAGGGCCATTGGAGAGACAGCTAGGTATAGGAGCAGCCCTTCTCCAGGTTCGGGCTTTGCCAGCAGCGGGGGCGCGCCGAGGTAGTTTTTAAGCTCCTCGAATGCCTGTTTGCACTCCGCTGTCCAGCAAAAATCTTTCGGTCGCCTGAGGACCTGGAAGAAAGGCAGGCACCGCTCGGCCGACCTCGAGACAAAGCGGTTCAGGGACGCCACCTTCCCAGCCAGGCGCTGAACTTCCTTAATTGTTTTCGGGGCAGTCATCTCCTGGATGGCTCGGATTTTCTCGGGATTTGCCTCGATTCCGCGTCTCGACACCATGAATCCTAGGAATTTTCCGGAGGTCACGCCGAAGGCGCATTTGGTCGGGATTCAACTTCATCTTGTGCCTCCTAAGCGCACCGAAGGTTTCTTCAAGGTCGGCGAGGTGGTCCGTCGAGGCTCGGCTTTTGACTAGCATGTCGTCCACGTACA
This sequence comes from Cocos nucifera, assembly GCA_006176705.1. Classification (NCBI taxonomy): domain Eukaryota; kingdom Viridiplantae; phylum Streptophyta; class Magnoliopsida; order Arecales; family Arecaceae; genus Cocos; species Cocos nucifera. The sequence continues at coordinate 2,878,502 of QRFJ01000039.1, read as the reverse complement.
CCTCCATGTTGCGGCCGATCTGCCCCTTGAAGACCTTATTGACCAAGCGCTGGTAGGTGGCTCCTGCATTCTTGAGTCCGAAAGGCATGACCCTGTAACAGTAGAGACCTCGGTCAGTAATAAAGGTGGTCTTTTCTTCATCCTCGGGCGCCATGCGTATCTGGTTATAACCAGAAAATGCGTCCATAAAAGTGAGGAGCTCGTGGCCCGAGGTTGCGTCCACCAGCTGATCGATCCTCGGCAGGGGGTAGCTGTCCTTTGGGCAGGCTTTGTTCAGCTTCTTGAAGTCGACGCACATCCTCCATTTGTTGTTTGCTTTTTTGACGAGGACCACGTTCGAGACCCAGGTCGGATAGTTGACCTCCCGGATGAGTCCAGCTTCAAGGAGCTTATCCACTTCTTCGGCTACCGCCTTCTGTCTTCTCTGGGGCTTGGCGGCGTAATTTTTCTCTGACGGGTCGGTGCCTTGGGTCGATGGCCAGCCGATGTTCTATGACATCGGCGTCGATCCCTGGTACATCCGCTGGGGCCCAGGCGAAGACGTCTGCATTCCTTCTGAGGAAAGCGACGAGCTGTCCCTTGACCTCGGCCGCTAGGTTGGAGCCGATCCGCACCTCATGCCCCGGGTCTCCATCGCGTAAGGACACAGGGACGAGGTCTTCCGCAGGTTCGCCCCGTTCTTCAGTGAGGTCGTCGCGGACGTCCAGTCCGTCAACAAGGCAAGGGTCGGGCCGGTCTCCCTCGCGCAGGGCGATTGAGTAGCAGTACTTTGCCAGGGCTTGGTCTCCTCTGACTTCGCCGACTCCATGGCTCGTCGGGAATTTCATCTTTAAGTAGTAGGTTGACACTACCGCCCGTAGCGCGTTAAGGCCTGGTCGCCCAAGGATTGCATTATAGGCGGACGGGGTCCTTACGACAAAAAAGTCGATCCGCGCCTTGGCCGATTTTGGGGATTGGCCCGCCGTCACCGCCAAAGTCACCATGCCTTCGACCGGAACGGCGTGTCCGGCAAATCCCACCAGGGGGGAACTTACAGGTCCTAAGCGGGTGTCAGGTAGGGACATTTTTCAAGAAGGCATCGTAAAACAATATGTCCGCCGAACTTCCCATTATCCACCAAAACGCGGCGTACATCATAATCAGCGACGTTTAAAGAGATTACAACCGCGTCGTTATGCGGAAATCTGATCCCCTGGGCGTCTGCCTCGGTGAAGGTCACGGGCTCCGAGGTCCTCTGCCTCTTTGCCGATCCCTCGGGTTCGTCGGTCTTTCCCCTGCTGCGGTCCTCCCGAGATGGTGTTAATGACGCCAAGAGGACGGCCGGTCCTCCTGCCGATCCTTCCCCAATCGGCGGCAACATTCTCGGCCGATCTTCCCTGCTCTTTAGGATCGTCTTCGCAGGAATCGGCCAAGCCTGCCCCGCCGGACCAGCTCCTCGATTTCGTCCTGGAGCTGGATGCACTCCTCGGTATCGTGACCGTGGTCACGGTGGTAAAGGCAGAACTTGTTGGGGTTGCGTTTTCTGGGATGGGAACGCATTCCTCTCCGGCTCCGGAAGTCGTCCCTTGATCTCCAGCAGCACTTGAGCCTTCGGGGCGTTGAGGGGGGCGTAGCTGTGAAAACGCCGTCGGAGGGGAGAACCTCGGCGCGGGGAGGGACCTCGTCGCGAGGGAGAACCTCGGCGCCGGGGGGAACTTCGGCGTCGGGCGGGACTTCGGTGCCGAGGAGAACTTCGGCGCGCCCTTCCGTCGGTGGCTTCCCGCCCCCGAGCCTGAGGTGGAGTCCGGGCACGCCCGCGACCAGGGGGAGTTCGGGAACGCGGCCAGGCTTCGGTGCGCTTTCTTTCCTCGGCAGGCCTTCCCGCTCTGCCTACTCGTCGCTTGTCGCGAGCTTCACCATCCTTGGCCTCGAAAGCCTCTTCTGCCCGGGCATAGCTTTCGGCCCGAGCTAGCATGTCAGCGAAGTCCCTGGGATATTTCTTTCTCCAGGGAAAACAAGCAGGTCGTTCTTCTGAAGGCCGCCCTTGAGGGCGGCCATAGCAACTGATTGGTCCAGGTTCCGGACTTCCAGCGCGGCAGCGTTGAACCGGGTGACGTAAGCCCGGATGGGTTCCCCCTCTTTTTGCCTGATGGCCAACAAGGAATCCGAGCCTCTGCGCGGCCGTTTGCTGCTGACGAAGTGGGCCGCGAATTGTTGACTCATTTGGTCAAACGACAGGATGGTGCCCGGCTTAAGCGCCGAGTACCAATTCCTAGCCGCTCCCTTGAGGGTAGAAGGGAAAGCCCGACACAAAATGGCATCAGGGGCGCCATGGAGTAACATCGTCGTCCTGAAGGCCTCCAAATGGTCGACCGGGTCAGCGGTCCCATCGTAGCTTTCAAAATGCGGGAGCTTGAAGTTCGGTGGTACCTGTTCCTGCATAATTTTCTGTGAGAAGGGAGGATCAGTGCAAATATCGTTACCGCGGGAGGAAGGAGTATGACGAAGTTCTTCTATGCGCCGTCCCATCTCCATGAGCCTTTGGTCCAGGAAATCTTCGCGATCCTTAATCCCTCAAGGTCTTCTCGCGGAAGGGGTGCGAAGCTTCTCCCTGGGTTGAGCCGCGGTCCGAGCAGGGGCTCTTTGCCGGCTGCCCTTCTCTCCCGAGGGCCGGAGGTTGGGTAGCCCACATCGGTCGCTCCTGGACTGGATTCCCGGGCTCCGGGGAACCCCGCGCCGGTCGAGTGGGCGCTGGACCTCGCGAATGCGTGGCTTGCACTGCCTGCACCGCCTCCGTAAGATCGCGGACCTGCTGGGCAAGCAGGTCGAACCGCTCCGCATCTACCGCGAGTACGGAGCGGGCCCGCGTCGCCGGGGCCGGAGTGGGAGCGGACGGACCCGAACGGGATCGGGCCGCGGAGGCTGCCGACCTCCGGGTCGAGGTTCTTCTGGGGGGCATTTTTCTTTCAGAAAAGGAATACTGAAGAGGGAGGAGAGAGATCCGGAACAGGGGAGGGAAATCGTCGCCGAGCACTCCTTTAAGAACAAGGGAACCTCGAAGGTTCAATCCCTTGTTCCCACAGACGGCGCCAATCTGTTGGTGCAGAAATCCGTCGCCGCCGGAGGTCGCCGCAATCGAGGCCGCTGGGAAGCCGCCGGGGACCTGCAAAACGAAGTCCCGTCCGGAACCGGTGGGGTGGTGGCTCCGGCAGGACCCTCCGACGGTCAAGTTAGTTTCCGGACCAACAGTAATGGAGTGCTCGGAATGAGTTCCGGAGCTTAGAGATGTGGAGGAGAGCTTAGAGAGTCGAGAGTTCAGAGAGCTTAGCCTTAGTATGTCGGGAGGGGTCCTTTTATAGCGGAGCTTAGTTGATGGTGACGGCTGTGCCGTCTGGCAGAGAGTCGTCGGGCAGCATGGAGTTTGGTACGGAGAGGAAGGCGTCGTCCGGTAGATCGTGGGAGCCATACCGGCGAGTCGTGGGCCGCATGGAGTCCGGTACGGAGAGGAAGGCGTCGTCCGGTAGATCGTGGGAGCCATACCGGCGAGCCGTGGGCCGCATGGAGTCCGGTACGGAGAGGAAGGCGTCGTCCGGTAGGATCGTGGGAGCCATACCGGCGAGTCGTGGGCCGCATGGAGTCCGGTACGGAGAGGAAGGCGCCGTCCGGTCTTGCTGCAGGCGACAGTTCGTCCAATGGAGTTCGGACTTGTAACAGAGTTCGGCCGAGGGGGAAGCTGGGGGAGTTCGTCTGGCTGAAGGGTCGGCCATCTGTAGAGTTCGGCCGCGGGACGGTTGCCGAGGAGTTCGACCGCTGAGAGGCCCGAAGAAGCTCGGTTGGCCAGTTGAAGGACTTCGGTTGCTAGTTGGTTCGGCCAGGGCTCGCTGAGGAGTTCGGTCGCCTAGGGTCGGTCCGAAGGAGTTCGGCCGTGGGAAGTCCGAAGGAGTTCGGCTGCATGGGCTCGGGCGGGGTCGGTCCGAAGGAGTTCGGCCGGTCCGAAGGAGTTCGGCCGTGGGGAGTCCGAAGGAGTTCGGCCAGGGTTCGCTGATTCGGCCTCTAGGCAGTTCGGCCCGGACCTTGGTGCAGGGGAGTTCGGCCTCTAGGCAGTTCGGCCGTGGGGAGTCCGAAGGAGTTCGGCCAGGGTTCGCTGATTCGGCCTCTAGGCAGTTCGGCCCGGACCTTGGTGCAGGGGAGTTCGGCCTCTAGGCAGTTCGGCCGTGGGGAGTCCGAAGGAGTTCGGCCAGGGTTCGCTGATTCGGCCTCTAGGCAGTTCGGCCGTGTTAGGGGCTCGGCCAGGCGCCTGGCACTGAAGCTCTTCAGCGGCTACTGGTTACATTGGGCTGAGCGTTGGGCCGAGCTTCGGCAGGAGCGGGATTTATCCCCAACACATATTATATAGAATTATCTTTTGATTTAAAATTCGATCCAATTTTCAATGTTAAGGACTTGCTACCTTATCGAAGCATATTCGAGCATCCTACTATGCATGCAGGTGATAGCAGGGATCACATTCCTCCTTCAGTGCCAGTTCTGATTCTTCCATCATTTTTTTCGGCTTCATCAGATCAAATTGAACGTATTCTTATAGATGAAATTATTTTTTTTACTGATAGAGAATTTTGAAGATTTTTGATCAAGTGGCAAGAACGTCCAGATTTAGATGCTACGTGGATTCTTAAGGAAGAACTACGACGTATTGATCTAAAAATTTTAGAAGATTACATTAATTCCTCGTCGGAGTCGAGTTTTTTTCATTCAGAAGAGAATGATAGGAATTAGAGTTTGCGTACTTATTCAAGAAGGAAGCATTGTTAAATCCTAACCCTAATTTATTTTACAGATTTAATTTTTATGAATTAATTTAAATTATTCTATTTTATTGGGATTTGTAATTTTGTTAGAATTATTTAATAAGAATTCTGTTAGAATTCAAGTCAACTATTAGAGTCCTATTAAGTTATATTTTTATTTTTTTATTTAAAGACTCCACATGTATGGAGAAATCTCAGATCTGAATCATTGATTGAAAAAATTAAGAAAATTGATTTAAGTTTTTTTTTTTTTTAAATTTTTTTTTATTTTTTTATTTATCTTTTGATTTTACATTAGTGCCCCTATTGAAACGACCGAAATTCCCATTTAGTATAATCTAAAATAGAAGATGAAACAGGAAGTGAGGCCATTGCATACACTAGAATAGACGCCAGTACTGATGGTATAAGAGTAGCACTACCTGCAAAAGATAGAGTTTTCCATTTCCAAGACTGAATTTTAGTCAAAATTTTTTTAATAATAAAAGTAAAATTAGTTAGGTGCAATTTAGAATTGAAAATAGGGACTCCCAAATACTTCCAAATCCCTCTCTTATGGGGCATGGCAAAGATAGAGATAATTGCTTGCTTGATAATAATAGCAATGGATGGGCTAATAATGATAAAAGATTTATATGTATTTACCAACAGACTGGAATAAAAACAGTAGGCATCCATTAGCAATTTGAGAGAAAGAGCATCACAGACCATTCCTTTGGCAACAAGAAGATAATCGTTAGCAAAAAATAGATGTGAAATAGAAGTCCTATTCCTAACTGGAGTACAAGGATGAAGTAATTTAGCTTGAATTGTAGCTTGCAAAGCAACAAAAAATATTTCTAAATACAGCAAAAACAGAAATGGAGATAATGGACAGTCTTGACGTAGTCCACAGGTGGCTGGGAACTAATCTGTGATTGAGCCATTAACAAGAATGGCATAATGAGGATTAAGCACACAAGAAGCAAGCTATCCACTTGATGAACTGATGATGAAAATTAAATTGCTTAAGGACTTTTAATAAGAAACCCTATTGCACCTGGTCATAAGCTTTTTCCATATCCACCTTAATCGATAGAATACCATGAGAAGGAGCTGCACGAACAAGAGAATGAATGATTTCTTAGCAACTAAAATGTTTTCCATAATGGATTGATCCCCAACAAAGGTTCTTTGATTAGAAGAGATAAGGTGAGGCATCATAGGTTTCATACAATTAAGCAACATATTCGCCACTATCTTATATATTGTATGGCAAAGACTGATGGGGTGAAAGTCAGAAGGGACAGTAGGATGTTGGACTTTGGGAATCAAAGCGAGGAAGGTATGTTTCCAGGAAGGGTAACATGGATGAGGTCTGAAAAAAAAGATTGAACAGCTCAGACCACATCATTACCTACAATGTGCCAAAAATCTTGAAAGAAAGAAACTGAAAAGCCATCAAGTCTTGCAGATTTGTTTGGATTCATGGATTGCAAGGCATAAATTACCTCCTTTTCAGATATAGCAGAAATAAGACTCAATTTCTGGGCAGAGGAAAGAGCAGTGGGTGGTTGAGGAAGCCATACATCCTCAAAAGATTGCATCTAGACTAAAAAAATGCCAATATAAGATTGATTTGATATCAGATCTCTCGTACACCCAGTGACCAGATTCAGATTTAAGTGAGGAGATACGATTATGCCTTCTGCGACCAACAATAGTGCTTCGGTGAAAGAATTTAGTGTTAGTATCCCCTTTTTTAAGCCATTGTATACGAGATTTTTGACTCTAATAACTTTCTTGCATGGATAGGATATGATTATAATCTTGGAGAAGATGCGGGAGCTGGACATGATTGTCACGAGATAGAGAACCATTTTTAGATTCAGGATCCTGAAGAACAAGGATTTGATTATATATACAAATCATCCCCTTTCTTGAATAGGTTGTGCACTTTAAATCGGCTCCATGGAGTAATCTTTTATCTAAGTTTCAGCAGAAGCGAAGAAAGAAGCTCAGCCAAAGGTAGATCGTCATCACCCTTCCAATATTTCTGCACCAAATGATGAAAATCTTGATAATACTTTTAGAATTTAAAATATCTAAAAATGGGATTTATTGAAATCTAGGCGTTCTAGATTCAACTAGACTTTGTAGTTTTCAAGCTGGTGACCATGAATGCGCTCGCTCGCTCGCTTACTCGGCTTAGCTAGCTGTACCATGCACGCGGCAAGGCATGGTGTGTGCATTGTGTCTTGTCATTGCATATGTACAAAACGCTTGCATGAGCATGGACATGTTAAGTTGAAATTTATCATCCAATCTAACAATGATTTAAAGAAGCCTAAGTGCATTCCTTGATAAAGACAAATAAGAATGAGAATTGTTCTCTTCATGGAACACATGCACTATGATTAAAGATTAGGGTCTCTTGATAATGTAGTTGCATTCTCAAAAGGCTATTTTTCCTTCCTTCCACACCACATTCTTTTTAATATTTTGCTATGAGTAAAATGTTCTTGCCCATTAATTAATCTATTGAAGCCAGAAATCATGAGAGTCCTAAAGATTACAAAAAAACAAAAGTGAAAGAAATTACAAATATGAAGACTTTTGATAAGATAAAAATATCTCCAAGTAATATATAGAACTTCATTACCAATGCCACATTTGTTACGCTAGCACCCATTGCTGTATTAATGTATATTTTGGTGAAAGCATTGCATTAATTTGCAATTAGATGCTTGTATATGTTGTATTTTTTCCGACTGAGAAAAATAATGCCTAAATAATACCATTTCATAACGATAACAATAGAGATGATGAAATGATCAAAGAAGAAGATATAAAAAAAAAAGAAAAGAAAAGGAAGAAGACTGCGAAGAAAGAGTAGGCCTTCGGACCAAAAGTGGAATAGGTTTTACATTCCCACTTATGGGGATGTTTTCTTGGTCAGCACACCAAATATCCCAGACAAGAAGAAACAAACTATCTTATCATGTGGTTCGATTGTGTATTTCGCATGAAAAATCTTATTGTCGGATCACATTTTGCATAGAATTCAAAACATTTTGAACTTTTATTTACACGTTTATATAGATCTCAAAACGACGATCCGATGATGGATTCGCGAGTGAAACATGCAACCCCCATCCCTCGCCATGGTGAATGGGGTTCTTTTGTCCTTTGCAAAGACCAACAAGGGGCCGCGAGGGATACAGCAGAAGGGCATCGTGATGTGAACCAACAGCGATAAACATGCGCCAATCAAAGCAATTAGCTGTTGCCAACGTGTTACGGTAGTGACGTCACTCTGTGGATTATGCTTTCTCATCTTTAAAATTGTGAGAAAGTGCTTATGATACCCAATCGTACGGGATAATTGCCAAATGAGTTGCGAGGCACTCGCATCATCCGTTATTAGATTCCTTTCACTAGTCAGCACTCAGCAAGCTTATTACGGGCATGCATGCCGCACACACCTTAAATCATTGAACCCCCTCCGCATGGTGCGCGTCAGACCCCGCAAATCAGCTAATGACAAAGTGGAGCACCGCAACAAGCCGTCGCTTTCTGATTGGACGGCCCGTGATGTAGGCTCCCGCCCTCGCCGCCAACTTTGAACGGCCCATCGTCCTAGCTACGCTACTATAAAAGGGTTCGGGTGGTATCTTTCGCGCGAAAGGATGGTTGATCTTTTCTCACGAGATCAACCTTTGGATCATATCTCTCACACGGTTCTCAAAGCACTCCGAATTCATTTTTTCATCTGCCCTCACAGATCTCATAGCTCGCAAAAAAAAGGTGAACCATTCCCACGAAAGATACAACCTGAGGTCTTGAACACCATAAAAGATGAATGCTTGATATCGTTCATTGAGCTTCACATTTGATTATTTTATTATCTCTAAAGAGGCAAGTCAATTTATATATTAGCTTAAATCAATTTATAGATTAGCTCATTTTGAGAAACTTGACGTACTATTTTTACTCTCATTAAAATCGATATTATGGATGCACAATTTTTTCGTTTTTAACTATATCTATTTGTGAGGCTTCTAAATAAATTATATATATATATATATATATATATATATATATATATATATATATATATATATATATATATATATATATATAAAGGGAGAATACTGAATTACCCACACCGATCCATCGATCCGCCACAAACGTCACAACACTCTCACCAAGTTTCGCCACGTGCCCCAATACAGTTCCCAACAAGTGCCCTTGTACAATATCCGGCCACGTGGGAAGAATATGTGTTGGATTGGTATGAGGTGGCAATACATTTCCATGGTGCCACGTGGCCAGAGCATTAGCACAGACGATTTGGCCTGGGACTCTTACCCGCCGCCAGAACGGGAAAATTAGATTCAGGTGGCCGATCCATGAAAAAAAGGCAAGAAATTCTACGGAACCCGACAATATTACCAAATGACATCCATGCCATGTCGCAAGAGGAGGTTCATGTAATTTTCTTTTTTGGTAAAGGAGGTTCATGTAATTAATGCGGTGTCATGTACGCTGTCCATCTGATAAGAATAGCTAGTTGCCGTGGCGGGCCAGCATATGCCAAGTTTGGGCAACGAAACATCTATAGTCAATCAAGAAAAAAAAAAAAAAAAAAACTTCTCTCTCTCCCGATCGATAAAACGAGGTAAGGTCAAAAAAAGAGTCTCAGTAGTAATTGACTAACTAAATAAAAAGAAACACCGATAAACTTATTCGTGGATGGACAAGTAGATCCCATATACACCGTTACCAGATTAAATCCACGCCAAGTGAAATAAGAAGGTCGATGTAATTCGCGCGGTCGGTGTCAAATACTTCGGCCCTATGATAAGAATAACAAATCATTGCGTCATGTGGTAGCGAACGGATGCTAGATTTGGGGCATGAAATATTTATGTTCATAGATTCTCACCTCCCCCGCTAGTGCCTGGCCAGCTAAACATTAAAGAAACGTCTTCAAAATTACAGTGGGTTGGACAAGAAAAAGTTCATAAACGCATCCATCAATGGTACCAAACAAAATCCAGGCCATGTGGCATGAGAAGGTTGGTGCAATTCGGGCAGCCCCTGGGCCTGCGGCGGGGAAAATCAAACACCGCCCGGGGAGCATTTGGGTGCTAAGTTTGGGCCACCAAGCTTTTGCGTTCAAAGATCCCTAAAACCAAACAAACGTAGTTACACTTACTCGCGCACTGACAACAAATTCTAAACGCATGGCGTCCGAGTGGACTGCTTCCCCATCGCACAGTCTATATTAGTTCTCATCGTCATGGATCTGGATAGGTGCCCGAACAATCTAATCTTATACTCATCCGCGATACAAAGTATCTCCACGGGTGACTATAAAGCACCCCATCGCTCTATTTTTCGCTTTCTCGCCTCTCTCTCTCTCACCGGGCCCGGGCCAGAAGGAAGAGAGGGAGAGAAAGATACAAAGCATCTCCAGCGGACGAAGATAAAAGCCGCGTCCATTTTAAATTGACCACCCGTTACCATGATCTCCTTTAGGAGAAGCCATTTCCTGGTAATAGTTCTAGTTCTTTCTCTATTCATCGCCTAAACCTACCATTGTTCTCGTTCGCTATCGCCAAAGTCTTTATTTTTATGCAAGTTGCGGGTCTTTCCCGTCTTTGACCTGTAGGGTAAAGTAATTAAATGCTAATAAAAAAATATTTTTCATGGATATTTTCCCCTTTTTTTTTTTTTTTAATTTTTTTTTGATTTTTTTCATATATATAAGCAGAGGCGGGGGCGATTCCTGGGCTCCATCGGTTGTTCCGGTTCTTGTTTTCGCCTCTCTTTCTTTTTTTAGAGGTGCGGAGAGGGAGACCGCTTGCATCGCTCGCACCGGCGGAGCTCGGCGGTGGGAGTGGTGGTTCGGTGCTACAAAAAGAGGAGGAACGGACGGGAAGGTGAGAGGAGTGGTGATGGAGAGCACGCTGAAGAAGATCAGAGGGGAGAAGCCGTCGGTTGCTCAATATGGATCCCAAGTCCACCATCGGCGGCGGCATGGAGGATGTCTACGGGGAGGATCGGGCCATCGTGGAGCAGCTCGTTACCCCCTGGATCCTATCCTGTCGCTAGGTCTGACCCGATCTCCATCGGTACCATCGCTTCCTTTCTTTTTTTCTATCATCGTGCTTTTCTTGATCTTTTCGCGGTGATTTTGTTTGGTCTTGCTGAATTTGGAGGGTTTCTTGAATTTGTACTGTCGATTCTTTCTTTTCTCTTTTCTTGCGTGTTTTTCGTGAATCTTTTGGGGCGATTTTGTTTGGATTCTCTTCATTCGACCGTCTTTGGAGGTGTTTGATGATCTCGTCGATATGATCGAGGAAATGCTATGGCCCTTTGCTGGTGCTTTCTTGAACCGGATTCACTGGTTTTGACTGGGGTTTCGATATTATTTTAATGGTTCTTGCCCTTTTTTTTTATATTCTCTCTCCAAAATCCACTGAGTTTCTCCGGGTTTTGATATCATTTCTTTTTGGTTCTTTGCTTGTTTAGTTTATTTCTTTTTTTCTTTTCTCTTAAAATGGATTACTTATGAAGTGACTGTATGTGGTGTTGATAGAGGTGGGTAGGTCTAACTTTCCGTGTGGAAAGTTTAATTTATCGTGTTCTGTCTAATTAAACATAGTCTGGAATTAGTTTACGTGTCTGGCATGCCTATTCCACCTATTTTTTAATTGGGTATTGCCCTTAATTTGGTTTAAAAAATGCTTTATGCACAAAAAAATTTCAATCAAAGGATTCTATTGCAATTTAAACTAGATGCATGTAACTAATTATTATTATGAAAGGCTTACCTTGCCTCCAGCAATCACCAACATAAAAAAAATAAAACTAATATGATGAATGCTCTAAACAATTAGGATTTCTAATCTTATGATGAGATTTTTAATTAGGTTTAAGTAGGTATTTTTAATTAATTTAAAATAAAGTAATATTAAAAAACTAAGGAAAGAGATTTAGGGTTTAGGAATGATCTCACCAAATAGGTTTGAGAGTTTTTGTTCGTGCCTAATCTTCCTTCTTCTTTCTTCTATTTATTTTCTTCTTTTTTTCTACAAATAATAAAAATAAAAAAAAATAATTAGTAAGCAATAAAAAAAATCAAAGAAATGAGAAAAAAATTTAATTTTTATGCCTCCCCGGCAACAGCGCCAAAAACTTGATAGGAGCACGATGTTGTCGTTAAGACACCGTGTTTATCAGTTTAAATTTGACTCTTTACTTTTTTAAATAATTAAAAAATATGAATAGAGTAGTAAGTCTGGTCGAATCCACAGAGAGGTAATGATTTTATTTCTAAAATCTTTAATTTTTATTTTTTTATTACTATTATTATTTATTGTTAGAGAACAGAAAAGAAGAGTTTTTGAAAATTAAGTTAAAAAATAGATTTATAAATAAAGTAGAATTATGTAGAAATAAATTTGATACTAAGATCTATTATTTAGATCTTAGCAACTACTTGCAATGAAATTAAAAAGCAATAAGGAATAATTAATTTAAAGAACTAGAATTAAAAAGAACAATCAAACTTTCTTTATTAAATTTAAAACTCAGATGCAGAATTTAAATACAAAAAATTAAAAAAATTAAGAATTTTAATATAATAAATTAAAGAAAGAGAAAACTAGATTGGAGATCGTAGATCAGCGTAGGCGTGGAGATGGCGCAGAAGACCGGCTCTTCTTCTCAGCACTGTAGCTTCGAAGCAACCTTCTATTCAGAGCTTGGCTTCCATCCTGTACTTTAGCTTTTCTTCCAAATAAAACTAATATGATGAATGCTCTAAACAATTACATTTTTCTGGACGAAAAACTGCGGCCAAAGTATTGCAGAGTGATTTTTATTGGCCAATATTATTTAAGGATGCCCATACTTTTAGTCAGGAATGTTTTAAGTGTCAAGCCTTAGGGAATATTTCAAAAAAAGACATGATGCCTTTGAACCCCATCTTAGTAGTAGAAATTTTTGATGGATGGGGAATTGATTTTATGGGACCTTTTCCACCTTCCAATGGATTTAAATACATTTTGGTAGCTGTCGATTATGTTTCTAAATGGATTGAAGCAATAGCAACACGAATCAATGATCATAAAGTAGTCTTAAAATTTATTCAGAAGAATATCTTTTCTAGGTTCGGATTTCCACGTGCCTATTCATTAGTGACGGAGGTACTCATTTTACAAATCATCATTTCGAACTTTATTACAAAATATGGGGTGACACATAAAGATAGCTTACACCATACATTCGCAAATAAGTGGCCAATAGAAGTCTCTAATAGGGAAATTAAGAATATCTTAGGCCTGATCGAAAAGATTGATCGGATCGATTAGACGATGCATTATGGGCTATAGACACCTATAAATCCCTATTGGAATATCTCCATAATAGATTAATCTATGGAAGCAAATGTCACCTCCGGTAGAACTTGAAATAAAGCATATTGGGCAATAAAAATAATTAAATTTTAATTTAAAACCAAGCTTGTTCCAATGAATATTACAATTAAGTGAATTAGAAGAATTAAGGCAAGAAGCTTATGAAAATACAAAAATCTATAAGGAGAAAATGAAAGCCTTCCATGATAAATATATTTCAAAAAAAACCTTTGAACCAAATCAACAAGTCTGGTTATTTAACTCAAGACTTCGATTATTCCCTGAAAAATTAAAATCCAGATGGATGGAACCTTACATAGTTAATCATGTATTCCCACATGGTGCACAAACTCTATGATCCTAGACTAAAATTTTTTTTTTAGGTAATGCCAAAGACTTAAACTATAATCAAAGGGATATCATTAAATCGAAACATTGACCCAAGTACAATTAATGAACCATAATGAATTAAACTACATTTGTCTAGTTGAAGGATAATAAACTTAACGCTTATTGGGAGGCAACCAATATTCTTGAATCTAATTTATTTTCTCTTTTAGGCTAAGTTGGAGAACCAAAAAGCGAGAGAAGGATTAAGCTTCAAGACCCGTCTAAATAAATAAACATATTTACACCTTTTATTGAGGACATGTCAATTCAGTTGAGGTTAAAAGTAAAAAAATAATTAAAAAAATAAAAAAAAAATAAAAAAATAAATAAATAAATCAATACAAAAAATTAATAATAATAATAAAATAAATAAAAATATAAAAATTAAAAAATAATAAATAAATAATAAATAATAATATATATAATAATAATAAATTATTTAAAAAAAAAATTTGATAACCATATTTTGGAAAGAAAGAGATTTAAGCAAAATAAACTAGGAAAAATAATAAGTTAGAAAGTATTAACTAATAATGGTAGCGAGTCAAGAAGGAATTACTTTGGTAGACCATTAGCAACCTTACTTAGGTCATTTAAAGGCTAACAGCATTCTACTTGCAACATGCACACTAATGAAGCACAGCAGGTGTTTGATTATAAGGCTAAATTGAGGATTCAATTATCACTAAAAATTGATGGTTTATATATACTTGATTAAAAGAAACTTGAATTTAAGGAAAGAGCTACCTGCTTTCTAAAAAAAAGAAAGTACAAGTAACAAATAGAGTATATTTGGATTGCCCTAACTAGATACTTTGCACCTTTAAATATAGAAGTTCCACCGCCCCTCCCGCCCCCAAACTCTCCCTACCGCCCTGCCGACCCCCACTCTACCCCCGCCCCCCCCTCAAGCACGAGCTTCCCAAGGTCTACGGCCGACCCCCCCACCCCCCCCTACCACCCGCCCACGCCTACACCCTAGGGGGAACGCTACCAGCTCACCGCCGCGTACCCGGCTCCGAGCGTCCATCCCCTACCCATCCCCACCTCGCCGCACTACGCGCCCCCGCTCCCGCTCCGTCGCTCCTTCACCCCCCCACCTCGCTCATCAAAATGATGAAGAAAGGCCAGGATGCTCAGCAAAATTTTAAAAAAAAAAAAAATAGTGTGAAAGCTACTTAATTCATGCACTTAAACTTGGGAGTATATAAAAGTAACCAAAATAGGTGATAAAAAGAAGATTATTTGACCTTTGATCAACACCCAAATGCTAAAGTTAGTATTCACGACAAAAGTGCTGAAAACTTTAGATAAACTCTAAGAAAGTTTCTGATTTATCTGCCATGAATTTCTTTTGAAACTCAATCTTTAGTTAGTGGATACTGTTAAACTTTTGATCTTAAATCCCTAAGATTATTTTGTGAAGAGGACTCAACAAAATATGTAATTGATTAAACTAAAATTCTTTCTTTAACTCGAGAACGGGCACTTAAGTTGGGGGTGTGATGAGCATCATAAATTCATGCAATAAAACTATAATTATTAATAAATTAAATTAAATTTTAAAAAAATTATTAATTAATTTATATATAATTTTGAGAAAAATTCATATTTTTATTAAATTAAAAATTAATTAAATAATTAAAAAAATAAATTATTATAAAATAAAATTTTATTATCAATGTAAAAGAGATCATTTTTTTGATCACAATGAAATAAATTTGATAAAACGAGCTAAAATGAAAAGATATGAATTTTAAGATCTAAAATAAATAAAAATTAAGAATAAAAAAGAAAACGGCTTAAGCCGGCTCCGTAGCCGAGCCACCAAGCCAAGCCAAGCCATCAAGCCAACTCGCCCATTGAAGCCCATTCAGTCGGTCCAGATCCAGGCATGGACGCCAGCTCAACTAGATCCGGCGAATCAGAGCTTGCCCACGTGGTGGACCTAGAACCTCTAAAGGGTACTACAATGAAATTTATCAACAAGCTCACAAGGGTAATTTTAGTCCTTTTTTGCTCGACAACAGAAGCCGCTGATTGGTTGTGGTGTGCGGTGCGACCGTTCTGCGGTCCATGGGACAGTGATTGCGCCGATTCGAACGGCTGTGTTGTTTTTGCGGTCAAAGGATCGGATGGGCTATGGTTGCCTTCCGGATTTAATTTCAGCTGCAGAACACACGCGGATTGCATCGGAATGGCAGCACTCAATCCAGCAATGACCGAACGGTCCAGAAACTTTTCGATGGCGATCAAACTCTCAGGCGCGTGATCTTGCCGTAGATTTCCTCCATCAAGGCGATTCCAACGGCCCAGAAATTAAATCCGACCTTGATGTGGGCCAATACGTCATCTAATTTAAATGATTTTTGGACTGATGGAGTTCCTGGAATGGCTAGATTTTTACATTTAATTAGCAGATATATGAGAGCTATTTTGATTCAAATTTTTACTCGAATTCTTTTATATTTTGAACGATTGCAAGGCCTTAGTCCCATATGCCTCAGAAATAGATTCCAACCCCCCTAGCTCTATAAAAAGGAACTCTAAGCCTCTTTAAAAAAAAAGGAAGGTGGAAAGAAAAAGCTTAAAGTACAAGTGGAAAGCCAAGCTCTGGATAGAACGTTTGCTTCGAAGCTACAGTGCTGAGAAGAGACCGTCTTCTGCCAATCTCCATCCTACGCTGATCTACTAGATCTCCAAATCTAGTTTTCTCTATTCTTTAATTATTCTTATATTAATTAAATTCTTAATTTTTTTAATTTTTTATATTTAAAATTCTGCATCTAAGTTTTAAAATTTATAAAGAAAGTTTGATTGTTTCTTTTTAATTCTAGTTTCTTTAAATAATTGTTCCTTATTGTTTTTAATTTCAATTGCAAAGTAGTTGCTAAGATCTAAATAATAGGATCTTAGTAATCAAGATTTATTTCTACATATTCCTACTTTTTTTTTATAATTCTATTTTTTTTAACTTTAATTTTCCAAAAAACCTTCTTTCTGTTCTCTAAAATTAATAATAATAATAAGTAGTTAATAAAAAAAAATATAAAAATCAAAGATTTTGAAATAAATCATTGCCTCTTGTGGATTCTGACCCGACTTACACTCTATCCAATATTTTTTTTAATTAATTTAAAAAAGGTAAAAGAGTTGGATTAAACTTGATAAACATTGGTGTCTAACGACAAACATCGTGCTCCTATCATGCCACCACTCGAGTGTATATGCGCTAAACTCGACGGGATACACAGCCTCGGTACGGAGATTTAAAACTATATCGCATGTGGAAAGATAAGTCATCTTGGACTAATAATTCTAAAAGGATTGCGTTGATGAAGTACCATTGGTTTTGACACCTATCAAGTCTGGATGAATGATTGAGAGTGTAATTTTACTCTTTCGTTAACATGCAACAACACCTCTTCGCATTAAAAATCATATATACTTGCCTCCCAAGCTAGTACAAGTCTTTACGTTTAGTAATCCCTTGAAGCCTCAATAGGGTGTTATTGTAAAATGGTGCCAAAGGCATAATTTTTGATGATACCTGAAGTTATGACGATATGGATCATCACAAAGTGCTTCTTTAGGACAAAAACTTACCTGAAACTATGAAGTTCTAAGAGACATACTTTATTCAGAGTGATGTGATGTCCATATTGTAGATGCCACTAGTAAGGACTTCAATATTCTAGTATAATATTAGAGTCTATTATTGATTGGTTACTAATAATTATTATTCAACATGCTATAGTTTGTGCCCAGAAGTTGCAATCCAAGAAAGGAATGAATAGGTTTCTAAAATAGAGATGCTGGAGAGAATTATGAAACCTCTCGTTCTGAAACAGTGTACTTATTGAGACATCTCGTCGACAATCATGGAGATCCCTCGAGAATTCCACGTGAACCTTCTTCGCTCTTAGAGCACAGAAACTGAGTTTCTATTTTGGTCAAAAAAAATTTGAAAAATTTTTGCTAACAATCAAAGAGATTTGATTTTCATTTAATTTTTGTTATATAACTTCTTGTTTTGGTTAAAGAATCTCTTTCTTCTGATCTTTGGAAGCTTTAAGAAAAAATTTCTTCTTTAATGGATCTTGACTGATGAATTTTTGTAAATCTTTTCTTAAAATAATTTTTAATTTAATATCTGAAAAGACCTACATCCACTCATGAAATACCGATTAAATCCAACTCAATGTTGATTTAATTCGTTAGTAGGTCACGATGGCACACCGAAATGCCATCCTAGCTTTCACCCCACCCCTCGACGGCTATATGGAGCTCTGCATCTGAGCCATGCAATGCCTGGGCAGCATTCGGTGATGTCGTGCATGCTGGTAGACCATGCCGTGCCATGCCATGCCGGCCCTAAGAGAACCAACCGTAAAGAACCTCCATCTATTGGCTTTTATTTATTGGCATTGCATAGCGATAAATCCCATCAATATGATTAAGTAATAAATAATCTTCAGCATCCATATATTTTATATGTAATTAATGGAATGGTACCCTAGACATATCTTTGATTATTGTTTCAACATGTTATATTGGTTAATATCATTAACATTATAGGTCACGATGGCACCGAAACACCATCTAGCTTTCCACCCTTGCCTCTCGATGGGTTAATGCGGAGTTAGCATCTGAGGAGCAAGTTGGAGCATAACTCCATCCACCTCCGCATCGGTTCTCAAGAACCTCCACCGTGGCATCCTAACTCCAACCGATATTTGAGCCCCACTATCATCCATATCTCTCCAAAACATATGCTACTTCCACTGGACATCTGAGTGGGTACATTTTTATTATATTATTTATTTATTTTTTATATATTATTTGTATACATATATTTACATAACGTACTTTTATTATAGGTGCATCATCCAGTCGGATATTTCGCAATCCCATATGTAATAGTGCATGTGTGGAACCGCCAGGCTCAAATTATGGAGCAGTATGGATGTGGAGAGTAGGCCGATAGGAGAGACCGCATGGGAGATGCATTCTTTTTTGAAGTGTTTGTGAGGCAGTCAGACATTATTCCCATAGAGCCCAGAGACTGGTGTATGATGGATGCTGCTATCAGGGATCAGGTGTGCGAGAAGATATGGAATAAGTGCATCTTAATTATATTTATGTATTTTACAATTTCACAGTTTGAATTAGATAATTTGTTGTAAACTGACTATATAACTTTAATGCAGAAGGATGTATGACTTTCTTGATCAATGAGATGGCTTCGAGATGCCCGACTGAAAAAGATTAGAAAGTTGTATCGAGGCTACAAGGTCAAGCTCCATAAAGGATGGCTCGAGCATCGATGAGTATATTTCGGTTATAAGAGGAGCTTATTCCTTGGATACAGGACTGTCCTCCGAGTCAATAAAAAAGGAAAAAAGATGGTTATACATTGGAGGAGTCAAAATTTGAGATAAAATTACTAATTTTTTAAAATTTTTAATATGCTTAAAAGTTATTTTTAAATATTTTTTAAAATTTTATTATTTATTTGAATACTTGTTAGCCGTAACCTTCCATCAGAATCAAAAAGAATAGGACACCCAGGAGTATACGCACACTTCGACCGTGAGTCATTAATGACCAGTGCCGTGTGCGAAAAAAGGTAATAAATTTTAAATCTTACTAGATAAAATAAATTAATATTTTATTTATATTTTTTGATAATGATCTAATGTTTATAGAACTAATAGAGATGGAGTGGAATGCCAGCCATGCGAGATCTTTCGAATCCACTGTAAAGGACAAGAAGGCAGACCAACTGAACACCGCGATCCAGAAGAATTTTTGTAAATATTTAAATATAGTATATATGATTTAGTATTTATAACATTCTAAATAAAATTTTTATTTGAATTTTATAATTACAAATCAGTAGATCGCTCGCGAGCGGGGCCCCGGATACCTCTGGCCCCTCATGATCATTAATCTCAAGTCTTGAGGCCTGAGCACTCTGGGAGAATCAAATGCGGCCCGAACATACGTCGACTAGCTATTGGTCTAAAGGCAAGCGTCTCTTCATAGGCTTCCCGATGTCATCAGTTTGAAAGAACTTGAGGAGGGCAATTGCATGAAGTAAGATTAATATTACGATGCGGGTAGATCGAGCTGAAGGAGCCTGC
>QRFJ01000039.1:2776324-2858746 GCA_006176705.1 Cocos nucifera | reverse complement strand
GAGATTTGATCACCCTTCCTTGGCCCACAAACAACCAACCAGCATCCTACATTGACCTAAGCCTTTAAATTAAAATCAATTAGACATCAAGCCCTAGGAACTCGAGCTCAATAGGACAAGGAACCCTAAAAGTTGAACCAGATTAGGGTTAATCAATTTGACTGGTGTCTAGGAAAAGTGATTCAGGGATGACTGGGCCCGAAGGAAGGTGGTTTCTAATTGGTTCCGTTCGCTTACCTGGCCAAGCACAATTGGTGTCTAAGGCAAGCAACGGGAGGACTCCCACTGACCTTACACTTACCTGGCCTAGTTAATTGGCTGATCCTACACTTGGAGGGCTTGAAGGTGACCTTAACAGTTAGGAGCTGTCTAGATCTAAGACAACCCTTAGTCAGGATTGATTGCCTAACTTGTTTGCTAAATAACATCAAACATAAACCACAAATAAACTCTTCTCTCTATCATCTCTAGACTTAAGATTCCTTAGGATCCTCTTTTTTTTTTAATAATAATAATAATAATAATAATAAAATTAAAAAAAATATACATATCTTAAACCATATATTGGGTTGCACTAGTACATGCACGGTAGAAGATCGCTTTTACCTGACCTAGTTAAACCAAATCCTGAAATTGAAAGACTAATTCATATAAGACCAGGTAATCAGATGGCTGAAAATCGTGAAGAACCACCTAAGCAGATGAAGGAATACTTTATTCCTTCCACCTACAACCCATCGACTTGCATCCACATACCTGATATCCCTGCTAGCCACTATGAGATCAAGTCAACCATAATTCAGATGCTCCCATCTTTTTATGGGAATGCCAATGAAGATCCTTACAAACATCTGGATGAATTTTTAGAAATCTGCTCTACGGTAAAAATTCAGAATTTTTTTGATGATGCCCTTAGACTAACCTTGTTCCCTTTCTCATTAAAAGATAAAGCCAAGTATTGGCTTGGCACATTAGGAAGAACAATTCAAACATGGGCAAAGATGCAACATGAATTTCTTAAGAAATTTTATCCCATAGGATGAACCAATACCATGAGGCGAGCCATCACGGGATTTGCTCAGCTTCCAGGGGAATAAATTCATGAATTATGGGAAAGACTTAAGGAACTCCTTAGAAAATACCCACACCATGGTCTATCTAAGTGGCAAATTGTACAAGCTTTCTATGAAAGTTTAGAAGATCAATATAAGCAGATGGTTGATGCATCCTGTGGAGGTGCATTCATGAGCAAAAGTGAGGATGAAGCTTATACCTTGTTTGAAACTTTAAGTGAAAACTCTATTAACCATGCTTCATTATCTTCTTATGAAAGATCAATTTCTCAACAAAAACGGGCAGGAATTTATGAGATCAAAACTCCAGAACTCAATTCTAAGGCAGATTTGAACATAATAGCACAAAAATTAGATAAAGTCGACCTTATTGCACAGAAATTAGATCAATTCCTAAACTTAGGTCAACAATCCCCTGCACAATACACACCAGCTTCTAATTATCAGGTGATTTGCTCTATTTGTGCTAGCCCAACACATCATGTAAGTGAATGTCCCACGGTTGCACAATTACCACCTCTTATCCAAGAACAAGTCCAAGCTGCTCAAGGTTACTCAAAACCACTTAATGACCCATATTCAAATTCATATAATCCTGGTTGGAGAAACCATCCTAATTTCTCTTGGAAACCACAACAAACTCAGGCTCAGACCCAAATCCCATCAGTTCAAAATTATCAAAATAGGCCCCAATACCAGAACTATGCCTATAATAAGGGTCAGCCTAGTCAGTCTTCTCAACCACTACATTATAATCAACCCTCATACCCACCTCCTCAACAGACCAATCTAGCCGACGATAAATTCAATCAACTTCAACAATTAATTCTAAGCCAACAACAATCAATCGCCAGACTAGAAGCTCAAATAGGATAAATAGCTGAGTCTAGCATGAGGAGAGAACCAGGTCAATTATCAAGCCAACCAATTGCAAATCCTAAAAATAATCCATCCAATGTCTATCAACCACCTGGATTTACTCATCCATCTAACATCCCACCTAAAAATTCTCAATTAGAAAATGCTAAAGCAATATCTGAACTTAGAAGTGGTAGGATTCTTAAGGACCCATACCAAGACCAGGTGATAGAGGCTGATACTGATACTGATGAAGAAAAAGATAATCATATAGAAGAACTTGAGCTTAGAACTAGTACTAACACTGATAAGATAGATAAAGAAAAAAAGAGAACAGATGAATTAGCTGAGACATATAAACCCAAAGCCCCGTTCCCTTCGGCCTTAGAAGCAGGCTCTTCCCGTAAAAAGCAAGAAGCACGCAACAAGGAGCTAATGGAACTATTTAAACAAGTTCACATTAATTTACCCCTCCTCGATGCAATTCAGCATGTCCCGGACCTATGCTAAATTTCTAAAAGAACTCTGCACCCAAAAGCGTGAGCCACGAACCACTAAAAGAGTTATGCTATCTGAAGATGTAAGTGCGGTCCTGTTAAATCCAATACCTCAAAAGATGAAAGATCCTGGTGCACCCTTAATTTCATGTGTTATAGGAGGTATAACCTTTAACCGAGCATTACTAGACTTAGGAGCTAGTGTAAACCTACTTCCAACCTCGGTTTATGAAAAATTTGGGATTGGAGAATTAAAACCCACATCAGTTATTTTGCAATTAGCTGATAGATCTATAAAAACACCACGTGGTTTGATTGAGGATGTTCTAGTTAGAGTAGACAAATGTTATTTTCCTGTAGACTTTCTCATACTTGACATGGAACCATCCCAAGAGCTGAACCAAAATCCCATAATTTTAGGACGTCCATTCTTAGCAACTGCCAATGCCAATATCAACTGTAAAACGGGAGCTATGGACATTTCTTTTGGGAATCAAAAAGTAAGAATTAATGTTTTTAATACCCCAAAGTACACCCAAGAGGAGGAAGATTGCTTTGTAATCAATCAAGTAGATGAAATAGTTGAATCTAATTACTCCCTAGATTTACTGCAGGATGATGAACCCACTGAAGAAACTCAAACCCAGGAAGTAAATGCCCTGCTTAATTCACCTCAACCGTTACATTCATTACCTTGGTCAATGAAAGTTGAGCTCTTACTCGAGCGAAAAATTAAACCATTACGTCCTTCAATTCAGGCCCCACCACAACTTGAACTAAAATCTTTACCTGAATCACTTAAGTATGTATTTCTAGGATCAAAGAAAACCCTACCAATAATAATTACTTCCATTTTTTTTTTCAAAAAACTTGATAGGAGCATGATGTTGTCGTTAAGACACCGTATTTATCAGTTTAAATCCAACTCTTTACTTTTTTTAAATTAATTAAAAAAATATGAATAGAGTAGTAAGTCGGGTCGAATCCATAGAGAAGCAATGATTTATTTCTAAAATCTTTGATTTTTATTTTTTTTTATTACTATTATTATTATTATTTTTAGAGAACAGAAAAGAAGAGTTTTTGAAAATTAAAGTTAAAAAAAAATAGATTTATAAATAAAAGTAGAATTATGTAGAAATAAATTTGATACTAAGATCTATTATTTAGATCTTAGCAACTACTTGCAATGAAATTAAAAAGCAATAAGGAACAATTAATTTAAAGAACTAGAATTAAAAAGAACAATCAAACTTTCTTTATTAAATTTAAAACTTAGATGCAGAATTTAAATACAAAAAATTAAAAAAATTAAAAATTTTAATACAAGAAATTAAAGAAAGAGAAAACTAGATTGGAGATCGTAGATCAGCGTAGGCATGGAGATGGCGCAGAAGACCGGCTCTTCTTCTAAGCACTGTAGCTTCGAAGCAACCTTCTATCCAGAGCTTGGCTTCCATCCTGTACTTTAGCTTTTCTTCCACCTCTCTTTTTTTTTTTTAAGAGGCTTAGAGTCCTTTTTATAGAGCTAGGGGGGTTGGATCTTTATTTCTGAAGCCAATGTGGGACTAATGGCCTTTGCAATCATTAAAATACAAAAAAATTTGAGTAAAATTTGAATCAAAATAGCTCTGATATATCTCTAATAAATCTAATAAAATTCAGTCATTCAACAGGAATCCATCGATCCAAAAATCATTAAAATCAGATGCGTATTGGTCCAGATCAAGTCGGATTAATTTCTGGCCGTTGGATCGCGCTTGATGGAGGAAATCTGGCCGCAAATCATGCGCCTGAGAGTTTGATTGCCGTCGAAAGCTTTCTGGACCATCGGATCGTCACCTGGATTGAGCGCTGCTGTCCGATGGTAATCCGCATGATGTCTGCAGCTAAATTAAATTCGGAAGCAACCACAGCCGTCCGATCCTAACCGCAAACAACCACAACCGTCCGATCGCGCAATCACTGTTCCCATGGACCGCGTGGACCGGCCGCACCGCGCACCGTAACCAATCAGCACCTCTATTGCTGAGTGAAAAAGACTAAATTACCCTTGTGAGCCGCGATAAATTTCTGTAGACCCTTTAGGGGTCTAGGTCCACCACATGGCAAGCTCTGATTCGTCGGATTTTTATTGAGCTGGCAGTCCACGCCTGGATCGTGGACCGACCGATGAATTTAATGGCTGAGTCAGCTTGATGGCTTGGCTTGGCTTGGTGGCTCGGCTTACGGAGCCGGCTGAGCCATTTTTTTTTTAATTTAATTTTTATTTATTTTAGATCTTTAAAAATTCATATTTTTTCCATTTTAGCTTCGTTTTACTCAAAATTTATTTCGTTGTGATCAAAAAAATGATCTCTTTTCATTGATAATAAAATTTTATTTTATAATTATAATTATTTTTTTTATTATTTTTTAATTAATTTTTTAATTAATAAAAATATGAATTTCTTAAAAATTATATATAAATTAATTAATAATTCTTAAAAATTAATATAATTTAATTAATAAATTAATATTTTTATTGGTGAATTTATGATACTCATCATGGCGCTCAACATGATGCCACTATTTTGTATTGCCATATTTACAGACTTGCTGTAAATATTAAATCTGTAGCCATTAATGATGATCTGTTTATACTTACGCATGGTATGATTAGGGCCCATTAAAAGAGCATGTACTTTAGGACTCACATCACTGAGCGGTAATTTTCACACCTAATTAAGAAGATGACACCTAATTAGTAAACATGTTCAAATAAGTTATACAAGGTAAAAATATATAATCACTTATATAATCTTTGAACCATTCAGAAAATTCTTTACCATGTATTTTTTTTTTCTCGCATACTTAGAGCATCATAATTTACTCTCATGATCTTCTTATATTTGCTGCATGCACAAAGAATAAATTTAGGTATAATTAGATTTTTTTTTTTAATTATTATGAAATAAATAAGACTGAGTGACTCACCTTATGTATAACTTAATGACATCACAGTTGAAGAGTATATAGTGGTGTGCCTTATCTCTTTCCTCAATGCTTAAATCAGTGAGACGGTATGAAGTAGAAAATCTATTTGGCTATGAAATAGACTTAAATACAGGCTTAATTGGCTCATACTGATCGTCTTGATTTCTCAAAATAACCTTCTGCTATAGATTTCTTTGGGCAATTTATATTTCTTACATAAGATTTTAGAGTTTAAATATCTCTCAGTATGATACATCCATCGACAGAATACTGAGCCTCCAAGTACAACTTCCTCCGTAAGGTGTATGGTGAGATGCATCATAATCATAAAAAATAATGATAAAAATATCTTCTCTAGATCACATAATATAGTCATTGTCCTTACCTTCATTTTCTTCACGTCTTTCTTAAGCAACCTCTTTGCACAAATATCTCTATAAAAATTGCAAAGATGAATAACAGTCATTATGATATTTTTTAGTAACATATGGTGAATAGCTATTGAGATTAATTCCAGCATCAGCACATAATAATCATGAGTCTTCAATCTTCCAAGTTTGACATCCTTACTATTCACACGCTTTGATATGTTACTTGAGTATCCATTAGGAACCTTTATGTTCTCCAACACATGAAGAAATATGGACCGTTTGGAGGTATTTATAATATAGCATGCATGAGGGAGAATCCACTATTCTCCTCCTGTCGGCTCTGGATGGAGTGATCTCCTAATATCCAATTCTTTCAAGTCAAATTGAGAATTCAAGTCATCCTTAATTTTATCTTTGATATTTAAGATTGTTGCCAATAGGAGCTTGCATACATTCTTTTCAATATGCATTACATCTAAATAGTGGTGCAATAAGTTTGTCTTCCAATATGACAAGTCAAAGAAGATGCTCTTTTTTCTCTAATTAAAGTATGTGTCATCTTTATTTGATCGACGCTTTCTCTTTTTACCATCAATCGGATCATCTTTCTCAAATTCAACATTGAGACCATCCAATTATCTAAGTACATCACTTTCAGACATTCGGCTAGGTGCCTCACCTTCTTCAACAGTGCCATCGAAGGAGCATGCATCCTTTTTGTATGAATGGTTTCAGCGGAGAAAACGTCGATGCCCCATATAGATAAAGCTTCTTCGATGTGTTAACCTTCTAGATCGAATATTTTTTTTATAAACTGGGCATGCTAGCTCACCTTTGGTGCTCTAACCCAATATTAAGGCATAGACTGGAAAGTCATTTATTGTTCATAAAAGCACTATGCACATGGAGAATGACTCATTCAGCAAGCCATCAAAAGTTGGAATATCTTGAATGCTCCATAACTATTTTAGCTCGATAATAAGAGGCTGTAAATAAATATCAATATCATGACCTACCTCCATCGATCCAGGGATGAGCATTATCATGAAAGCAAAGAATTTTTTTATACACATTCATGGTGGAAGGTTGTAAACATGAATAAATATTGGCCATACACTATGGACGGTATTCATATGCTTGAATGGGTTGAAACCGTCATATGACAAGCCCAACCTCACATTACGTATCTCATGTGCGAAGTTAGGATGCAATTCATTAAATTTCTGCCATGCATCTCCATCGGCTGGATGTCTTAATGCATTATCTTTTGTTCGGTCCTCTTCATGCTATCTCATATCCTTCGATGTTCTTGCCAACATAAACAATTTTTGTAGTCTTAGAATTAAAGAAAAGTACCACATCAACTTTTGAGGTATATGAGTCGATGTGCCATCTTTATTCTATTTTCATCTTGATACACCGTACCTCATGCACTCATTTTGGTTGACATACCCTTCCCAATAGAGCATGCAATCATTGAGACATGCATGTATCTTGGTGTAAGCAAAGCCCAGCTATTTAATAATCATTGATGCCTCATAATTATTCTTCAAAATTTATGCATCATCCGAAAGAATGTCCCCTAAAAGCTCTAATATGCAGTTTACTTTATTATTACTGATCTATTAGAGCATTTTGCATGATACAATCGGATTAAGAACTCCAGCTTTGCCATCTTTTTACATCCGAGATACAATGAAATATTAGCATCCTCCATCAACTTGCGGACCTTCTCTACATCCTTACTATTTATCATTCCACCAGCCACAAGATCAGGCATGGACGTAGATGCACTGATATTATGGCCAATAAATGAAAAAATATTATAAACCATTTGTTCCACTCTTCTATCATGTTGATCACTTTCTTATGGTCTGTCCTCATTATATTGGTTCCAATAAATTTCATAACCGACTTTAAAATCATAAATAGTGAGGTGATCATTTACTTCTTGATGAGATAGCCATGGTTCATCCATACATTTTTTACAAGGACATTGGATCAGTCCATGGATTTTAAATTTTTTTATAGCAAAATCAAAAAAATTTTGAAGTCCAGCCTCATATTCTGGCAAGAGCCTACTAAACTTCATCCATTCTATTGGTGCAGAATCTGTTTGATACGGGATCGAGCTGGAGTTGAGAAAGAAAAGGTCACTATTGGTGATCTACAAAATAAAGTTTCTTCTAGAGTCGATGGTGGTGGCTCTGACAGGATCCTCTGATGATCAAGTCAGCTCTTCTGGCCAACAGAAATGGAGTGCTCAGACAAGATTTCAGCAAAGTTTTGGAAAGAAGAAGAGAGCTTAGAGAAAACATATTTGAAAGATTTTTTTTTATAGATGGAGCCTGTAATAGACTGATAGTAACGACCGTAACCGTCCGATAGTGGGCTGCTCGAGGTCACATGGAGTTTGTTACAGAGAGAGGTATCCATTGAGGTCGTTCGTTGAGATTTAATAGTTGAAGTTCAAAGAAAACAGGCGTTGGTTGGTGAAGAACTTTGACATACATCAATTTCAGAGAAGTTCGAACTCCTAAAGAGAATATGGCTAGAAAAGATTATCCAAGAGGAATGCTAGCTGAACTCTGAAAGTAATTCATTGGAGGAATCCGACTGAAGAAGAAGTCCGAAAGGAATTCAATTCCTGAAGGAATTCGACTGAAGGAGAAGTCTGAAAGAAGTTTGGCTTCTGGAGAAGTTCGATTGAAGGAGAAGTTCGAAAGAAGTTTGGCTCCTAGAGAAACTTGACTCAAGAAAAAATTCAAAAGAATTTTGGCTCCTAGAGGAATCCAACTATAGGAGAAGTCCAGAAGGAGTTCGGCTTCTGAAGAAACTTGACTGAAGAAAAAATTCGTAAGAAGTTCGACTCTTGGAGGAGTCTGACTATAGGAGAAGTCTGGAAGGAGTTCGACTTCTGAAGGAACTTGATTGAAGAAGAAATTCATAAGAAGTTCGACTCTTGGAGGAGTCTGACTGTAGGAGGAGTTCGGCTTCTGAAGGAACTTGATTGAAGGAGAAATCCATAAGGAGTTCAGCTCCGAAAAGAGTCTGACTGTAGGAGAAGTCTGAAAGGAGTTTGGCTTCTGAAGGAACTTGACTGAAGGAGAACTTCATAAAGAGTTCAGCTCTTGGAGGAGTCTAACTGTAGGAGAAGTTCGAAAGAAGTTTGGCTCTTGGAGGAACTTGATTGAAGAAAAAATTCGTAAGGAGTTCGGCTTCTAAAAGAGTTTGGTTGAAGAAGAAATTCGGAAGGAGTTCAGCTCCTGGAGAAACTTGACTGAAGGAAAAATATGAAAGAATTTTGGCTCCTGGACGAATCCGACTACAAGAGAAGTCCGGAAGGAGTTTGGCTCTTGGAAAAACTTGACTGAAGGAAAAATCCATAAGAAATTTGGCTCCTAGAGGAGTCCCACTGTGGAAGAAGTCTGGAAGGAGTTTGGCTCCTAAAAGAACTTGACTGAAGGAGAAATTCATAAGAAGTTCGACTCCTAGAGGAGTCCAACTGAAGAAGAAATTCGAAAGAAGTTCGGCTCCTGAAAGAATTTGACTGGAGGAGAAGTCCGAAAGAAGTTCGACTCCTAAAAGAACTTGATTGAAGGAGAAATCTAGAAGAAGTTCGGCTCCTAGAGGAATCCGATTGCAGAAAAAGTTTGGAAGGAGTTCAGCTCCCGGAGGAACTTGAATGAAGGAAAAATCCGTAAGGAGTTTGGCTCCTGAAGGAATCCGACTGAAGAAAAAATTCAGAAGAAGTTCGGCTCCTGAAAGAATCCGACCGAAGAAGAAGGCTGAGAAGAGTCCGACTCCTGAAGAAGTTTGGCTAGAATTCGGCCGCTGGAGGAGTTCGGCTACTGAAGGAGTTTGGCTAGGGTTCGACTGCTGGAGGAAAAATTTTTGATCGAAGCTTTTCTGGAATTGCCAGTTGCATTAGGCTAAGTATCAGATTGGACTTCGATGGAAGCTGGGTTTATCCCTAATAATAGTTCCCCCACTTTCGAGTTCAAAATTCGAAAGAAGAGAGTTCAAAAAAGGCGACTACCGAAGTTCTTTTTCAGGCTTCGCACTCGTTGAGGTTAAAGCTTGGAGAGATCTCATCTTCTATTAAAGTTGAAGCTCGGAAGAGATCTTATCGCCAGCCGAGGTTGAAGGAGATCTTATCTCTTATTGACGTAGAAGCTCGAGGGGGATCTTATTTTCAACCGAGGTTGAAGGAGATCTTATCTTCTGTTGACGTAGACGTAGAAGCTCGGAGAAGATCTTATCTCCTATTGATGTAGACGTTGAAGTTGGAGGAGATCTTATATCCAACTGAGGTTGAAGAAGATTTTATCTCCTGTTGACGTAGACGTTGAAGCTCGGAGGAGATCTTATCTCCAGTCGAGGTTGAAGGAGATCTTATCTTCTATTGACATAGAAGCTCAGAGGAGATCTTATCTCCTAGTCGAGGTTGAAGGAGATCTTATCTCCTGTTGACGTAGATGTTGAAGCTCGGGGGAGATCTTATCTCCAGTCGAGGTTGAAGGAGATGACGTGAAGCTCAGAAGAGATCTTATCTCCAGCCGAGATTGAAGGAGATCTTATCTTCTGTTGACATAGAAATTCGGAAGAGATCTTATCTCTAGTCGAGGTTGAAGGAGATCTTATCTCATAGAAGTTGAAGCTCGGATGAGAATTTTGGTCCCGGATTTTCGCGCTTGCTGCTCATTGCGGACGTCGAGCTCGTTGTGGACGCCGGGCTTATCGTGGATGCTGAACTAGGATCTCTCTTGCAAACTAGGATAAGGCTCTACCATTCGCATTTGACATAGTCAGGTTGTCATGGAAAAGCACGTGTAAGAATTCTCCATCGAGCTTCTTCCATCTCCACGTCTTTGGTCTACGGTATTCCGACCTCTACTCATGCTAGGATGAGGTTCTCCTCCTGTTCCTATCAGATTGTAGGGGTGTATTTAGGATTGTTGTCGGAGCCTCTCTTCTCACCTCATCTAAAATGAATGAGACCTTCAACTTTGTTCCTGTTAGGATGAGGTTCTCCTTCTATTCCTAATGGATCGTGGGGGCTCATAAGGGCCATTGTCAGGGCCTCTTCCCCCATCTTGTCTAAAATGAACGAGATCTTCGACTTTACTTACGTTAGGATGAGGTTCTCCTCCTATTCTTAACAGACTATGGGGGCACATAAGGGCCATTGTTAGGGCCTCTCCCTCCATCTCGTCTAAAATGAATGAGGCCTTCGACTTTGCTCGCATTAGGATGAGGTTCTTCTCTTATTCCTAATGGACTGTGGGGGCACATAAGGACCGTTGTCAGGATTTCTCCCTCCATCTCATCTAAAATGAACGAGGTCTTCGACTTTGCTTGCGTTAGGATGAGGTTCTTCTCTTGTTCCTAACGAACTGTAGGGACACATAAGGGCTGTTGTCAGGATCTCTTTCCTCATCTCATCTAAAATGAACGAGGCCTTCGACTTGCTCATGTTAGGATGAGGTTCTCCCCCTATTCCTAACATGGCCACTATTGATTATTTCTTTTTTGTCATCATATAGTTTTTGCACCAAAAAATCATAACATTGAAATGGAGGAGTTTTATTGATGGAAAATTATTGGTAGTATATCCTCAGATTTTCTGAATTTCAAGGTCGTAGGAGCATCGTCCCTCCGAGTCCCTTCAGACGATAAGTTTCAGGCTAGATGACCTCCTCTACTTCATATGGGCCTTCCTAATTTGATGCAAGCTTCTTCTGACTCTAAGACTAAGAGATGGCAGCTCGCCAAAGCATTAAGTCTTCCACTCTGAATATTTTACCTCTAACTTTGGAGTTATAGTCTCGGGCCACCCTCCGCCTATAGGCCACCATCCGAACCTGCGAGTCATCTTTTTTTTCTTCAAGCAGGTCGAGGTTGACTCTGAGGTCCTATGAATTACGCTGCTTATTGAAGGCTACAACCCACGCTGATGGAAGCTTAAGCTCGATTGAAATGACTGCCTTCATTTCGAAAGTCAAGATGAATGGTGTTTCTCCAGTCGGTAGCCTTTGAGTAGTTCGATACGCCTAGAGGATGTGGTAGAGTTCATCCATCCAAGCTTTTTTGCTCTATCGAGCCTTGTCTTGATGTCTTGCAGCAGAATTCGATTGGTCACTTCAGCTTTTTCATTTGTCTGTGGGTGAGCTACCGATGTGAAGTGATGAAAAATATTTAGATCTTCGTAGAACTCGATGAATCTTGTCCCAGCGAACTGTCATCTATTATCTGTTATGAAAATTCGGGGCAAATCGAACCGATAGATGATTGACTTTTAGATGAAGTTCTGTACCTTAGCCTCGATAATTTTTGCTAGTGGTTTGGCTTCGATCCATTTGGTGAAGTAGTCGATTGTGACCAGAAGGAACATTCGTTGCCTGGATGCCATCGAAAAAGAGCCAAGTATATCCATTCCTCATTGCGCAAATGGCCAAGTTGCGCTTAGGGGAGTAAGCTCGAAGGTTGGCTATCTTTATAGGTTTGCATTCTTTTGACAATGATCACATTTCTTGACATATTCCATAGAATCATGGTATAAGGTCGGCCAATACTACCCTTGTCGAAGTAGTTTTTGTGATATGGACCTGGCTCCTATATGACTTCCATAAATTTTTTCGTGCACTTCTCATAATGTGAAGTCAGCCTCTGAAGGTTGGAGACATCTCAGTAGTGGTAGTGAATACGATCTCTTATACAACTTGTCCTCATACAAAATGTACTGGAAGGCTTGATTCCTGAGTTTTTGAGCTTCTTTCGGATCACGAGGAAGAACTTCCTCTTTGAGATAGGCAACTAGTGGGTCAATCCAGCTCAGCTCGAGCTCTGTCTGCATAACAAACTATGATTTTTCTGAGCTTGGACATTTTAGAATTTCAAAAAATACTTCCTTGGATAGCTCGACTAGGGCTAAAGTGACCAATTTAGAGAGGAGATCGACTCTTGTATTTTCTACCCTCAAAATTTGTCGAATGCCAAAACTACCGAAGGTCAGAGTCAAATCCTTTACTTTTTTAAGATATTTTATTATACTTTTCTTCCATGCACCATAGTTGCCACTAACTTGACCGACCACTAATTGAGAATCACTGTAGACTTGAAGTTGATTTACTTTTAACTCTCTTGCTATTTTTAATCCGACGATCAGCACTTCATATTCGGCCCCATTATTAGTTGTAGAAAATTTAAAGCGTAGCACGTGCTCGATGATGACTTCATTGAAGCTGACTAAGACTAATCCCGCACCTGCTCTAGTGGAGTCGGATGGACCATCCACGTACAGAGCCCAAAAATATTCGAAAAGGTCAGCACTCTCTTCGGAGGGGCTCGATTGCGACAACAGAGCGCTGATCTCATTCTGTTCAAGCTCGATATCATCTAAAATAGTATACTCTACTACAAAATCTATCAATATCTAGGCTTTGATCGATGGTCGGGATCGATAATTGATGTTGAACTTCATGAGCTCGATCGTCCATTTTGCGATTCTTTCGGAAGCATCCATTCGATGAAGAACTGCTTTTATTGGTTGATCCATGAGGACCATTATGGGGTATCCCTGAAAGTAAGGTCGGAGTCTCCTGGCAGCGATTAGAAGAGAGTAGGTCAATTTTTTCAGCTTAGAGTACCTGATCTCTACATCCCTCAAGATCCGACTTATGTAGTAGATTGGTCGCTGCATCTTC
Organism: Cocos nucifera; assembly: GCA_006176705.1. Classification (NCBI taxonomy): domain Eukaryota; kingdom Viridiplantae; phylum Streptophyta; class Magnoliopsida; order Arecales; family Arecaceae; genus Cocos; species Cocos nucifera. The sequence goes on along the minus strand of QRFJ01000039.1, from coordinate 2,845,265 downwards.
GCTTCCTCCTTTATCAGAACTGCTGCTAAGGCTGCCGGAGAGACTGCTAGGTACAAGAATAACTCTTCTCCAAGCCTGAGCTTTGCCAGTAGTGGGGGTGAGCCGAGATAGTTTTTGAGCTCCTCAAACGTCTGTTGGCACTCCATCGTCCAGTAGAAGTTTTTTGGTTACTTGAGAACTTGGAAGAAGGGCATGCATCGCTCGGTCAATCTCGAGATGAAGCGATTTAGGGATGCCATTTTTTCAGTCAGACGCTGAACTTTTTTTATTATTCTTAGAGCAGTCATCTTCTGAATAGCTTGGATTTTCTCTAGATTTGCTTCAATCCTATGCCTTGACACCATATACCCTAGAAACTTTCCTAAGGTCACTCTAAAGGTACACTTGATTGGGTTCAGCTTCATCTTGTACTTTCTGAGTGCACTGAAGGTTTCTTCGAGGTCGGCGAGGTGGTTTATAGAAGCTTGACTTTTGATGAGCATGTCATCCACATATACCTCCATGTTATGGTTGATCTGCTCCTTGAAGATCTTGTTGATCAGGTGCTGGTACGTTGTCCTTGCATTCTTGAGCCCAAATGGCATAATCCTACAATAGTAAAGACCACGGTCAGTAACAAAAGCAGTTTTTTTCTTGTCCTCCAGCACCATCCTATCTGATTATAGCTGGAGAAGGCATCCATGAAGGTGAGGAGCTTGTGGTCCAAGATTGCATCTACCAGTTGATCAATCCTGAAAAGAGGATAGCTGTCCTTTGGACAGACTTTGTTCAGCTTTTTGAAATCTATATATATCCTCCACTTATTGTTTGCCTTTTTGACAAGGATCATGTTTGAGATTCAGGTCGGATAGTTAACTTTTTGGATGAATCCAGCTTTGAGGAGCTTGCCTACTTCTTCTGCGATTGCTTTTTACCTCTCTGGGATGTGGTTGCACATCTTCTCTTTTATCGATCGATACTTAGGATCAATGGTCTGTCGATGTTTCATGACCTTGGCATCAATTCTTAGCATATCCACCAGGGCCCAAGCGAAGACGTCTGCATTCTTCCTGAGGAAGATGATGAGTTGCTTCCGAACCTCATCCCTCAAGTTGGAGCTGATCTGTATAGTGTGCTCCATGTTTTCATCGTTTAAGATCATAGATATGAGATCCTCCAAAGGTTCGCCCGGCTCCTCGGTGAGGTCGTCATGGGTATCTAGCCCCTCGACAGGATAAAGGTCGGACTGGATGTTCTTCTACTGGGCAATGAAATAATAGCATCTCGCCAATGCCTGATCTTCCCTGATCTTTTCAATTCTGCAGCTCGTTAGAAACTTCACCTTTAGATAATAAATCAACACCACTGCTCGGAGCATGTTCAACCCAGGTCGACTGAGAATAGCGTTGTAGGCAGATGGAGCATTTATGACTAAAAAATCGACCTATGCCTTAATCAGCTTTGGGCGTTGTCCTGCAGTCACAGTTAAAGTTACTATGCCCTCAATTGGCATGGCATCGTCAGTGAAGCCTACAAATGGAAAGTTCACAGGTCCCAAGTGGTTATTGAGTAAGGACATTTTTGAGAAAGCATCATAAAATAATATGTCAGCCAAGCTTTTATTATCTATCAGAATACGACGTACGTCATAGTCGACAATGTTTAAAGATATTACAACCGCATCATTGTGCGGAAACTAGACTCCTCGAGCATTGTCATCGGTAAAAATGATGGCCTCTTCAGTTCTCCACCTTTTCACTGGTTCCTTAGATCCGCTGGCCTCTTCATGTCGAAGTCTCCCAGAGATGGTGTTGATGATGCTGAGAGATGGCCGATCTTCTTATTCCTTCCTCCTTGGTGATTCAAGCTACGATAGTGCCCTTGGTCGATCTTTTCATCCTTCAGATCGATGCTGCAGAAATTGATTGAGTCTACCTCGCCTGATGAGCTCCTCGATCTTATCTTGGAGCTGAATACACTCTTTAGTATCATGACCGTGGTCATGATGATAAAGGCAGAACTTATTAGGATTGCGCTTATCAGGATGAGTACGCATCCTTTTCGGTCTCGACAGTTGCTCCCTGATTTTCATCAGTATTTGAATTTTTGGAGCATTGAGAGGGACATAGTTGTGAAATTTTTGAAGGAAAGAACCCCATCGCGCCCTTCTATCGGGGCTTCTCTACCTCCGAGCTCGGGGAGGAGTCTGGGCTCGCTTGCACTCAGAGGGAGTTTGGGAGTGAGGCTGAGCTTCACTCGACTTTCCTTCCTCAATGGGCCTGCCCAATTTGTTGATTTGTCGCTCTCCAATGGCTTCATTGTCCTTGGCTTTGAAGGCCTCTTCTGTTCAGGCATAACCTTCAGCCTGAGCTAACATATCGATAAAGTCCTTGGGGTACTTCTTTTTTAGAAAGAACAGCACATCATTCTTCTGAAGACCGCCCTTGAGTGCGGCCATTGCAATCAATTGATCCAGGTTCTGGACCTCTAATGCAGCAGCATTAAATCAGGTGACATAAGTTTGGATGGATTCTTCCTCTTTCTGCTTGATGTTCATCAAAAAATTCGAACCTCGGTGGGGACATCGGTTGCTAATAAAATAAGCCACAAACTGATGGCTCATCTGATCAAAGAAAAAGATGATACCCGACTTAAGGATTGAGTATCAATTCTTGGCGACTTCTTTGAGGATGGATGGAAAAGTCCGACATAAAATGGTGTCTAGCACATCATGGAGCAGCATCATCATCTAGAAGGCTTTCAAGTAGTCGACCAGATCAGTGGTCCCATCGTAACTCTTAAACTGAGAGAGCTTGAAGTTTGGCAGGATCGATTCCTACATAATCTTCTGAAAAAAAGAAGGATCGGTGCAAATATCATTACTATAGATGGAGGGAGCGTGATGGAGTTTTTTGATTCGTTGGCTCATTTTTTGGAGCTTTTGATCAAGGAGATCTTCTTGGTCTTTGATCTTCATTCTTCCTCTTTCTGCTTGATGTTCATCAAAAAATTCGAACCTCGGCGGAGACGTCGGTTGCTAATAAAATAAGCCACAAACTGATGGCTCGTCTGACCAAAGAAAAAGATGGTACCCGACTTAAGGATTGAGTATCAATTCTTGGCGACTTCTTTGAGGATGGATGGAAAAGTTTGATATAAAATGGTGTCTAGCACGTCATGGAGCAGCATCATCATCTAGAAGGCTTTCAAATAGTCAACTAGATCAGTGGTTCCATCGTAACTCTTAAACTGAGAGAGCTTGAAGTTTGGCAGGATCGATTCTTGCATAATCTTCTGAAAAAAAGAAGGGTCGGTACAAATATCATTACTGTAGATGGAGGGAGCGTGATGGAGTTTTTTGATTCGTTGGCTCATTTTTTGGAGCTTTTGATCAAGGAGATCTTCTTGGTCTTTGATCTTCAGGGTTTTTTGGCCAAACGGGTGTGAAGCCTCCCCTTAGGTCGAGTCATGGTTCGAGCAAGGGTTCTCCATCCTCTGCTTCTTCTTTATAGAGATCAGAGGTCGGATAGCCCAAGTCGACCATCCTTAGATCGGATCACAAAGCTTAAGAGAAGCTTGCTTCAATCGAATCGATGTTGGGGCCTACTGATGTATGTTCTGCACTGCCTTCATGAGATCGTGAATCTGCTGGACCAGTAGGTTGAACTACTCTACATCTACCATGGCTGCAAGTTGAGCTTGAGTTGTCGAAGCTGGAGCGAGAGCAGATAGATCTGGATGGGATCTGGTTTTAGAGGCTGTTGATCACTAAATCGAAGTTTTCCTAGGAGGCATTTTTTTCAAAAAAAATTTTAGAGAGGAAGAAGAGAGATCACTATTGAGCACTCCTTTAAGAATAAGAGAACCTTAGGAACAGAGGGCTCTTCCTTTAGCGCCAATTCTGTTGGTGCAAAATCTGGTTAACGTCGGATCGAGCTGAAGTTGATGAAGAAGAGGTCGTCGCTGGTGACCTATAAAATAAAGTCTCTTCCAGAGTCGGTGGTAGTGGCTTCGACAGGATCCTCCGATGATCAAGTTAGCTCTTCTAACCAATAGAAATGAAGTGCTTAGGCAAGAATTCAACAAAGTTTTAGAAAGAAGAAGAGAGCTTAAAGAAAATATATCTGAAGGATCTCTTTTTATATATGAAGCCTGTAATAGACTAATAGTGACGGTCGTAACCATTTGATAGTGGGCCGCTCGGGGCCACGTGAAGTTTGTTACGGAGAGAGGTGTCTGTTGAGGTCGTTCTTTGAGATTTAATAGTCGAAGTTCAGAGGAAGCAGGCATTGGTTGGTGAAGAGCTTTGACATACATCAATTTTAGAGGAGTTCGGACTCCTATAGAGAATACGGCTAGAAGGGATCATCCGGAAGGAATGCTAGCTGAACTCTAGAAGTAATCCGCTGGAGGATCCGACAGAAGGAGAAGTTCGAAAGAAGTTCAGCTCCTGGAGAAATTTGACTGAAGGAGAAGTTCGAAAGGAGTTTGACTTCTGAAAGAGTTCGATCGAAGAAGAAGTTCGAAAGGAGTTCGACTTCTGGAGGAGTTCGGTCGAAGGAAAAATTCGAAAGGAGTTTGGCTCCTAGAGGAACTTGACTGAAGAAAAAATTTGGAATGATTTTGGCTCTTGAAGGAATTCGACTATAGGAGAAGTTCAGAAGGAGTTTGGCTCATTCTGGAGGAACTTGACTGAAGAAAAAATCCATAAGGAGTTTGGCTCCTAAAGGAGTCTGACCGAAGGAGAAGTCCAAAAGGAGTTTAGCTCCTGGAGGAGTTCGACTATAGAAGAAGTTCGAAAGAGGTTCGGTTCCTGAAGAAACTTGACTGGAGAAAAAATTCGTAAGAAGTTCGGCTCCTGAAGGAGTCCGACTGCAGGAGAAGTCCAGAAGAAGTTTGACTCCTGGAGAAACTTGACTGAAGAAGAAATCCATAAGAAGTTTGGCTCCTGAAGGAGTCCGACTGAAGGAGAAATCTAGAAGGAGTTCGACTTCTGAAAGAGTTCGATCGAAGAAAAAATTCGGAAGGAGTTCGGCTCCTGAAGAAACTTAATTGAAGGAGAAATATGAAAGAATTTTGACTCCTGAAGGAATCCGACTGCAGGAGAAGTCCGAAAGGAGTTTGGCTCCTCGAGGAACTTGATTGAAGAAAAAATTTGTAAGAAATTTGGCTCTTGGAGGAATCCGACTGTGGAAGAAGTTCAGAAGGAGTTTGACTTCTGGAGAAACTTGACTGAAGAAGAAATCTGTAAGAAGTTCGACCCCTGGAGGAGTCCGATCGAAGGAGAAATTCGAAAAAAGTTTGACTCATAGAAGAATCCAACTGGTGGAGAAGTTCGGAAGGAGTTTGACTCATGGAGAAACTTGACTAAAGAAAAAATTCGAAAGGAGTTTGGCTCTTGGAGGAACTTGACTGAAGAAGAAATCCATAAGGAGTTCGGCTCCTAGAGGAGTCCGATTGAAGAAAAAATTCGAAAAAAGTTTGGCTCCTGGAAGAATCCAATCGAAGAAGTCTGAAAAGAGTCCGACTCCTAGAGAAGTTCGACTGAAATTCGGCCGCTGGAGGAGTTTGGTTACTGAAGGAGTTCGGCTAGGATTCGATCGCTGGAGGAAGAATTTTCGATCGAAGTTTTTTCATGATTGTCAGTTGCGTTAGGCTAAGCATTAGACTGAACTTCGGCGGGAGTGGGATTTATCCCCAATACATCCCTTATCCATTTTAAAAATTATGATATTGCAATTAAATCATGTGTGAAACTTAAATTATATACTAATGCATTATAAATAAATATGCATTATAAATAAAAAATGCATCATAAATAAGAATTGAAATAAATATCATGTTTGAAACTTATATTAAATATCATTTTCAGACATGTAATAAATACATCCTATCACCAACTAATAGGTAAAGATATGTCCTATCCAATTTAAAAATTGCATTAATTCTATAGGTTCATTACAGTAATCAAACAATATACAACAAAAATTGAATAAAATTTTGACAGCATTTTTTCTTAGTTTTCTCGTGTAGGGAGAACAAAAGAAAAATAATGTCCAAAATTTTATTCAAAATTTTTAGCATACCGTTTGATTACTGCAACTATCTATAAAATTATCTATAATTTTCAAACTATCCAAATTGGATAATTAATTGATCATTGTACATAATTCTCTCATCTGTATAATTATATATAATTATATGGATGTCGGAGATTATGTACACTAATCAATTGATGGGTCTATCGTTATGCAATGCAATAAACAAAAGCAACAAGATATAAACATCTAAAAAATATTATCCAATAAATTCTACAACATGAATTACATTCATAAATATTTAAGGATGAGCAACAATCATAGATCCGATTTTTTGTGTGAACCTGAATGTTAATCCAAAAATCTGAAAAAAGAATGAAGTAGATGATTGCGGCACCTTAGAACTTAAAGTTGGAACCTTAGAGAGACATATCAAATTCTTTACACACCCATCGAGTTGACTTTATGCCTGAGACAGCCAACTTCGTGCCTGAGACATCCATCTCGGGTCCTCCCCCAGTTGGCTCAATCTTGGCCTGAGCTGGTCGGTTGTGTGCCATCCCTTATTCTTGGCTGTCTCCGCCCTTCCCTCATCTTTTCAACTGCCCATCTCTCAATCAATCTCCATTGCTGGCAAGGTCGGACCCCCTCCTTGATCCCTCTCTTCCTCTCTCGATCTCCCTCGCCGACGAGGCCGGACCCCCTCCCTTCCTCTCTCGATCTTCCTCATTGGCGATGGCAATGAGGCCGAATCCTTCCCTCCCTCTCTCACTCTCTCGATCTTCCTCACCGATGAGGCCGGACCCCTCCCTCCCAGTGATGCCGATAAGGCCGGACCCCCTCCCTCCCTTTCTCTCTCTCGGTCTCCCTCATCGGTGATGGCGGCGAGGCCGAACCCCTCTCTCCCTCTCTTTCTTAGTTTTGGATCTTGAAATTGGATCTGGATACCCAGGATCCATTAGAGTTCGGATTTGGTACTTCAAGTATGGACCCATCGGATATTCGGGTTCGAGTTCGGTATCAGTAATTAAAATTGGGTCTGGATCTAAATATCTAGGTTCTAATCCGAACCCGATCCATTGATAGATCTAGTTTAGTGATTAATAAATAATATTATAAAATTAAAATAAAAATTACACCTACGGCTACAGAGAGAGGGTCGCATCGAAACCTTCGTGGATCATCGACGATGGCGCTAAAGAAAGATGACGGCGTTAAAGATAACCGACGAAACAAGAACAAGATAGTGAGATAAAAAGAGAAGAGAGAGAAAGAGATAGAGGAAAGAGAGAGATAGAGGGGGAGAGAGAGGGAGAGGGGGTTCGGACGGGCGCCATGATGAGGAGGCCAGGGGAGGGGAGGGCAAGGGCCAGGCGGCTAGGGATGGGGAGGGTAGGGGGTGGCCGGCGGCGATCGGGGATGGGAAGGGCAGGGGCGGCGGCTGGGGGAGGGCAGGGGGTGGGCGGTCGGGGATGGGGAGGGCAGGGGCGGTGGCGGTCGGGGATGGGGAGGGTAGGGGGTGGTGGGTAGCTAGGGGATGGGGAGGGTAGGGGGCGGGCGGTTGGGAAGGACAGGGGATGGGCGGCCGGGGATGGGAGGGTAGGGGCGGTGGCGGCCAGGGATGGGGAGGGTAGGGGCAGGTGGTTGAGATGGGGAGGGGAGGGCGGGAGGCAGGCGACTGGAGATGGGAAGGGTAGGGGGTGGGCAGCCAGGGATGGGGAGGGCAGGGGGCGACAGCGGTCGGGGATGGAAAGAGCAGCACAGGGGGTGGGATGGGTGGGGGGTGGGTGAAGATCATCGGGAGGGGCCGATGCAGGGGGGACGAGCGGGAGGGGTGGTGGCATGGCACGGGCACGGGGTGGCAGCTGCCGGGGATGGAGAGGCGAAGGGGGAGGAGAGGGGCACCGAGAGGCAGGGCTGGCCGGAGGGGAAGGAGGGGCGGTGCTGATCGAAGGGGAAGGACTTGGGTGGAGTCTCATCGATGATGGAGAGGAGGGGAGAGAGAAAAAGCGCACGCACCGAAGGAAAAGAAAATTTGAAAATTTTTAACCTAACATACGGTAGCGATTTTCGAACCGCTGTCATAAAAATTGCTATCTTAGATCTACGACAAGAGTTACTGAAAACTGCTACAATAGATCTATGATAGCGATTTTCTAATCGCTGCCATAGATTTATAATAGCGATTTTCAGTAACCACTGACGTAGGTTGGAAATAAATTTTTTCTTATTTTTTTTTCTAAATATTATATAATTTTAAAATTTAATGCTTATTTTTATCATTCATTATCTAAATAATTATCATTAGAATATCATCACAAAAGATCGCCTTGATCCGATGGCCCTAGCTTCATCGATCAGTAAAATTCGATTTCGACGATCACGAACAATGATGCGATGATCTGATGGAGATCTTCGATTGATCCAAAAATCTATAATGATGATCTCGATGATATTTGTAGTATACTATCAAAGTTTTACTTCAATCAAATATCGTTATCATGATCAATTTAGTACGAAATAATTTTCATCGTTAAATTAGAAACAAGCGATCAAAGGGCTAAACGGCATCCGATTACGAGATAATTTTTTAGTTAAATGATCTTTGCTATAATTTTAATTATTTTATATGATGATGATAGTAAAATTCAAATCATTTTTATATGAACTATTCATGTTAAGCAAATATTGCAAAAGCACGAGCATAACAACCAATGGAGTTTAATAATGGTTATCAGACGACGTATAGTTTTAGATCATTCTTAGTCTCACGAATTAAATTTTATAATTACCATCATAAAAAATAATTAAAGTAGTAATCAAGATTATTTATAAAAAAATTATCTCATAATCGGACACCATCTAATCCTTTGATCACTCGTTTATCATTTAATGGTCGAATTTAACATATACTAAATTGATCAAGATAATAATATCTGATTGAAGTAAAATTTTGATAGTATGCTACAAACATAATCGAGATCATCGTTGCAAGTTTTCAAATCCATCGAAGATCTCCATCTATCAGATCATCGCATCATCATTTATGATCGTTAAAATCAAATTTTTTTGATCGATAAAGCTAAGGCCATCGAATCGAGGCGATCTTTTGCGATGACATTCTAATGATAATTATTTAGATAATGAATGATGAAGATGAACATTAAATTTTAAAATTATATAATATTTAAAAAAAATAAGAAAAAATTATATTATAGCAATTACAAAGGCAGTGGTTACAAGGAACAGCTGCTATATGATCAACTTATAGCAGCACTTTTTCTAACTGCTACTATAGGTCCGACCTATTGCAGTGGTTACCACTGTCATAGATCAACTTATAGCAGTGGTTACAAGGAATAGTTACTATACGACCGACTTATAGCAGCGATTTTTTTAACTACTGCTATAGGTCCGACCTATGATAGCAGTTATTGTTAACCACTGCAATAGATCCGACCTATTACAGTGGTTACAAAGAACCGCTATCATAAGTCGATTTATGGCAGTGATTTCTTGTAACCATTGCTATAGATCGATCTATAGCAGCAGTTCTTTTTAACCGCCGTCATAAACTCTATTGTAGTGGTTTCAAAAATTATTGTCATAGTATGTGCTGCCGCTGGCTCTTTTTGTAGTAGTGCCCCAGTCATGCTCCCCTCTCCTCCATGCACCCCCAACCACATCGCCTAGTCCTGCCAGCATCACTGCTCCGCACTCCCCTCTCTCATGGCCCCCCACCTCCCTTCCTCCACAGTCCTCCGCCTATTGTGCCTTCGACACCGCCCCCGGACCCCCAGCCGTGCTCCCCTTCCCTCCGTGCGCCCCCAACTACCTCCCCCCCGGCATCACTGTGCATCCCCCATGGCCGCCATGGCCACTGCCCATCAAAGGGTGGTTATATCATTTTAGGGCAGTGGACGGCTAAAGTAGATGGTAGGGATCTAAAAATAACCCCTTAACAATCCAGAAAGATCTTGCTCTATCTAAAAGTTTTAGGGATTAAAAAATAACTCCAAGTCAATCTAGGGCCTATTAGATAATTTTTCTAATACTGAATAGTGATATATACCAAGATCTCAAAAATATTATTTAAATATTATCCTTATAAATATTAAAATAATATTATATTAATATCATAATATTTATTATATTATAATATTATTTTAATGCTTATACTAATATATATTTTATTAATATTAATATAATACTTATATCAATATGATAATATATTTATACTATATTAATAAGTTTATTATATTAAAATATTAATATAATATTAATATATTTATTTTATATTAATATTATATTATATTAATATTATATTATATTAATATAAATATAATATTATTATTTGTATAAAGTTTAGGATCAAAATTGTATGACCTTATATCTATGAAGGGTATAATAGGTATTCTATATCATTTTTTCAGAAAAATAGGTGCTCAACAAAACATAAGCCACTTTACAATAAGTTATTTTTTCATAGTCAATCGAACATGCTAAAATCTTATTTCTAGAAAGTAAAAAAAAGGTTCTTCCCAGAAACCAAAGGAGTCCATAATGCTTTTTCCTTATTAAGGATACGCTCTACCATATATTTAATGCCATTTCGTTCTTTCTAACTAATAATTTCTCCTTGCACCGACTGAATCAGCCTGCAATCCCTAGCTATTTTCCTCAGACCAACCATAAAAGAAGTTTTCCATAGTTGGAGGTGCAGAGTTGATTCCATTTGTGGAAGGCAAATGGCCCAAAGAAAGCATAGAGCCAACAGATCCATTTTCCTTGAGGAAGTTATCCCAAGCGAAGGAATCATCCCGTGCAGGGCCTGTCTCATCATTGCAATCAGAAAATGGCTAACCCCTTCCCCACTGAGCTAACTCAGAATCATCACCATTTGGATGAGGAAATTGGGCTTTGGAGTTTGAAGTCTGTTTTGAAAAGTTACTCGGTTCGTTTTCTCTTGGCAATCAGCTAGGGGTTCAAATGATCGAATCAGATAGGAAGCAGTTTGCTTCTCCATCCTAGGAGTTGCCTAAGGCTGATAATAGGTGGCCTGGCCTGCTGTCGGCCTGGTTTGGTCTATTTATCTAAATAAGTCAGGTACAGACTTTTAAAAAGATCTATTTAAATAAATAGGTCAGGTCTAAAATTTCAAAATCTGGCCTGAAAGCCTATAGGCCAGCCTGTATAAGAGTATTGTGTATTATATTTGATAGACTTTTGGGCCTATGTTGAGGCTTTGAAAGCCTAGACTTGTTGGCCTATTTAAAGATCTTAATATTTATAGATTTTTAAATAGGCTTTCAGGCTAAGCCAAGTCTTTTTATTTTGCAAAACATGCCAGATCGACTCTCATTTTAAGTCTGAACCAATCCAACAAGTCAAACTAATATTTTACAATACAGGCCTAGTCTATTTAAGCCAAAGTCTGATCTGACCTGGCCTGTTTGCACCCTTAGAGTTGCCTCCTCTGTTGAGATCCCCATAGTTTCATAGTTCAAATCCACATTAGGGTCTTGACCTTCCACTTGAAGTTCAACTTTATAAATCGACTCACCGACCATCACATTAATAGATGAGGGAATCTTCGAGAGATCCAAATGAGCAACTTTGCCTTACGAAGGTCCAATTTCTCCTCCGTCTTCCTATCTATCTCTTCTAGACTCCCAAAACTTGCCACTAAGGATCGAAGGGAGGCCCTGTCCCAACAATGCCCACCACTCTAATCCACATAAAAGGTTTCCCATCGCTCCATCACTCCTGCTCCAACGTCAGCAAAGAAGAAGGAAGTTCTTATACTTGATAGTTAAATATTCTATCGCTTCTTGAAGAACTCGATTAGAAAAGTATTTTCTTCTAGCCGGCATATCATTCAAGATCAATTCCAACGCCACACCGATGATAGGCCATCCACCATCTCCTCCATCTCCTATTTAGAGCCAATCTCACTCTCGAAGGAAAGGACTCCACAAGATTCGAGCTTCCTTTCTATCGCAGAAATCTCTTTTGAAAAGAAATTATCACTAAAAGTGGAAAACTCTCCTCAGAGCATCATCCTTGATGGCGATGGCTCCCGCCTTTTGACAATAGTGATATGACAAACTACTCTGGCAAATGAAAGCAGTGTAATCCTTTCACAGCAATGATGATCGAGCAAACCATTATTATCTTGGACCTACATTTTTTCTTGTAAACAAAAGAATCTAATGACTGGATTGCTTGATTTTATTCAGCACAACCCTCATTCTTATTTCTTATAAGATGCGTAGTTATTACAAATGCCCTCTAAATGGGAAGAATCCTACAACAAAATGAGAGGTCGCTGCCCGGCTTCTAGGAGAGATATAATTGATTGCATTGATCTCAGTATCTATGCCACCATTGAATTTAAAGAACGTCAAGGAGCATGAGTGATACATTCTGTCGAATGTTGTTCTTGTCAAGATTCTATGTCTTGAGCACAGAAATAGTTATGATCAAAAGAAAGAACATAAATATATAACCATTTATTCTGTCAGAAATGTGAAAATGTCATGACAATGAAGTGATGAAGTCATTTACCTCTTCTTTGAGAAAGCATTCTCTAAGTTCATGACAAGAAGGTGGGGGTTCAACAACAAAGCACCCTCTTTCTTGCTACAACTCCCATAATTTTTCTATTGGAACTCCAGTTTGAGAGCACCATTTTGTAGTAGTTTCTATAAACCTCTCCATTTCCTTAGCGATTTGGATCACTTCATTTTCCTCATCATTATGTGTTACAAAAGTCAGGGTTATCTTCCCCGCTCGTCTAGGTATCCATAGAGCAAGAAATCATGTGTTGGCATGGTCATGGAGATTCCACCATTTTTCTTTCTTGATCCCTCATCATTGTGCACACTTTCATCATTAAAAGTTAAAAAAGCTCCTAAAGATTCTTCACGTGGAGAATTCACCATTTTACTCGTTCAAATCTTTTTTTCTTGCTAGTTTGACTCTCCATGTAATCTTTAATCTCATTGCGAATTTCTGATGTGATCTTCAAGCATGGCTTTACATTATCTCCAGCTTGTGTCGAATGTAGCTTACGCTGCTGATAGACACCCCCTTCAACAATCTTACCACAAAGATCCCATTTTACATCATTTATGCTTTTCTTAGGTTATGCATAAGAACCATATATATTTCCAACTTGGATATATACAAAATTTTATAAATAGAAAAATTTTATTGATATGCCAAAAATCTGCTGTATACAATGGGTTAGATGCATATATATGCAAAATGATCCTCTAATCCTAATTTAGGCGCATTAAACCTGCTATAGAATCATACTTCAAATTGGACTCAACAATAAGGAATCCACTGGCTCCTGCAAAGCTTGGCATTGTCCAATTGGTCCTCATAAGTCCAATTGGTCATCATACCATGCGCATTGTGTTGCATCAATTTTCCCAAACAAGAATTATGCTTATTCCATTTAGATTTATGTGCTGTCTAGAAATAGCAAAAATGTTGTTTTGGATGTTATTTATGAAAAGTAAAGGGAAAATGTTCCATTTTACCAAATTGGATAAATTTGCCCTTTCACTACCTCCTATTCTATAATATAATAATACATTACATAATATAATAATATGATGACAATATTATATTATATTATGTACTACAATACTACATTTCATGGATTGTCTGATATTACATATACGTATACATGCATATATGTATACACTAATATACGTATATTAGTGTATGTGTGTGTACACACACATGCTAATGTACTCTCTAGATGGAGAGTGAGGTTGTTAGCAAAAACCATTAACCTATTTGATAATGATAGGATTTTTGTGTTATGGACGAAACAAATGTTAGGTAGTCGAGGGTATATTTTTGAAATGTTGGTGGGAATTTATAATTAATTGTCCAACCTTCAAGGGGGTTGGTGAAATTTACTCAAACTTTTAATCTATCTATCTTGCTGACATGCATGTATGAGATTTTCACTGCATTATTAGCCCATAATATTATTTCTCCTTTTAAGGCTGCGATATGCCTAACTTCATGGATTTGATATGGTATTTTTGGTGAGGAAATATTAAAATTATGTAAATGATACTAGATATATATAAATATTGTATTTGGATATAGATAATACATACACTCATACATATATATGTATGTACATACATGCATACGCATATATACAAATGTACTTACATTCATCTATAAATGCATACATACATATGTATGTCCATATGTGTGTGTATATACGTATGTGTGTGTATGTATGTATATATATATATATATATATATATATATATATATATATATATATATATATATATATATATATATATATATATATGCATGTATGTACGTATATATGTACGTACGTACGTGCTTATGTACATACACATATATATGTAGCATCATGGCAACACCTTGCATTATTTTAGTAGTTATTTATATTGTTCAAACTTTTTAATTTATCTATCTTGCTAGTATGCATATGTGGGATTGTTACTAAGCAATTAACTCACAATATTATATCTCTTTTTAGAGCTACAATACATCTAGCTTAATGGGTTTGATCTAGGATTTTCTACGGTAGAGTTAGATTTTTGTATCTAATACAAACAAGATGTATCTTAATATTGTCATGGAACAACTTTATTATTAACACTAATAAAAATGTTTCATTTATCTTAAATTCATACTCCCATTATTGAATAATTTGGTTCAAAGCATTAGGCGCTGTACCCTTTGGTTACCCTAAGAAGCATATAGCTACGTCTGAGTTGTTGGTTTGGCGCGCGATAAAGATAATATTTGTGGTGCATATTTTGCAGCACGAGGGGAGGGGCAATGTATTATGTATATTTGGACAGGCAACACGTCGCCTATCTCCTATCTTGGATATGGACTGTTATCACCTCTCTTCTTTTTCTCACTATATTTGGCACGCCCACAAGATGGGACGGCCATTTATCTTCTTGATGGGTGATGTATTAGCCATCCAAATATGCACCATGCACAACAAGCATTGTAGAGGATCTGAACTCAAGATGACATACTTGTAGAAACTAGCTTTAATGGAAATAACACAAAACTGAAATAATAAAGCCATGGCACATCCACAAATCAGTCTCACGCACACACATACACGTACACAGTTAAAAAAAAAAAAAATAGCCTCACACTAGTAGGTTTAAAAAGAATTTACCTGTAAAAACTCAATCAAGTCAACCACTTTGACTTGCTGTCTAACATCACAAGATAACCAAAACTATTAGAGCTCCTACATAATTGAATTGTGCCACCCATTTGGGTATGCCTATACTAACAAGCATCTCCCAGTCCAAATCCCGTGAGAAGCAAAAAAAAAAAAAAAAAAAAAAAAAAAAAAAAAAAAAAAAAAAAAAAAATCTTATTGATTTTTCCCTTCAATTAGCTCAAAGAAAGTGCCGGCCATTTTTATTTTTATTTTTATTTTTCTCACCAGGGATGGGGACTGCAGGGGTATTCGAGCCGAACTTTAAGTCACCGACCCGGAATCCCTAACGCAAGGTCCAATCGCTCTCCTGTTTTCCTATCCAGAGTCCCGAAACTTTCCGCCAACAATGTAAGGGGAAGCCTGCGCTCTTCTGTCAACTAGCCGACATGTAGGCCAATACCAATTATTATTCTTCCTTCTGCCTCCTTCGAAAGAGGAACTATCAGCACAACGAGAGCAGGGTAAACTGTAATCACTTTGGAGCATTACTGTTTATTATGTCAGAAAGCCAAAAATAAATATATTATTACTATTACTAATATATTATTACTATTACTGTGTCAGAAATGCAAAAATATCATTTACCCTTTCCTTGAGAAAGGATCCTCCACCAGAAGGCGAGGGGGCAACACCAAAACCCCCTACTCAGCACCATGGAGAACTTTCTATAAAGCACTCCATTTCCTTTGGGCGTTGGATCACTTCCTTTCCCTTGTTATGTGAAAGCCGTGGCCTTTTGTAGGTAAAGTAACTTGGCATCGAGCTTTATCATTTCCCTCTGCATCATTTTCCACCCTTTCATCATTAAGGGTACAGGATCCCCACGATCCTTCGGGTGGAGTGATATACTTTTTTTTTTCCAGTATCAGATATTTTTTTTCTTGATATTTCGCTTCAATATCCTGGTATGCATTCCATTAAATTCTCCACAAAATCAACAAAATGTGTTAATAATTTTGTCTAGCATTTCAATTCATGAAAAATTAATTAAATGATTTATATAATGAAAAAATGACAAAAAATACTTATAACTTGAGAAAATATCGAAGTATTTTTATAGATGTTTTCTACGACAGGGCTAGTAAGGCACAATCCACATTTGCTAGAGAAGAAAAACAACAGTAATTGGCTAAGGCTAACTTAGAGGTTTTTTTTATTAATAAATATTTTCAATCTAACAATCTTATGACCAGCATTTATTAAAATTTTTTATCCATTTTATCAGAAAATTGATATTATCTGTCCTAGATATTCTTAAAAACTTTTACAAAAAATAATTATCAAAACTTTTTCTCAAGTAAATAAGAATACTTTTCATATATAAAAATTATTTTCTTAAGATACAAAAAAGTTTGCATCTTATCAAGAATTCCTCCATGAAAACAATGATAAGAAAATAAAAAAAGCATTTAACTCTTAAAGATGAATACATAAAAGTAATTAGAAATGGATATTATACATAAAAGGGGTCGATATAAGAAAATCCATTTAATATTCTAGATAGAATAAGTTCCTCTCTAAATATTTTAGGTCCATGAGATATCTCACTACCCTTTCTATTAATTTTATTTTAAGAAATTCTTTCTAGCTAGGTTCCATTCGTAGATTGTAATGGTAAAAAAAATCTTTATTCTCATAAACATAGATGGAATTGCCACATGATTTTACAAGGGACCATTCCATCTCCCACTAGATTTGCTTTTGGGATATACCACATCTATGTCCTATGTTACATCAAACATTCTTCTCATGTTCGGGTGAGAATAAACTGGATAAGATTGGTAAGGGGTTATAGGAAAATTCAAATAATAGGGAAAGGATGGCACGGTATGAGGAAAATAGACAGATTTTCAGGCATATGGAAATCAACAAATCATGTTTTGCACACCATTTAGAGGGATCGCGGTTGTAAGATTTGCATGAAAGACGGATGCATCTTCCATCATTGATCCAACAACGGATTCACACAAAGGATATCCCATTTGAAAAGATCAGGAAGCAAAGAAGAAAGGAAAGGAAAAGAAATATTATAATCTTCTTTTACTCTTATGCTCTTGAATATAACACATACAATATATTATGAAAATATGAAGGCTATAGCGACAGTTAATTTTTTCCACAAATGAGAAACTTTTCTTCCCCACAAATCTTCAAAAAAGATAAGTAAAAATTATAAAAAAAATAATGCAAGTGGGAAAAGGTTATCTTTCAATTTCTTCAGATTTTTCTTGTATTTTTGTTGCTTTTGGCGGCCGCTTGGATGGGAGGAAATAATTTCTGGGGATAAGATAGAAATTATAAAAAGTTTACTAAAGTTTCAATTTTTGTCTCTCGTCTCTCCTCCAAATCCGTTCGTTTTGGAGGAGGAAAAAAATTATAAGAGGTTTATATACTCTCCGTTTCTTTCCTTTTCTTTAGTGAAAAAACTTCCAACGAAGAGAAATTAAGTTAATATTTTCTCTTCTATTCTTTTCATTTGTCTTCTATTTTTCTCTCTCAATCAACGAGTTATACACAAATAGATGTATTTGTATTGGAGTTGGAGAATTTCAGCCAAAGAGGTGGGGGATTAAGATGTAGAACATAAGAAAAATCTTAATTTTAAGCTATCCCCAATCCCTATACGAGAAATTATTGGTTAGAACGGTTTTACTATATATACCTTGAGCTATCTAATAATATGCAAGCACACCATCCAAAAAAAGTGAACTTAAAACAATAAAAGTTATTAACTGGCCAATCGTAATCGAAGCATGAAAATTTTTTTATTTAAAAGTTTGAAGCAAACTTAGATAATAGTGTATCTTTTTCCACCAAGGGATGATGTATTGATTTGTTATTAGATGATTCAAGATGTATATGGTAGAATCCTTGTAACCCAAAATTTCTCTTTTTTTTTTTTTTTTTTTTTTTTTTGATGAAGCTAACCAAAAATTTCTCGTCCCTATATAGATCTTGGTGCTCCCACATCCCTATGTATAGATTATAGACCTTAGTTTGAGACAATATCTCACCAAAAAGGATGAAATAAATCTCCTTTCCATAACTATTAGGTGGCTATCCGTGGAGGGACCAAAGGAATTAAGAAAAATACTTAAATAGTTCTTTAAGACTCAAAAGAAAAGAAAATCTTAACCAAAAATAATTCCGAGAATCACCAAAAAAAAAAAAGAAAAAAGAAAAAAAAGAAGCAAAGCTACAGTGGAAACGATGTGCTAAAATCAAAGGAATAAAAAGGGAAGCCTCGCTAGCACTTGGAAGCAGAAGAAAAATATCGGAAAAAGGAAAAGCATAGGATAACTAAAGAGGAGGAAGAAGTAAGAAGAGCGCAGAATAAGATGACTGGCAGAGAAGGAAAGAAAAGATAAGAAAAACACCTACCTTAAACCGCCGGCGGCAGCTGCCGTCACCCGTCGTCGCCGCTAGAACCTCGGGCGGCCGTCGATCAGGCTTCCGCTATCGTCTGTAGGTTGTACGCTTCTTCACCTGCGCCTGCTCGGGAAAGCATGGAAGGAGAAAGGTCTTTTTATAGGCCAGTCTTCTTAACCGACTAGTCCACATATTGGGGCTAGGGCGATCGTGTTAGATTCTTATCGTCTAGGCGCAGAATCGCCTAGGCGCCGGGTCCATAGGTCACGAGACGCTCGCTCAAGCGATTCGATTCATGTGGCTTAACGCTAGACTCGTCGACAAATCAGGAAAGAAAGAGACTTTAATCGTTCGACAGGTGCTCAAGAACCTCTCCCACCCAAAATCTATCCGACGGATAAAACAAGGCTCAGGAGCCAAGTCTAAAGCGTGCCTACTTTCAAACGGTACTTTCCCAGCTTCAATCTAGAAATCCCCAACCCGATTAAGTAAGGAGCCAAGCGGTTTGGAATCCAAGGATGCGGAAAGTTTTTACCGGTCGAGGATCACAAGCTTCCCGCTGGTGCGCCAATAGAAAACAATTATCATCGAACGCACGTACTCATGGTGTTCAGATATTTGGGTCATCAAGGAAAACAGCCTATTCAGATGCATGATGCATTAAATCACACGTTCGTCGTGCCAAACCGCTTGGTGACCTGCGTGCAGCAAGAACACCAACCTTGAATAAGCATACAGCCCATTCTCGGTAATTAAAATACATTTACATACAGATTACGCTTGGCTTGGAACGAGGAAATTAAGAACCCTTCTTTCTCATTGTGCATCGTCTATATTAACTTGGGAGCTACGGATCCCCCAAAATGACTTCGGTAGCTGTAAATAACCAGCCCATGTTTGATTGACAAACAGCACGGTTGGTAATCGTCCATGCATGCATAACTGCAATTTAGATGGAGAATATGCTCCAAGTGGATATAAGAATATTCATCTCGTAATGGCAGTCAAATGCATTCTACCAATCATGCGAAAGCCAAGCAATACACAAGATAATGTATTCTTGACTTTTTCTTTTTTTTTCTTTTTTTGATGATGAGGTTAGGAGGATATCCACTCGTTTGGTTTATTAGTGAAAGGTGTTTACAATGGATTTGGAAAAGGTCATGTTTTTCTAGCCAACTTCATGTCATGTGATGCATTTGCTTCCTTGTATCCAGGAACTAGGAACCTATACAATCCTTTTATGTTTTTTCTTACTCTTATAGCCTTATTCTATTTATTGTTTTCCTTTGCTTTTGCTTAATTCCTTCAGCAGATACTAAATTTTTTTATGCATGCAGGCTGGTACTGGTATTACTGGACTGATAGCTCTTGAAATGTCAAAACAGCGTGCCCATTGAGCTTCCAGATTAGTTAGGCTCTTACTGTAATCATGTTTCCTGTCTCCTGATGTGCTAGCTCTAGCTATGATGCTATTACGTGCTAAAGTATTTATTATCCCACAACTGCAGACAGAAGCTCCATTTGAAGAGACTCGGAAGAAGATCTGGCTTGTGGATTCTAAGGTTGAGATGGATTTCTTTCCTCTTAATCACCAAATTCTCTCTTAGCCTTTCCATATCATCATTATAACATGTCTGACATGAGGTTTTATATGTTATAGGGATTAATTGTGAGGTCACGGAAGGAATCTCTTCAACACTTCAAGAAGCCTTGGGCACTTGAGCATGAACCTGTCGGTAACCTCTTAGATGCTGTCAAGGTACGAACTGACTTGACATGAATATGCATACATGCTGCACGATTGCTCCTGTGTTTTGTCTCATGATATGCAAAGTTCTCTTAGGAGGTCATGCTGCATGGTAGCAGCTCCATTTTCTGTTGATAGGATCCTCTAGTTCAATCCAGTCTCGTTACCTTTGGTGAATTGCTATTTCACCAGCAGTGGACCGTGCTTATAGGGGTGGCGTCGTTGCAGCAAATTCATATTCATAGACCTTTTTAGAACCAGGTTCATCTCCTTGGTGCTTTTAATTCTTGGTATGGAGGCTAGTATAAACAGTAAGGTCCCTGGAACTACTTCTGCCATTTTCTCAGTTTGACCAAACAAAATAAAATTTTCAATATTTTCACCTTGCATGTCATCCCATTTGATTTTCATTCTTTTTCTTTCATTTTCGTCGTAAGTTTTCAAGGGACCATAATCCTGAGGATACTTTAGATTGGTATAGCTTATTAGTGTAGTATATGATACAGCGATCGCCTTGTCAGTCCTGCTATTGCGGCGAAAGCAACTTGAAGTAGTGAAAGCAGTGGCCTGCAGTGCGTTTGTGACGACTGAGTAACAACCATAGATCCTGACCTTGGTTTTGTTTGCTTAGGCTATCAAGCCCACTGTTTTGATAGGATCATCTGGAGTGGGAAAAATTTTTACCAAGGAAGTAGTTGAAGCCATGACCTCCTTTAATGAGGTAAGAATACTCTTTGAGCTTTCTTCATTCAACCTGCTTGTTTCATCAATTGGATTGGAGGTTTATCTTGAAAGAAATAAATTAAATGCCCACTCTTGCCAACTACACATTAATTCTCGCCCCGTCAAATCCAACGTCTCAATCTGAATGCACTGCCGAGGAAGCATACAGATGGAGTAAGGTAATGATTCAGATTTTCTTAATTTTGTTTGGCACACTAAGTTATGGTCTGTATCATGCATTGTATTCAACCTGGTTTACAATTTTTGCATCTCTTTTAACACTGTTGTGATTCACAGGGCCGAGCAATATTTGCTAGTGGAAGTCCATTTGATCCTATTGAGTTCGATGGCAAGGTTTTTGTGCCAGGCCAGTTTTGAACTTTCTCTTATGATTTGGTTGCCTTTGGAGAGTGAGTCACTGAATTGATAGCCAAGAAATGACACGAGAGTATAGCTATATCTTAAATATTGACTTTGCATGTTTGTGCATGATGCCAGGAAAACAATGCATATATTTTTCCCGGACTTGGTCTTGGTTTGGTGATCTCAGCTGCTATACGCGTGCACGATGACATGCTGCTTGCAGCTTATCAGTGAAAAAAAAAATTATGGTAATTATTCTTTAGCTTGGTACTCTTTAAAATCATATACAATGTATAGTCTCTCTTGCCAAAGAAACAAAAAAAATAAAAAAAAATAATTAAAAATAATTTAAAAAAATGGAGACTGACTTACATTTGTAATACAAAAACTGAGGTCCATCATTGCATTGATTGATAGGTACCTATTTCTGAAGGTCTATGTTGAGAAAAAAATATCTCGAATTCTTCCATATTAAGCCCACAGCAAGGTCCAGGACAATGAATGGAGTCCAACGAGTTCAAGAACACTTTAATTGAAGTCTAGATGGTGAAAATACATGCAAAAAAGCATGCGAGGCCATTAAAGTGGGACCCATGGGCCGTTTAGTTGGGGGTAATCTAGCATAAAAAATAATTTTCATGTCAGATTATCATATTTGGTATGAAAAGTGGATGAGAGAGATGGTAAAAAAATTGATGGATCCCATGCTTATTTTTCTGAAAGAGAAGGTAAAACAAATATCATAGGAGGATTGGTATTTGACAAATTTTTGAATGGTGGTAATCCATATTTAACAAAAATACTTTAATAAAGCTATATATGTAATCATTAACTTTATTCTAATATCCTTCAAAATTTATTCAATAAAAAGTTTTTACAAAAAATTAAGATGAAGATGGCATTATGTAAATAATTATGTGATTATAGTCATCATATAAAAACTAATTGGAGATGATAATACTATTCTAGTATTTAAAAATTATTTTATATCGAAAGATATATTTATAAATTTGACCATATTCTTATGTTGGATTATTTCCAACCAAACATAATAATTTTTTTCGATGTTATTTTTTGAAGTAATTTTTCCATCAATCAAATATAGTAAAAATTATTTTTCTCCACAATCATTTTTTTATATAAATAATTTTCATAAATTATAAGATTATCCCATAATTTGATATACTCCAATCAAATAAATTTTTTAAAAAATTAACTTTGAGAGTGCTTAATTATTTGTTAAGGAGTGGCACAATCATGCCAATGTTCATTTTGAGGCGAATTCACCAACTCCGGCCAGCATGATAGATGGGCTTGCAGAACCGGCCTCGGATAATGAAGAAGTTTGAATTTGACATAAGTTTAGATTAAGATCTAATATCAAATTGGATAAGGTATAAATGTTGTCTAATTTGATTCAATTCAAATAAATACAGATGAACCAAAATTTCTAATAAAATGGAAATCAATCAAATCTTCTACACAACAACACCAAAAAAAGAAGTAAATTTTCTCTAAGGTTGCTTGCTGCCAATGTATGAACACCCAGTTTCTTTTTCCCCTTTGTTTCCATCAAATAAAAATGGCATGTAATATCATGCAAAATCCAGTTATCTGCATCATGGAAAACGTACGGTGGTCAAAAGTATTGTTCCAAAAGACAAACGGGAAAGCTGATAACCAATCTCCAAAAACGATCTCCTGCCCAACACTAAATGCAGTCCGCATGCCTTCACTCTCTGCAATTACTCTCGCACTCAGTATGTTCGCGTAAAGCAATGCTCCTCAATGCAGGCGGTATGGAATGCAGCAGTCCTTTCTGACAAGCGACAAACAATATTAACTCGAAGGGAAACACAATTATTGCAACCAAGTATCAGATGCTGCCATGTAGATAAATTATAATGTGGCACAGAAGAACCAAGCAAGCTGCTATCATGGCTTGTTGAGCGAGCGAGATGGTTTTTTCCCCAGGCACGGTTGGGCGAGCGTGGGTGCGGATTGGATGAGAGTAGAGGAAAGATATGGAGATGGAATCTTGGCGGCCGCCATCCTGGAACTGGAAAATAGGCTTTCCAATCACGTTCTTGTAGAGCCCACCACCGCATGCCTGGAGGAAACAAGTGGGGAGATCAGAAACCCCGTTTAATGATGGGAATGTTGGAAACAAAGGGTTCATGCGTGCGACGATGATAAATTATTGTATGAGAACATGTCATCAAGATTCTCCCACCATGTACATGTTACCGAAAAAATTGAGACACCGTAAGATGAGCGAAATGTGGCCCATGGGTGACCCCTTGACATTTATTCTATCTCCTACCTAAATCAAACTTTGGAGAGGAGCATTCGTCTCCTCTTAATTTGTGTTCCCCATGGCAACATGCGATATTGCTTTTTATCCATGTAGGAATAGCACACTAACTGGAATTCATTTTTTTATATAAATTATTTTACTATGGTATGATGTATAATATGCACCATTCATCATGCAATGGATGGCCATATGCACATAATTACATACTGTTTATGGTCCTGTGTAGCCATCCATCGTACAATGAATGATGTGCATGATATTGGTCAGTGCATAGTAAAAAAATCCGTGCACTTTATTTTTGTTGTGTCAATACATTTGTATATTTCACTTTATAAATGTCAAAGCAACAAATATAATTAGGATACTAGAAAAGACTGAACCGAATTTATTTCTAGCATACTTGACACACTTCAAGTCTTGGGAAGAAGTAATCAGGGAACACATATTCCATGCATGGTTCTTACTTTCCTAAGAAAATTGCATGTATGATTACCACCCGCATCATGCCATGGACATGGTCGAGTTTGCAGGTTATTGTTAACAAACATTATCCCGATTTGCTGTGAATTTTGTTCTCCTGGTTTGTGTGCAGCATGATCCCTATGGCTGTTGGATCTGTTCCATAACCATTATGACTTGCATTGCATAGCAAGCGGCAGCTCGCAAGAACCTATAAGCTTAAACCAAACCGCATCAATTACTTCACACTTTAATACCGAAATGCTTCAATGTGTGAACAACCAACGATGGTTCTTGCAAAGCACGAAATGGCAAATCCTGGTGCACTATAATCATTACGTTGCCTTTTTTTTTTTTTTTTTTTTGCTTTGCATGTTAAAAATTAGAGTGATAGAAATACATCAATTGCACTACTATTTTACGCAAGGCGGCGTTGTTTTAGCATCGCTCTCCCTAAAGGCTAATTTTTTTGGGTGGAGAAAAAAAAATTGCTCCTGTGATGGCCAAATAAAATGGGTCTAATCTATGGCAATAGAAAAATATTCACTCTTGTAGAAGGAATCACCTTGATCTGGTTACCGAGGGTGATGATAATCGCCTCCTTGCCGGGACAAAACTGGAACCAACCCCTCTTCGAGTAGACGTGAAACTCGGAAGCCCCTCCATAAAAATGCATACAGAAGCTGTGCAAGTAATCCAAGCTCCTTATCGCCATTCGTAATACTTCGTTCTTTAATCCACCATCCAAATCATTCCGACGGTGCTTATGGAGGCAAAGAATCGAGCCCTCCACTCCTTCTTCCCTTCTCCTCTTACTGCTCATATGGGCACCAGCAGCACCACTAATCTGTAACAAAATCTCTCCCATCGTGCTTGCAATCTTCTCAATCTCCACCCATAACCCCTCAAGTTTATCACTGGAAAGGCAAGTCGGCATTTTTCGATCAAAAAGAAAGGCAATTCAGAAATAATAAAGGCAACCATACTTATTGGTGATCTAATTAACTTATAACATAGCATCACCTCACAACCGTCCGATCAGGATCAAGATTCATCACTCGTGATGAAGAGGCGAAGGAATGGAGGAGGGAAATTAGAGTTTACGTTAGGTTTACCTCAAATCCTCGTAACCCGGAGGCCAAATTCCCGCCAATTCGTCTCTCATTCTACTCCGATACCACAAGTACTCCTCGCCTCCCTCCTCCTCCTCCAGTTCAAATCCCCATTGCTTCTCCGGCGACCTCGCCTTCGCCTTCTTCTTTTCCGCCGGAATTCTGAACGCCGCGGCCGCCGCGACCTCGCCGGCGGCGATCAGATCCCGTGGGATGCCATGGTTCACGAGCTGAAAGCACCCAAACGCTGACCACGTCGACTTGAGAAACTCCTTGGCCGATCCGTCATTTTGCGGCGATACCAATGCCTGGAAATTGATCTCTGGAGGATTCCATGGCGTTGGATTTCGGGGGAAGATTCGGTCCGGCAAGTTTAGTTTGGGGACGCGGAGGGAGTGGGTCAAAAATCCCGTGAGCTCGTCCTTCTCCTGTGATTCCGATCCGTCAGTGGGTGATGCGGCAACCGGGGACGGCGGCGGAGCACGGGATTCTGGTAGGTGGTCTGGAGGATCTCCCGCAGATGTAGCCATGTGGGAGGGGGGGAGAGAGAGAGAGAGAGAGGAAGTTTTCGCTGGGAGGGTAAAAGAAAAGGAAAGGGAAAGGAAAAGAGGAGGGCCGGTGGGTGGAGGACGGAGGAATGATGGCATGTCTTCCAAAATCTCTCCAGCTACATCCAAGGTGAGGATTCTTGAGAGCTCTTTTTCTTTGAGCTTTTATTTTAGACAACCTTGTCTCCTGGACTTTAAAAGATTTCAATTCAATTATTTGATTGAGAATTATGACCAGAAGAGAGTACCCCGAGTTTCCTATTAAAAAGAAGGAAAAGAAAAGGAAAAGCGTTGTTGCAGCCTTGTAGGGGATCTCAATTCACATTTCACACTCTATTAGGGTTTTTTAAAGAACTCATTTGGGAAAGTAAAATAATCAACCGGAAATCTGATTTATTGGAGCTAGAAAAATATGAGAAGATGTGTGAATCCTGAAGTTCTTGATGAGTTTTCTAATTGAAGGATTACGATATGTCTCAGTGTCTTAAATATTGATGTAATCTAAATTTTTAAATTGGGCATCGCTTGGAGATTGTTGATTGGTTAAGTAGAAAAGTGGTTGCATCATGGTAAGGAAGCTGAGAAAGCAAATTAAAAAAAGAATTCACTATTATATTTTTTTGAAGAATATTTCTTCAAGGTTGGCTTTTCCTGTGTCACAAGGTTTCTAGTCTTTCCAAGAATCTGCTTTTCTTTCCTTGCCTTCCTAGCTTCATTCATTCATTCCCTATTCTGGTAACCATGTGTTAAAGCGTTTTTTCTCCTCTATCTTTTATTTTTTTGGAGTCTTTCTACTGTGGACAAAACTTGAATTAGATTATTTTTTTAATTATGCAAATTTTTTTAAGAAAAAAAGGGTAAAGAAATCGATCTTTTTATACTAGAATTCGCATTAGTGGCTTAATTATTTTGTGATATTTGTGGAACAGTGAATGAGAAATAGTTTATTTCCCTGACAACAACTTCTACAGAAGTAACAAAAGACATCTTCAATTAGAGCACACCTATTATAACCTAAACCTACAAGTTTATCCCAATCAAACCAGAAGATAAAACATTGACCTGATGGAGTTCCAATTAGATAGATTTATGCCTCTACATCTATCCAGAGTAAACATATCATCCGCTTGCATAAATAAATAATTTTGTCAAGAAATTGTATATTTTTGGTACATTATCCATGAGCAATGCCACCTCAGAGTTAAATTTTTCTGGAATACTCTCTAATTCTAGCTATCCACTTCAGGAAACCTCCCACTCTCGCAGTCCTTAACGAAACATACCATACCTTATATTTAGCTGTGACAGGTGTTGGTCCAATTACGAGAATCTATGTAGTCTGGTGCAGTGTCGATGCAGTTAAAAAGGAAATTTGTGTAGATAGTTTCCCGATCACAGATTGTAATGCTGCTGACTTGGTTAGTTGGGGTTGTGGTTTCCCTTATACCTTAGTGAGGGACCAAACAAAAGAACAAGAAAAATGAGGAAATTTTGAGACTGATTTAAGTCTCTCTCCTTATTGCAAGAGAAAAACTGATCTTCAATAGACTACATGGTAGACTTAAAAATCCTAACACCTAACTCATGTACTACCTCAGTTTTTTTTTTTTTTTTTGATGAAGTACTACCTCAGATTTGAAGAATCAAAAAAATTTGTAAAGTTGTTGCCACATACCCTGGCAGAGAAGTATTCTCCCATGAGTGCTACTTTAGCTCATTGAATTGTTTTTTTTTTTTTTTTTTAAGTTGGGGGGAAGATGTGGAATCGGTTTTGGCCTCTGATCACTCTTTCTACATTGCCTTTGGTTTTCAGTGATGATATTCACCCAGCTAAGACCAAAGGGTGTTCAGGCTTCAACTCACATGCTGCCTTTTCATTCTTGGCTGGCATTTTTTTATCTCTTCAAGTCACTTTCACTGAAGATGATTGATCTCCAAGACATTAATCAAACCATGGCTTTTTGTGGGAGCATCTCATACTATCTCTCGAATGCACTGGTAAAATCTCCATCCTCTTGTATGCTGTGGTACAATTTTTATTGCCTTTCTTTGCATTACAAAGATTCCGCCGTCACTGATGCTTTGTTAGAAAACCTAGGCGTGCATTTGTCTGGCGTTATATGTTGTTCTATGAGTCTATGATATGTTCAAGATTTCATTTATGTCTTCGTTCACCCCTCTTTTTTTTTCCTGTTGTACTATATTTTGAAGCACGCTAAAAGACTGATCTATTTTATTTAAATGAATGGAGCCCAGTCAAGTCCGATGCTGCCTCAAAATCTTGGTTCTTGGACCTTCTTTGTTAAAGGACAGAAAATTATGATTGGGGACCCACCTTCTTTTAAAATGTGTTTTGAGTTTAAGCGCTAAGGTGCTTTGGTTGGTGAATGATGGAAATTCGGATCATATCAAAGGTTTTGCAGCTGAAAGGTTCTTCTAAGGCTTTTGTCGTTAATGTTGGATGTGTTCTCATTGAAAAATGAACCATTCCAAACCATGCATGATCCAAGCACTGCTGGGGAGTTTAAATACCTTGCTGCTTGAGTCTTTCAAAAGTGACCGGTAGTGAGGCACAAACTTGGTGTACGAAGACTTGAAATTAGAGAAGAAATAAAATGAAGTGTTCGAGGGCATTTTGGATGGAAAAGGAGGAGAAAATGCAAGTGTTTTCCCAATAATTTTATCTGAGAACCAATATCTTGATTGATTTAACTTTATGAATTTGGTAAGTTTCTCTGGAAATTTTTTGTGGAATTTCATTTGGCATGGAACTAGTTTATTATGAATTGCACTTGATAATCATTAATCTTGAAGGAGAAAAGGAGGTTGAGATGATACTACGAACTAGGTGAAGCGTGGAATTTTTCTTTAAGTACAAGCATATGGAAGGTGTAATATATCATGAATAGGCTCTTGAGAGTACATAGGAGCACTTGCTTACAATAAGGAACATGTAGGGGTACCATACAAATTGGTTCTGACAATCTGGGCAATGCCTGACATCAAAAAAGAGAATCTGGGAGATGTCGCAGGGGAATTTCTGCTGAAACGCTTCAAGTTACTGTGATAATGTTCGCACCCTTTCGTTACATTATGGTTACTGAAGCATTACGTTGCATTTGTGGTGTGAGATGAAAGACTGTTAAAGTAAATCATGATGGACAAAGGAGAATGAAGAGCTGAAATCTACAAATTGTGCTAATTGACTCGCTGAAATTTAATTCAAGAAATTTATTTGCTGAAGTGCCAGATTGGGGTCAACTTTGGGATCACTGATGAATTTGGTCCATATATTAGGTTAGATCTGTTAGCCACTGGGAAACCAATGGCAAACCAGCCAGGCATGTGGGGTTCAGATTCTGTTGACAGGAGGAAGAAAAAAAAAAACTATAGAACAGCATAAATCAATCCATGAAAATAGTTACAGATTAAGAAAAATGACCTTGGTGTTTTTTAAATGCAGTTGGTATTACTTCAACGTTGAGATTTTGGATGGAAGCTAGCATTATGCAAACGTTCTCAGGATCGACGTTTGTTGAGAGAGAAGGAAAGCCATGGTGGGATGATAGGGAGGTGCAGCGATGCCGACGGACGCATAGAAGATATGAGAACAGAAAGAAAAAAATATAAAATAAAATATTATTTTATAAAATAATAAATAAATATCATATATATAATAAATAAATAAAATAAAATATTAAAAAATAAAAAAAAATATTTATTATAAATATTTATTATTAAAAAAATTTAATAATTACATATCGTAATTATCTATCCCATGCAATGCGTCTAGTTTTTTAAAGAAAAAAAGAGGGTAAAGAAATTGATCTTTTTTATACTAGAATTCGCATTAGTGGCTTAATTATTTTGTGATATTTGTTGAACAGTGAATGAGAAATACTTTATTTCAGTGACAACAACTTCTTCAGAAGTAACAAAAGACATCATCAATTAGAGCACACCTATTATAACTTAAACCTACAAGTTTATCCCAATCAAACCAGAAGATAAAACATTGACCTGATGCAGTTTCCAATTAGATAGATTTATGCCTATACATCTATACAGAGTAAACATATCATCCGCTTGCATAAATAAGTAATTTTGTCAAGAAGTTGTATATTTTTGGTACATTATCCATGAGCAGTGTCACCTCAGAGTTAAATTTTCTGGCATACTCTCTAATTCTAACTATATCCACTTCAGGAAACCTCCCACTTTCGCACTCCATAACGAGATGTACCATACCCTATATTTAGGTGTGACAGGTGTTGGTACATCTAAGAGAATCTGTGTAGTCTGGTGCAGTGCTGATGCAGTTAAAAGGGAAATTTGTGTAGATAGTTTTCCTATCACAGATTATAATGCTGCTGACATGGATGGTTGGGGTTGTGGTTTCCTTTAGACCTTAGTGAGGGACCAAACAAAAGAACAGGAAAAATGAGGAAATTTTGAGACTGATTTAAGTCTCTCTCCTTATTGCAAGAGAAAAACTGATCTTCAATGGACTACATGGTAGACTTAAAAATCCTAATACCTAACTCATGTACTACCTCAGTTTTTTTTTTTTTTTTTTTTTTTTGATGAAGTACTACCTCAGATTTGAAGAATCAAAAAAATTTGTAAAGTTGTTGCCACATACCCTGGCAGAGAAGTATTCTCCCATGAGTGCTACTTTAGCTCATTGAATTTTTTTTTTTTTTTTTGGAGTTGGGGGGAAGATGTGGAATCGGTTTTGGCCTCTGATCACTCTTTCTACATTGCCTTTGGTTTGCAGTGATGATATTCACCCAGCTAAGACCAAAGGGTGTTCAGGCTTCAACTCACATGCTGCCTTTTCATTCTTGGCTGGCGTTTTTTTATCTCTTCAAGTCACTTTCACTGAAGATGATTGATCTCCAAGACATTAATCAAACCATGGCTTTTTGTGGGAGCATCTCATACTATCTCTCGAATGCACTGGTAAAATCTCCATCCTCTTGTATGCTGTGGTACAATTTTTATTGCCTTTCTTTGCATTACAAAGATTCCGCCGTCACTGATGCTTTGTTAAAAAACCTAGGCGTGCATTTGTCTGGCGTTATATGTTGTTCTATGAGTCTATGATATGTTCAAGATTTCATTTATGTCTTCGTTCACCCCTCTTTTTTTTTCCTGTTGTACTATATTTTGAAGCACGCTAAAAGACTGATCTATTTTATTTAAATGAATGGAGCCCAGTCAAGTCCGATGCTGCCTCAAAATCTTGGTTCTTGGACCTTCTTTGTTAAAGGACAGAAAATTATGATTGGGGACCCACCTTCTTTTAAAATGTGTTTTGAGTTTAAGCGCTAAGGTGCTTTGGTTGGTGAATGATGGAAATTCGGATCATATCAAAGGTTTTGCAGCTGAAAGGTTCTTCTAAGGCTTTTGTCGTTAATGTTGGATGTGTTCTCATTGAAAAATGAACCGTTCCAAACCATACATGATCCAAGCACTGTTGGGGAGTTTAAATACCTTGCTGCTTGAGTCTTTCAAAAGTGACCGGTAGTGAGGCACAAACTTGGTGTACGAAGACTTGAAATTAGAGAAGAAATAAAATGAAGTGTTCGAGGGCATTTTGGATGGAAAAGGAGGAGAAAATGCAAGTGTTTTCCCTATAATTTTATCTGAGAACCAATATCTTGATTGATTTAACTTTATAAATTTGGTAAGTTTCTCTGGAAATTTTTTGTGGAATTTCATTTGGCATGGAACTAGTTTATTATGAATTGCACTTGATAATCGTTAACCTTGAAGGAGAAAAGGAGGTTGAGATGATACTACGAACTAGGTGAAGAGTGGAATTTTTCTTTAAGTACAAGCATATGGAAGGTGTAATATATTATGAATAGGCTCTTGAGAGTACATAAGAGCACTTGCTTACAATAAGGAACACGTAGGGGTGCCATCCAAATTGGTTCTGACAATCTGGGCAATGCCTGACATCAAAAAAGAGAATCTGGGCGATGTTGCAGGGGAATTTCTGCTGAAACGCTTCAATTCATTGATGGATTGGACAGAGTGGATGGAGATTTTGCATTGGCTCACTAAATACCATTACAAATGTTGTCATTCTCATTCCTTTAAGAGACTTTGGTGAAGTGATAATGTTCGCACCCTTTCTTTACAATATGGTTACTGAAGCATTACGTCGCGTTTGTGGTATGAGATGAAAGGCTGTTGAAGTAACTCATGATGGACAAAGGAGAATGAAGAGCTGAAATGTACAAATAGTGCTAATTGACTCGCTGAAATTTAATTCAAGAAATTTATTTGCTGAAGTGCCAGACTGGGGTCAACATTTGGATCAGTGATGAATTTGGCCCATATATTAGGTTAGATTTGTTTCCCGGTGGGAAACCGATGGGCAAACCAGCCAGGCATGCGGGTATATATATATATATATATATATATATATATATATAGAGAACAACCTAAATTAATCGATCAAAATAGTTACAGATTAAGAAAAATGACCTCGGTGTTTTTCAGATGCAGTTGGTATTATTTCAACATAAAGTGAGGTCATTATGTAAACATTCTCATTTAATCTCCTAAAATAATGAAAAGAAAAATACACTTACAGATTTTTGGATTTTCCTTGGTTTTCTGGTTAAAGGAATTGAAAATTCAGTTAAATCAACCTTATCCTTTAAAAGAATATCTTTGTTTCCATTGTTAATATATTTAATTAAGCGGGGATAGCTCAGTTGGGAGAGCGTCAGACTGAAGATCTGAAGGTCGCGTGTTCGATCCACGCTCACCGCATATTTATTTTAAATTATTTTTTTTAAGTATATTATTATCAATTTCTAATCATATAATTAGCATAATTTATTTTATATATGTTATTTTAAATTATTTTTTAATTATATTATTATCAACTTCTAATCATATAATTAGTATAATTTATTTTGTATATGTTACTTGTTATTTTTTTTCTTATTTGTACAAATACTCTATATAACATAATTATCAATATTTAATTATTTTCTATATCATATTATTAAATTTTTGCATATTTATTTGAAATTATTTTTTAATCATATTATTGTCAATTTCTAATCATATAATTAGCATAATTTATTTTGTATATGTTACTTCTTATTTTTTCCTTATTTGTACAAATACTCTGTATAACATAATTATCAATATTTAATTATTTTTTATGTCATATTATTAAATTTTTAAATATTTAATTATGCAGGGATAGTTCAATTGGGATAGCGTCAAATTGAAGATCTGAAGGTTGCGTGTTTGATCCACGCTCATTGCATATTTTATTTTATTTTTTAATTTAGATAGGTAATTATCTAAGAGTTTTTGGGTACAAATTTTTTTGTTGATTTTTCATCAACTCAGCTTAGTTGAAGAAAGATGAAAACCACGGACAATTGTCCAAAAGTTTTTTATTTAGAAATCAACTCTGTCATGTAGCTTAGTTAAAGAGAGTTGAAAATCAAGGGGTTTTAAATTTCGACAATTGCTAGAAGAGGTGGGCCTTTTCAGGGATAAGGAGGGGCCATGGCCCCTCCAAAATTTTTTTAACTTTTTTTTTACATATATATTTTACCAGTAAGATGCCCCTTTCCCAAAACTTCTCCATTAAGTTAAAAATGACAACTAAATAAGGACCACTAAAAAAAAAATAGACCACCAAGGATTTATTTGATAATTTATAATAAAATATAATATATTATAATTTGAGAATTGAGAAGGCCAAGAGAGAGCTTGAGAAGGCTAAAAGGTAAAGAGACCTTCGTGGATTCTAAAAAAAAGAACGAACCCCATAAAAAAGAGAAAATCCCATCTAAAATAAAAAGAACAGACTTGTTGAGAAAGTACTTTTCATGATTTTCAATCAAAATAAGAGGAGAGAACAAGAGATAGCAGCAACTAGGGATTTTTTTTATCATCAACATCATCAATTTTC
Source organism: Cocos nucifera (assembly GCA_006176705.1). Lineage (NCBI taxonomy): Eukaryota > Viridiplantae > Streptophyta > Magnoliopsida > Arecales > Arecaceae > Cocos > Cocos nucifera. The sequence goes on along the minus strand of QRFJ01000039.1, from coordinate 2,811,394 downwards.
AGCAACAAGCCAACAAAGGTTTTTTTTAGTTTATTGTTCTCCACTTTTCGGTATTGATTTACTTTGGTGGAAATCTATTTACTTTATGCAAATGTGTGGACTTAGTATGAGTTTTTATTTATGAGTTTGTTTTATATTATAAATTTTTTGGAGAGAATCTAATATTTTTGGGTAAATTAAGATTTTATTATTTATGGGTAAATTGAAGATCTGAAGGTCGTATGTTTGATCCACGCTCATTGCATATTTTATTTTATTTTTTAATTTAGATAGGTAATTATCTAAGAGTTTTTGGGTACAATTTTTTTTATTGATTTTTTATCAACTCAGCTTGGTTGAAGAAAGATGAAAACCATGGGCAATTGCAGAAAAGTTTTTTTATTTAGAAATCAACCCTGTCACATAGCTTAGTTAAAGAGAGTTGAAAATCAAGGGGTTTTAAGTTTCGACAATTGCTAGAAGAGGTGGGCCTTTTTAGGGATAAGGAGGGGCCATGGCCCCTCCAAAATTTTTTCAATTTTTTTTTTTACATATATATTATACCAGTAGGATGCCCCTTTCCCAAAACTTCTTCATTAAGTTAAAAATGACAACTAAATAAGGACCACTAAAAAAAAAAGAGACCACCAAGCGTTTATTTGATAATTTATAATAAAATATAATATATTATAATTTAAGAATTGAGACGGTCAAAAGAGAGAGCCTGAGAAGGCTAAAAGGTAAAGAGACCTATGCAGATTCTAAAAAAAGAATGAACCCCACAAAAAAGAGAAAATCTCATCTAAAATGAAAAGAACAGACTTGTTGAGAAAGCACTTTTCATGATTTTCAATCAAAATAAGAGGAGAGGACAAGAGATAGCAACAGGTAGAGGTTTTCTTTATCATCAACAGCATCAATTTTTAGGGTAAATTTAATTATTATAATTTAAAGATTTTTTTACGTGTATATCCTCCTAAATATTCAAATTTGTATGAATATCCTTTCAAAATTGATATTTACATATATACCCTCATAAAAATTTATTTTTGTATATATACTCACATCATCTAATGCCATTAAAAAATTAATGGTTTAAAATTAAAATGACTAAACTATCCTTATGGGTGGATGTGCAAAAAAAATTATAAGGATATAAATGCAAATAGTAATTTTATAAGGATTGTCGTGCAAATTTGAATGTTTAGAAGGATATACATGCAAAAAATTCAAAACATAAATATACCTCTCTTAATTTATTAATTCTTTTCTTATTCTAATAAAGAAAAATTAACATGTAAACTAAAATAACAAATATACTTAATTTATTTACTTCATAGATAAAAGGATCCTTTTATTAAATGATAGATCAAAATTATTTTATCTAAAAGATAAATAGATCATAACCATCCATATTTTCTCTAATATAAAATAATATACTTCTAAAAAAATATTTAAATATTAGATGGATAGCTTATATATTTGCATAGAATGGACATAGTTGTGGATTTGGGCATTTCATAACCATGAAAATTTATCTAAGAAATTTATTATACTTTTTTATTAAAGGAACGAAGTTCTAACGAGTCATCCTATCTTTCTAAAAGTAAAATATAATATAGTATTTTAATATAAAATATTATTTAGTATCATTATCATGTTGTTGTATTATGTAATATATTACCATACTATAGAGTAAGAGGGCTCGAATCCATCTAAATAAAATAGATAAAAAGTAAATAGAATTTTTATGTATAGTCTCATAAATATTAAAATTTGCATGTATATCCTCATAAAATTACTATTTATATATATACCCTTATAAATTTTTTTTTTGCATATCTACCTATAAGGATATTTTGGTCATTTAAATTTTAAACCTTCAATTTTTAACTGGTGTTAGATGATATCGGTATATATGCAAAAAAATAAGAAAAAAAAAGATATACATGCAAAATAAGTATTTTATGAGGGTATACATATAAATATTAATTTTGAAAAAATATTTATATAAATTTAAATATTTAGGAGGATATACATGTAAAAAATTCTTATTTATACAAATTTTCTTCAACTTTCTATCTCAATCAAGGTGAACCAAATATCCCAGTTCAACTTAATCAATATTCGTCATCCATTGAGAATGCTAAGATATCATGCAATCAATACTTTTAAATTGAGTCAGCTCAGATGAGTTAGAGTTCATGTTTAGAGTTGTTACTGCTCTCTCTTGACTTTCTTTTAGGGTTGGCATTGAGCTTCCTACAGTAGAGGTTAGGTTCGAGGACATCATAGTTGAGGCTGAGTGCTACGTGGGGAACCGAGCACTGCCCACACTCACCATCACGACAAGAAATGTTGTCGAGTCCGCCATGGGGCTACCGAGCATAAGCCTTGCGAAGAGAGCCCACCTCACCATCCTCAAAGATGCAACTGGAATTATAAAGCCCTCAAGGTAAGTTCAAGTGCAGGCCTATTTAATCGTGAGGACCTATAAGAAGATGAAATTATTGAGAGAGATGTGCTATAGAATAAGAGCAACTAAACCAAAATAATTGAGGACCATATATGAGGTGAACTTGCACCGAAGTTAGGTAAGAGTTGATGATATTGGCAGCGTAGAGAAAAGAATAAATGATTTCTTGGAAGCACATCATTGGTGATTCTTAAATCATTCGCAACTCTTTAAACAATCTACCCTTCATGGCACCCCAAAATTTATTGACTTCTGCCGCTCGATTCTACCTAGAGAGACGAGAACAATAAATCGCAATCATGGAATGGACAATAAAATGATTTTTTTTTTTTTTGAATATATAGTCACTGAATGGACAATAAAGAACTCGGTAATAATATATTTGCCATCATCGGATAAATGGGACATGGATTGTTCATTATTGTTTGGTTAGCTGGAGATATTGACAACATTTCTATGAGATATTTGATCTCCACCATGGAACAATTGAGATCAGCTGATCAAAAAGGAAAACAACTTGCATATGTTGACAACATATCGAGATCTCTTTTATTGTTTTATTAAAAATTAATTAGCACTAATTTTTCTTTTTTTCCTTATCCTTGTAGAATGACACTTCTATTAGGTCCGCCTTCTTCTGGGAAGACCACACTTCTACTAGCTCCGGCCGGAAAGCTAGATCCAAGTCTGAAGGTTGGGAACTCAGCTCTTGCTTGCATCTGGTGCAGCTCTTTTCCTTTTTCTAATTCACTATTAAATTTGTAGGCGAGAGGAGTGGTAACATACAACGGGTTCAGGTTGGACGAGTTCGTGCCACAAAAGACCGCGGCTTACGTTAGCCAGAACGACATCCACGTTGCAGAGATGACCGTCAAAGAGACGCTTGACTTTTCTGCCAGGTGTCAAGGCGTGGGCACTAAATATGGTATAAATTTCCTAAGTTCTATTTTTGAGTTACATATCTGAGAATCCGCAGCATTTTTATTTATTCAGATTTAGAATTAAAAACGGCCATCGTAACGGTTTCCGAAGCCTACCGTTGTTAGCGTGAGATGCCCGCTCACAAGTCATGCGGGTGAATGTGGTATTAGGATTAATTTTTTCTAAATATGTAATATTGATGCAGAATTTGGTCATCGTCAGAATCGACTGAAGTGGTAGTGGACGAGATCGCCGTCGGAGACCTGCAAAATAAAATTCCGTCCGAAGCCGATGGGGGGTTGGCTCTGACAGGATCCTTCGACGATCAAGTTAGCTCTGGCCAACAGGAATGGAGTACTCGGGAATGAGTTCTGCTGAGCTTAGAGAAGAAGAGAAGAGCTTAGAGCTTAGAGATTAGAGTTAGCGTATTTGGAGGATCCTTTATAAGCAGAGCTTAATTGATGGTGGCGGCCATATCGTCTGGTAGCGAACCGTTGGGGCTGCATGGAGTTTGGTATGGAGAGGAAGGCGTCGTCAGATGGATAGTGACAGCCATACTGGTAGGTCATGGGCCGCGTGGGGCTGGTTACGGAGAGAGTGGTGTCACCAATAGTGGCGGCCATGTCGTCCGATCTTGTCGCCTGTTGCAGACTGATGGCGACAGATCGTCCAGAGGAGTTTAGACTTGTAGGAGAGTTCGGCCGAAGGGAAAGCTCGGGAGGAGCTCGACCGTAGAAGAGTTCGGTTGGCTAAAGGGGATGTCTGGGAGAAGTTTGGCTCCTGAAGAAATCCGATCGAAGGAAATATCCGGAGGAAGTTCGGCTCTTGTAGGCGTCTGGCTGGAAGGGCACGGAGAGAGTTCGTCACTTGCGGGAGTCCGACTGAAGCTCGCCGCTGAGGGGTTCGGCTAAGGACCGACCGCTGGGAGTCCAAGGAGCTCAGCCACTAAGCAGTTCGACCGACTGAATGGGTTCGAAGGAGCTCGGCCGCTAAGAGTTCGGTCGGCTGTAAGAGTTCGGCCAAGATGAAATCCGACCGAAAAAAAAGCTTGGAGGGAGTTCGGCTCCTGCGGGAGTTTGACTGAAGCTCGGCGATTGAGTTTGGCTAAAGCTCGACCGCTGGAAGTCCGAAGGAGCTTAGCTGTTAAGCAGTTCGAAGAAGCTCGGCCGCTAAGAGTTCGATCGACTGTAAGAGTTCGGCCAGGACCCATCCACTAAAGCTCTTCCGTGGCTACTGGCCGCATCAGGCTGGGCACCGAATTTTACTTCGGTAGGAGCGGGATTTATCCCCAACAATAGTCCCCCCCACTTTCGAGTTCGAAACTCGAGGGAAGGGAGTGAAGAAAAGACGACTACCGAAGTCCTCTTCTGGGCTCCGTGCTGGTTCAGGTCGAAGCTCGGAGGGGAGATTTCATTTTCAGCCAAAGTTGATGTCGAAGTTGAGGCCCGGGGGAGATCTCATCTCCAACCGAGGTTGAGGTAGGCCTCGTCCGCTGCGATCGAGGTCGGAGATTGAGCTCCTTGGGGGAGATATTGTCTCCAACAGCCGAGGTTAATATGGACGCTCGAGAGAGATCTGATCTCAGGACGAGGTTGTCTCTGATCTTATCTCTGGCCGAGGTTGTCTTGACCGCTCGGAAGAGATCTTCTTTGACCGAGGTTGAAGTTGAAGCTCTCCAGCCAAGGTTGACATGGTCGCTTGGGAGAGATCCTATTTCTAGCCGAGGTCAAAGTTGAAGCTCTCCAGCCGAGGTTGGCCCGGTCGCTCGGGAGAGATCTTATCTCAGGATGAGGTTGTCTCCGATTTTATCTTTGGCCGAGGTTGTCTCGGCCGCTCGGGAGAAATCTTCTCTGACCGAGGTTGAAGTTGAAGCTCTCCAACTAAGGTTGACACGGTCGCTCGAGAGAGATCCTATCTCTAGCCGAGGTCGAAGTTGAAGCTCTCCAGCCGAGGTTGGCCCAGTCGCTCGGGGGAGATCTTATCTCAGGATGAGGTTATCTTCGATCTTATCTCTGGCCGAGGTTGTCTCGACCGCTCGGGAGAAATCTTCTCTGGCCAAGGTTGAAGTTGAAGCTCTCCAGCCGAGGTTGACACGGTCGCTCGGGAGAGATCCTATCTCTAGTCGAGGTCGAAGTCGAAGCTCTCCAGCTGAGGTTGGCCCGGTCGCTTGGGGGAGATCTTATCTCTTTTGGCCGAGGTTGATGTAGACGCTTGCGTTAGGATGAGATTCTCCTCCTGTTCCTAACGGGCTGTGGGGGCACATTCGAACCGTCGTCCGTCTCCCCCCGTCTCGTCTAAGGTGAACGAGGCCTTCGACTTTGCTCATGTTAGGATGAGGTTCTCCTCCTGTTCCTAACGGGCTATGGGGGCACATACGGACCGTCGTCCGCGCCTCTCCCTCCGTCTCGTCCTTTATGAATGAGGCCTTCGATTTTGCTCGCGTTAGGACGAGATTCTCCTCCTATTCCTAATGGGCTGTGGGAGCACATACGGACCATCGTCCGCACCTCTCCCCCCGTCTCGTCCTTTGTGAACGAGGCCTTCGACTTTGCTCGCGTTAGGACGAGGTTCTCCTCCTGTTCCTAACGGACTGTAGGGGCACATTCGGACCGTCGTCCGTCTTCCCCCATCTCGTCTAAGGTGAACGAGGCCTTCGACTTTGCTCGCATTAGGATGAGGTTCTCCTCCTGTTCCTAACGGACTGTGGGGGCACATACGGACCATCGTCCGTGCCTCTCCCCTCATCTCGTCTTTTATGAACGAGGCTTTCGCTCAGGAGAGATTTTATCTCTGACCGAGGTTGTCATCGATCGCTCGGGAGAGATTTTATCTCTGACCGAGGTTGAAGGTCTTTGACCTGCTCGTGTTAGGATGAAGTTCTCCTCCTGTTCCTAACATGGTGACTATTGACTGCTTCTTTCCTGTCATCGCATAGTTTTTGCATCTAGAAACAATATTATTGGAAGGGAAGAATTTTATCGAAGGAAAGTTACGGACAGCACATCCTCATTTCAGGGTCATGGGGGCATTGTTCCTCTGAGTTCTCTTGGGCAGTATGTCCCGTCCGGACGACCACCTCTATCTCATGCTGGCCTCCTTAATTTGGAGCATGCTTCTCTTGGCTTTAACATTGAGAGGTGAGGAATCGCCGATGTACCAAGCTCCTCCCGAGGGTGATGTTGATGACGCCGCGAGGTGGCCGACCTTCTTATCGTTTCTGGCTACGGCAGCACCCTTGGCCGATCTTCTCCTGCTTCAGGCTAGCGTCGAAGGAATTTATCCAGCCGTCCCTTTCTGACGAGTTCCTCAATTTCGTCTTGGAGCTGCATGCATTCCTCAGTGTTGTGGCCATGGTTGCGATAGTAGAGGCAGTACTTGCTTCGATCGCGCTCGTTTGGGGGAGACCACAACCCTTCTGATCTTAGCAGCTGGTGAGAATTTAAGTTCGAGGAGCGTTGAGGGGGGGCGTGGTCGCGGGACCTTTCGGGAGGAGGGCTTCTTCGTGCCCTTCTGTCGGAAATTTCTTAGTGGCGAGCTCGAAAAGTTTGGGTCTTGCTTGCACTGTGGAGGTCATAAGCACGGCCGAACTTCATTCCGTCCCTTTGTGAAACCTGCGGGAGAACTTCATGCCCCTTTGTCGGGGCTTTCTTGGAGTCATACTTGAGAGGGAGTCCTCGCTTGCCCTAGGGCGGTCGTGAGCGCGGCCGAACTTCATCTCACCTCCTGTGAAATCTTTGTAGGGGGTTTCCTTGGTGATATACTTGAGCGGGAGTTCGGCCTCACTTGCGCCGAACTTCATTCCGATGATGAAGTTTGAGGGGGGAGTTCGGCCTTGCTTGCACCAAACTTCATTCCGATGACGAGCTTCGAGGTGGAGTTCGGCCTCATTTGCGTTGAACTTCATTCCATGGGAGAACTTCGTTCCGCCCTCGCTTGTGCTGAACTTCGTTCCTCTTTCCCACGAAAGCTTCTACGGGAGGACTTCATGCCCCTTTGTCGGGGCTTCTTGAATGATGAGCTTCGAGGTGGAGTTCGGCCTCACTTGCGCCGAACTTCAATCCACGGGAGAATTTCGTTCCGCCCTTGCTTGCGCCGAACTTCGTTTCGTTTTCCCGCGAAAGCTTCCGCGGGAGGACTTCATGCCCCTTTGTCGGGGCTTCCTCAATGATGAGCTTCGAGGTAGAGTTCGGCCTCACTTATGCCAAACTTCATTCCGTGGGAGAACTTTATTCCACCGTTGCTTGCGCCGAACTTCGTTCCGCTTTTTCGTAAAAGCTTCCATGGGAGGACTTCATGCCCCTGGGCTTCCTCAATGATGAGCTTCGAGGTGGAGTTCGGCCTCACTTGTGCCGAACTTCATTCCGCGAGAGAACTTCGTTTCGCCCTCGCTTGCGTCGAACTTCGTTCCGCTTTCCCGCGAAAGCTTCCATGGGAGAACTTCCTGCTTCTTTTGTCTGAACTTTCTTGATGACGAGTTCGAGGGGAAGCTCGACTTTCCTCACACTGTCAAACTTCGTTCCGCTTCTGCGGGAGAACTTTTGCTCTCCGTTTCTCCTTCCTTAGGGTGATTGGTATGTCCGAATGCTCTTCCTTAAGGTCGGTTCCTCGCATCCTCATGACGGGTTTGCTGGCAAAGTCCCCACCGGAGGTTGTCGCACGGCCAGCATCATCTCGGTGGGGCCACGAACCCGACCAGCAGGTTGAACTACTCCATGTCTGCGGTGGCTTCGTGTGGAACTTGGGCTATCGGGGCTAAAATGGGAGTAGATGGACCTAACACGCAGATTGCCGATCGTCGAGTCGAAACTCTTCTGGGAGGTATTTTCTCTTCGAGAAAGAACTCTAGTGAGGAAGAAGAGAGATCTCCGAAGAGAAAGAAATCATCGCCGAGCACTCCTTTAAGAATAAGAAAACCTCGGAGGTTTGGGGTTGCCCTTCCTCTAGTGCCAATCTGTTGACGTAGAATCTGATCATCGCCGAAATCGACTGGAGCGATGGTGGACGAGGTTGCCGTCGGAGACCTACAAAATAAAGTTCCATTCGGAGCCGGTGGGGGGATGGCTCCGACAGGATCCTCCGACGATCAAGTTAGCTCTGACCAACAGGAATGGAGTGCTCGAAAATGAGTTCTGTTGAGCTTATATAAATAATTAATTAAAAATATTAAATAAAAATAGTTTAATTGAAGATAATTCTAGTTATTTAATTATAATTATCAAAATTATGTTTTAAAGTTAAAATAATTTATAATAAAATTTAATAGTATATGATTAATAGTATATATAAAAATATATAAAAATAATATGAATGAAAAAGTGAAGAAATATTATAATTTTATCAAAAAAATTAATGAGAAATAATTTTATTTATGCAAAAATTTATCCATCAATGCTCCATCCATCCTTCATTCTTCCAATTTGGGAGAATGCAAATTGGTGCATCAGGATGGATGAAGAATCTTACTTTTCTATCCAACTATTTTGTAACTTTTTGAACCAAATGATAGATGGAGACTGTTAGGGATAAACCCCGCTCCTGCCGAAGTCCAGTTCGACGCTCTGCCTAATGCAACCAGTAACCGCGGAAGAGCTTCAACGGATGGGTTTTAGCCGAACCCTTTCAGTCGGTCGAACTCCTTGACGATCGAGCTCCTTCGAACTCCTAGCATCCGAACCGAACCCCTTCAATCGGCTGAGCTTCCCAGCGGCCGAGCTCCTTGGACTCCCAGCAGTCGGGCTTCAGCCAAACCCTTTCAGCTGGCCGAACTCCTCGGCAGCCGAACTCCTTTGAACTCCCAGCGTCTGGACCGAACCCCTTCAACCGGCCGAATTTCTCAGCGGTCGAGCTCCTTGGACTTCCAGCAGCCGGGCTTTAGCCGAACCCCCCAGCGGTCGAACTTCAGTCGGACTCTCGTGAGGGCCGAACTCTCTCCACGTCCTTCCAGCCAATCGCCTGCGAGAGTCGAACTCCCTCCAAGCTTCCTCTTTGACCGGATTTCTTCGGAAGCTAGACTTCTCCTAGACATCCTTTTCAGTCGATCGAACTGCTTAGCCACCGAGCTTCTTTGAACCTATTCAGTCGGCCGAACTGCTTAGCCACCGAGCTCCTTCGAACTCATTCAGTCGGTCTAACTGCTTAGCGGCTGGGCTCCTTGAATTCATAGGAGTCGAACTCCTTCCACGCCCTCCTTCGATAGAACTCCTCTTGGAGTTCGAACTTCTCTGAAATTGGTATATGCCCGAGTCCACCAATCAACGCCTGCTTCCTCGAGCTACGACTGTTGAATCTCGACAGTATGACCGCCATTACCAGTCTGACGATGCCACTCTCTTAGTAACTAGTCCCATGTGGCCCGCAATCGGACGACATGGCCACCACCACCGGCGATACCACTCTCTCCGTAATCAATCCCATGCGGCCCATGATCTGTCAGTATGGCAGTCACTATCCGTCTGATGATGCCTTCCTCTTCATATTGAACTCCATGCGGCCCCAACGGCTCTCTACCAGGCGGTATGACCGTCACCATCAATTAAGCTCCGCCTATAAAGGATCCTCCAGATATGCTAACTTAAAACTCTAATCTCTAAGCTCTCCTCTCCTTCTCTAAGCTCAGCGGAACTCATTCCCAAGCACTCCATTCCTATTGATCGGAGCTGACTTGATCGTCGGAGGATCCTACTGGAGCCACCCTCCACCAGCTCCGGATGGGACTTTATTTTGCAGGTCTCCGGCGGCGACCTCGTCCACCACCGCTCCAGCTAATTCTGGCGACGATCAGATTCTGCGTCAATAGATTGACGCTAGAGGAAGGGCCCAAACCTTTGAGGTCCTCTTATTCTTAAATGAGTGCTCGATGACGATCTCTCTCTCCCCTCTCCGAAGATCTCTCTTTTTTCTCTCTAGAGTTCATCCCCCAGGAGAAAATGCCACCCAAGAGGGCTTCGACTCGACGCTCGACAGCCTCCGCGGCCCGATCCCCTTCTGATTCGTCCACTCCCACTCCAACCCAGGTAGCCCAGGTTCTATCTGCGGCCGCGATGGATGCGGAGCAGTTTAACCTGCTCGTCCAGCAGGTTCGTGGCCTCATGGAGGTGGTGCAGGTGGTGCAGGTGGTGCAGGCCATGTACCGACATATCCTGACACTAGCTCAAATAGCATGGGACTCTCCAAAGCCATGCGGTCCGACCCAGGAACGGCCGACTTGGGCTACCCGACCTCCGATCTTCGGAAGGGGGAGGCAAAGGAGGAAGAGCCCCTGCTCGGATTGTAGCTCGACCTAGGGGGAAGCCTCGCACCCGTTCTGCTAGAAGACTTAGGAGATCAAAGATCGCGAAGACCTCTTAGATCGAAGGCTCTTAGAAATGAGCCGGCGAATCGAAGAGCTCCGTCACACTTTTTCCTCCCGTGGTAATGACATTTGTACTGACCCTCTCTTTTCGCAGAAAATTATGCAGAAGCCGATCCCGCCGAACTTCAAGCTCCCGCAGCTCGAGAGTTACGATGGGACCACTAATCCGATCGACCATCTGAAAGCCTTTCGGACAATGATGTTGCTCCACGATGCGCCAGACGCCATCTTGTGCCGGGCTTTCCCCTCTACCCTTAAGGGGGCTGCCAGAAATTGGTACTCGGCGCTTAAGTCGAGTACCATCTTATCATTTGACCAGATGAGCCAATAATTCATGGCCCACTTCATCAGTAGCCGGCATCCACGCCGAGGCTCAGATTCCTTAATGGCCATTTGGCAGAAGGAGGGGGAACCTATCCGGGCTTACGTCATCCAGTTTAATACTACCACATTAGAGGTCCGAAATCTGGACCAGTCAGTCGCCATGGCCTTCAGAAGAATGACTTGCTGTTCTTTCTAGAGAAGAAGTATCTCAGAAATTTTGCCAACATGCTGGCTCGGATCAAAAGTTATGCCCGGGCAGAGGAGGCTTTTAAAGCTAAGGATGGCGAAGCCAGCGGCAAGCGGTGAATCAGTGGGCCAAGCAGGCCCACCAAAGAAAGAAAGTGGACTGAAGCTCGACCGTGCTCCTGGACTACCCCTAGTTGCGGGCGGTCCCGAGCTTCCCCTCGAGCTCGAAGGCAGGGAACCTCCGACGGAAGGGCACGCCGAGGTTCCCCTCGATGATGATTCCACAACTACGCCCCCCTCAACGCTCTGAAGACTCGAGTGCTGATGGAGATCAAGGAACGACTTCCGAGATCGAAGAGAATGCATTTCCATCCCAGTAGACGTAATCCCAACAAGTTCTGCCTCTATCATCATGACCACGGTCACGACATTGAGGAGTGCATCCAGCTCTAAGACGAGATCAAAGAGCTCGTCAGGCGAGGTAGACTTGACCGATTCCTGCGGAGACGACTTGAAGAGCGGGAAGATCGGTTGAGGGTGTTACCGCCAAGTAAGGAAAACCAGCAAGAAGATCGACCGTCTCTTGGCATCATCAACGCTATCCTGGGGGGACTTCAATAAGAAAAGGCCAGCGAATCCGAAGGACCGGTAAAGAGGCAGAGGACCATGGAGCCCGTGACCTTCACTGAGGCGGATGGCCAGGGGATCCAATTTTTGCATAATGATGCGGTTGTAATTTCTTTGAACATTGCTGACTACGATGTACGCCGCATTTTGGTGGATAATGAAAGCTCGACCGACGTATTGTTTAACGATGCCTTCTCAAAAATGTCCCTACCCGAGGATCGCTTGAGGCCTATAAATTTTCCACTGGTAGGATTCGCTAGCAACACCGTACCAGTCGAAGGCGTGATAACTTTGGCTGTGACGGCAGGGCAACGCCCGAGATTGGCCAAAATGTAGGTCGACTTCCTGGTCATGAGGACTCCGTTCACCTATAATGCGATTCTCGACCGACCTGGTCTAAATTCACTTCGGGCGATGGTGTCAACCTGTTATTTGAAGATGAAGTTTTCGATGAGTTGCGGGGTCGGAGAAGTCAGAGGAGATCAGGCTCTGGCGAGGCACTGTTATTCAATCGCCCTACATAAGGGAGAACGGCCCGATCCTTATCTTGTTGATGGCCTGGACGTCCGCGATGACCTCACTAAGGAGCGAGGCGAGCCTATGGAGGACCTCGTCTCTGTTCCCTTAAATGATGGAAACCCAGAGCACGCTGTGCAGATCGACTCCAACTTGGCAGACGAGGTTCGGGAGTAGCTCGTCGCCTTCCTCAAGAGAAATGTGGACATCTTTGCCTGGACCCCAACGGACATGCTGGGGATTGATGCCGAAGTCATAGAGCATCGGCTGGCCATCGATCCAAGGCACCGACCGATAAGAGAAAAGATGCGCCACCACGCCTCGGAGAGGCAAAAAGCGATCGTCGAAGAAGTAGACAAGCTCCTCCAAGTCGGACTCATTCAGAAAGTTAATTATTCGACCTAGGTCTCGAACGTGGTCCTCGTCAGGAAGGCGAATAACAAGTGGAGGATATGCATCGACTTCAAGAAGCTGAACAAGGCATGCCCGAAAGATAGCTACCCCCTGCCCAGGATCGATCGGTTGGTGGATGCGACCTCGGGCCATGAGCTCCTCACCTTCTTAGATGCCTTTTCTGGTTATAACCAGATATAGATGGCACCCGAGGATGAAGAGAAGACCGCCTTCATTACTGACCGTGGTCTTTATTGTTACAGGATCATACCGTTCGGACTCAAAAACATAGAAGCCACTTACCAACGCTTGGTTAATAAGGTCTTCAAAAAGCAGTTCAGCCGCAACATGGAGGTGTATGTAGACGATATGCTCGTCAAAAGCCGAGCTTCGACAGACCACCTCATCGATCTTAAGGAGTCCTTCGGTGCGCTTAGAAAGCACAAGATGAACCTGAACCCGACCAAATGCGCCTTTGGCATGACCTTCGGAAAGTTTCTGGGGTTCATGGTGTCGAGATGTGGAATCGAAGCAAATCTCGAAAAGATCCAAGCCATTCGGAAGATGACTGCTCCAAAGACGATCAAGAAAGTTCAGCACCTGACTGAAAAGGTGGCATCCCTAAATCGCTTCGTCTCAAGGTCGGTCGAACGATGCACGCCCTTCTTTCAAGTTCTCAGATGGTCGAAGTACTTCTGCTGGACGGCGGAGTGCCAACGGACATTCGAGGAGCTTAAAAACTACCTCGGCTTGCCCCCACTGCTGGCGAAGCCCGAATCTAGAGAAGAATTATTTCTGTATCTAGCTGTTTCCTCGGTGGCCCTAACGGCAGTCCTAGTCAAGAAAAAAGCAAGGATGCAACGACCGATCTACTACGTGAGTTGGGTCTTGAGGGATGCAGAGACCAGATACTCTAGGTTAGAAAAACTAACTTACTCTCTTCTAATTGCTGCCAGAAGGCTCTGACCTTACTTTCAGGAGCACATCGTAACGGTCCTCACGGACCAACCAATAAAAGCAGTCCTTTACCAGATGGACGCCTCTGGAAGAATCGCGAAATGGGCAATCGAGCTTACGGAGTTCGACATCAACTACCGACCTAGTTCATCGATCAAGGCTCAGATATTGATGGATTTTATGGTGGAATGCACCATTCCGGTCGAAGCCGAGCTTGGACAGAGCGGGGTCGACACCAAAATGAGACCGAGTCTGGACAAAGCCGAGTTATCGCAGTCGAACCTCTCCGAAGGCTTTTGGGCTCTGCACGTAGATGGTTCGTCCAACTCTACTGGAGCTGGTGCAGGCCTGGTTTTGGTCAGCCCCGAAGGAGTCATCGTTGAGTACGCGCTACGCTTCGAATTTCCCACGACCAACAATGGAGCCGAATATGAAGCGTTGATCGTCGGATTAAAGATAGCAAGGGAATTAAAAGTAGATCGGCTTCAAGTCTACAGCGATTCTCAACTGATGGTCGGTCAAGTCGACGACAGCTACGAAGCATGGGAGGAAGGCATGGTGAGGTACCTCGGGAAAGTGAGGGGTTTGGTCCCAGCCTTCAACAATTTCGGCATTCAGCATATTCCAAGGACGAAAAATGCAAGAGCCGATCTTCTCTCCAAGTTGGCCACTTCGACCCTGGCCGAACTACCTAAAAAAGTATTTTTGGAAATTTTGAAATGCCCAGCCATGAAGGAATATCAGGCCATCCTACAGATGGAATTCGAGCCCAGCTGGATCGACCCGTTGGTCATCTACCTTAAAGAGGAGGTTCTTCCTCACGATCGGAAAGAAGCTCGGAAGCTCAGGAATCAGGCCTCCTGCTATATTTTATATGAAGGCAAATTGTATAAGAGGTCGTACTCTCTCCCATTGCTGACATGTCTCCGACCTTCAGAGGCCAACCTCGCACTGTGGGATATGCACGAAGAACTTTGCGGAAGCCACGTAGGAGCCAGGTCTCTATCGCAAAAACTATTTCGGTAGGGATACTACTGGCCGACCTTATTTCATGATTTCGTGGAATATGTGAAGAAGTACGATCGCTGTCAAAAGAATGCCAGCATGCAAAGGCAGTCGGCATCCGAGCTTGCTCCGCTCAGCACACCTTGGCTATTTGTGCAGTGGGGAATGGACATACTCGGCTCCTTCCCAACAGCGTCCGGGCAACAGAAGTTCCTCCTGATCGCGATTGATTATTTTACCAAGTGGATCGAAGCCGAACCACTAGCAAAGATCACCGAGACCAAGGTGTAGGACTTCATCTAGAAGTCACTAGTCTGCTGGTTTGGCCTACCTTGAACCCTTATAACCAACAATGGGCGGCAGTTCGCTGGGGCAAGGTTCGTCGAATTCTACGAAGGGCTGAACATCTCCCACCGCTTCACATCAGTGGCTCATCCGCAGGCCAATGGGGAGGCTGAGGTGAGCAATCGAACCCTGCTATAAGGCATCAGGACGAGGCTCGACAGGGCTAAGGAGGCTTGGGTGGACGAACTCTACCACGTCCTCTGGACATATCGAACTACTCAAAGAATGCTGACTGGAGAGACACCCTTTGCCTTGGCCTTCGGCACGGAGGCAGTTATCCTGATTGAACTTCGGCTCCCATCCGCACGAGTTGCGGGCTTTGACGAGCAGCTCAACCCCCAGGACCTTAGAGTTAACCTTGACTTGCTGGAAGAAAAAAAGAAAGGAGGCCCATATCTGGATGGCAGCCTACAGACGGAAGGTGGCCCAGTACTACAACTCCAGAGTTAGGAAAAAGACATTCAAAGTAGGGGACCTAGTGCTTTGGCGAGCCACCGTCTCTCAGCCTCAGAGTCAAGGGAAGCTCGCCTCAAATTGGGAAGGTCCGTACGAAGTGGTGGAGGTCATTCGGCTCGAAACCTATCGCTTGAAGGAGCTCGGAGGAATAGTGCTTTCCTGACCTTGAAACTCAGAAAATCTAAGGGTGTATTATCAGTAGACTTCCTTCAATAAAACTTCTTCGCTCAATATTATTATTTTCTGATGTAAGGATTACGTGGCGATAGAAAAGGAGCGGATGAAAGTGGCCCGTTAGGAACAGGGGGAGAACCTCATCCTAATGCGAGCAAAGTCGAAGGCCTCGTTCACCTTAGACGAGATGGAGGGAGAAGCACGGATGACGGTCTGTATGTGTCCTCACAGTTCGTTAGAAATAGGAGGAGAATTTCGTCCTGACACGAGCAAAGTTGAAGGCCTCGCTCACCTTAGACGAGACGGAGGAAGACGGACGACGGTCCGAACGTGCCCCCATAGTCCATTAGGAATAGGAGGAGAACCTCATCCTAATGCGAGCAAAGTCGAAAGACCTCGTTCACCTTAGACGAGATGGGAGGAGAAGCGCGGATGATGGTCTGTATGTGCCCCCACAGTCCGTTAGGAACAGGAGGAGAATCTCATCTTAACACGAGCAAAGTCGAAGACCTCATTCACCTTAGACGAGATAGAGGAAGATGGACGATGGTCTGAACGTGCCCCTACAGTCTGTTAGAAATAGGAGGAGAACCTCGTCCTAATGCGAGCAAAGTCGAAGGCCTCGTTCATCTTAGACGAGATGGGGGGAGAAGCACGGACGATGGTCTGTATGTGCCCCCATAGTCCATTAGGAATAGGAGGAGAACTTCGTCCTGATGCGAGCAAAGTCGAAGGCCTCATTCACCTTAGATGAGATGGGAGGAGACGGACGATGGTCCGAATGTACCCCCATAGCCCGTCAGGAATAGGAGGAGAACCTCATCCTAATGCGAGCAAAGTCTAAGTCCGAGCTCTGAAGTTCATAGGAAACAGAATCTCCATCAACCTCGACCAAAGCGCTCGAGAAACCTCGACTAGAGATAAGGTTCGCGACAACCTCGATCAGGGTGCCCGAGACAACCTCGATCAGAGATAATATCTCTCTCAAGCATCCGTGCCAACCTCGACCAGAAATAAGATCGGAGACAACCCCAACTGAAGATCAGATCTCTCCCGAGTATCCGTATCAACCTCGGCAGGAGATGAGATCTTCCCCCGGGCTTCAATTTCAGCACCGACTTCATCTTGAAATGAGATCTCCCCCCGAGCTTCAACCTGAACTAGCATGGAGCCTGAAACTGAACTTTGATAGTCGCCTTTTCTGTACTTCCTTTCTTCAAGTTTTGAACTCGAAAGTTAGGGGACTATTGTTAGGGATAAACCCCGCTCCTACCAAAGTCCAGTTCGATGCTCTGCCTAATGCAACTAGTAATCGCAGAAGAGCTTCAACGGACGGATCTTAGCCGAATCCTTTCAGCCGACCAAACTCCTCGACAATCGAGCTCCTTCGAACTCCCAGCATTCGGATTGAACCCCTTCAGCCGATCGAGCTTCTCAGAGGTCGAGCTCCTTGGACTCCCAGCAGTCGGACTTCAGTCGAACCCTTTCAGCTGGCCGAACTCCTCGGCGGTCGAGCTCCTTCAAACTCCCAACATCCGGATCGAATCCCTTCAGCCGATCGAACTTCTCAGCGGTTGAGCTCCTTGGACTTCCAATAGCCGAGCTTTAGCCGAACCCCCCCAGCGGTCGAACTTCAGTTGGACTCTCGCGAGGGCCGAACTCTCTCCACGTCCTTCTAGCCAGTCGCCTGCGAGAGCCAAACTCCCTCCAAGCTTCCTCTTTGATCGAATTTCTTTGGAAGCTAAACTTCTCCTAGACATCCCCTTCAACTGGTCAAACTACTTAGCCACTGAGCTTCTTCGAATCCGTTTAGTCAGCCGAACTGCTTAGCCACCGAGCTTCTTCAAATCCGTTCAGCCGGTCGAACTGCTTAGCGGTTGGGCTCCTTAGATTCATAGGAGTCGAACTCCTTCCACGCCCCCCTTCGATCGAACTTCTCTTGGAGTTCGAACTTCTCTAAAATTGGTATATGCCCGAGTCCACCAGTCAACGCCTACTTCCTCGAGCTACGACTGTCGAATCTCGATAGTATGACCACCATTACCAGTCTGACGATGCCACTCTCTTCGTAACTAGTTCCATGCGGTCCGCAATCAGACGACATGGCCACCACCACTGGCGACACCACTCTCTCCGTAATCAGTCCCATGCAGCCCATGACCTGTTAGTATGGCTGTCACTATCCGTCTGACGATGCCTTTCTCTTCGTACCGAACTTCATGTAGCCCCAATGGCTCTCTATCAGGCGATATGACCATCACTATCAATTAAGCTCTGCCTATAAAGGACCCTCCAGATATGCTAACTGATAAGTGGTAAAAATATACTAATAAAAGTATTAAATTATAAAATAAATTAATCTATTTTATTAAAAATTGATATTTTTATTAATTTTATGCAAGAAAGAAGATCACCAATGTGAAAATCTTATTTTTCTAATTCAGATAAAAAAAATTTCAGGCAAAACGGACTTCAAACAAGCCCAGAATCGAATTTCAAAAAAAAAAAAAAAATCGTCGATGCAACGCTGACGTCAGGATGACGTTAGCATTTTTTGCGGCGCACGATGGACCAACCGAAGGATATTTCAAAAATTTCACGGTAAGAGGCACGCTCTGATTGGTTGAAGAACATGGCGGTCTACGCAACACCAGACTCGCGCATGGTCCACGGAGGGCAATTTGGGAATTCTGGCTAATCCAACGGGCGGTTTTCACTAAAGTTTGATCGAATGGCCGAAATGAAGGCACTGATGGATGGCATTTGCAGCTCCCGATCGAGATCCAACGGTTGAGATTCATTCCGACGTTAAACAATAGATCAGAAGGCTTCTTTCAACGCGATCGGATGGCCCAGATTTGATCCAACGGTCGATCCAATGGCTGGCATTAAATCCGACTTGATCTAAGTTATTTTAAGGGGTTTTTGAGTGATTTTTGGACCGTTTGATCAACCTCTGACGGTCAGAATTATCCAGATCCTACTTTGAGTTATTTTGGGAGTCTAAAATATAATTTTTGATGGATTTTGGGAGAAATCAAACTCTTATTCTATAAAAAACTAGTGTTGTCGTGAAAAAAAAAAAAGAAAAATCAGAGAGAGACAGAGGGAGAGACGGGGAGAAAGCGAGAGAGGGAAAAGAAGAGAGAGAGAGAGAAAGAGGAGAGAGGTAGAAAAAAAAGTGATTTGTGAGAAAATCAAAAAAGGTTTTTAATTTTTCTTCGACGATCAAGACATCGATCAAGGAGCCTCTTCTTTTTCGCCAAGTTCTCCACATCAAGAGCAGCAGATAATCAATTTCAGCAATCAAACAGTCTAATTTCTCTATGCCTTTTATTTTATTTACTATTTTTGAACTTGTTATTATGAACTAAATTTTCTTTTACTAAGGCTAAGGTGTAACCACTCTTTTGATGCAATATTCAGTATGATTTATTTTTAAATTTTATTCATGAGGAGTATATAAATCTGATCTTAATGCTTTTAGATTACTGGCCATCTTCTAATTGATCTGATGAACATAGATGTTACGGACCAAGTACATCTATGTTATTGCTTCTTGATTATATACCTTGTATTATGAATCAAATTAGAATTCATATGCATGCGAAAATTTTAGTGCGCTTTGGACGCAGCGTATTTTAATTAGAGGATTTCACAAAACCTAATGCATTAATATTTATTTAAATTACACCTGGACCAAAGGATAATTAATAAATATTAATAGTTTTGCTATGCCTGGACCAAAGGATAGTGAATAAATTAGGAGACTCCACCGTCACATGAAATAAAATTAATCTAAAAATTTGAATATTGTATTGACTGAGTTGGTGAACCGATTGCCTTAGTAATCCATTGCTCTTGAATTTAAAACCCTAATAATTTACACTCTCTCTATTTAATTAAAAACTTTTAATTATTTTTTTATTTTTTTTTTAATTTCTTATTCTCATAAATCGATCTTCTAAATAAAGCATAGGAAAGAGCTTTTCAGTACTTATTTTCCAATCCTCTAGGGACGATACTCTACTCATTCACTTTATTACTTGATCGACTGGTGCACTTGCCATAGCTATAAATTAGCATGCATCAAGTTTTTGGCGTCGTTGTCGGGGATTGTGTCTAAAATAATATTAAAATTTTGATCCTAGCTTTACTTTTAAAATTTATTTTTAATTTTTATTATTAAAAAAAAAAAATTTTAGTGCATGACACGTACTGGACATAGTAACTTACTACCTTTAGATCCAGAAATTGAAAGAACCATTAGAAGACTACAACAAGAGAGAAACATGGCAGCTGAAGATCCTAACGACATCAATCTAGGATTGGATATGGCGACTGAAGGACAGCATGAAGCTATTCGACCAGTACATCATCCATTAAATGATTACATCACACCATCTGTAGCCGATGCAGCTTCGAGCATCAGGAGACCGCCTGTACGAGCAAACAACTTCGAAATAAAATCGACGATGATCCAGATGATTCAATCAACTGTCCAATTCAGTGGACACGTGCATGATGATCCGAATGCCCATATTTCTAATTTTCTTGAACTTTGTGATACTTTTAAAATTAATGGGGTGTCGGATGATGCTATTAGATTAAGGTTATTTCTTTCTCTTTATGGGATAAAGCTAAAAATTGGCTTCATTCTCTTCCTGCAGGTTCTATCACAACTTGGGATGTCCTAGCCCAAAAATTCTTAGCCAAGTACTTTCCACCTTCCAAGACTGCTAAGATGCGCAACGATATCACTTCTTTTATGCAGATGGACATGGAGACACTATATGAGGCTTGGGAGCATTTCAAGGAAACTGCTGAGGAGATGTCCACATCATCAACTATCCGTATGGCTTCAGGTACAAACTTTCTATAATGGTTTATCTCCTACTAATCGTTCTATGATTGATGCAGCAGCAGGAGGAACCATTAATCGAAAAATGGAGGAAGAAGCCTTCGATCTGATCGATGAGATGGCATCAAATAGCTATCAATGGCAGACAGAGCGCATGATGCCAAAAAGACTAGCAGCTGTGCAGGGAGTAGATTGCGTGCCAACCTTACTAGCTGAAATTGCAGCCCTTAGAGCCGAAGTCAACAACTTAAAAGGAACAGCTATGCATGTTCAGAGCATTACTTGTGACCTGTGTGGAGGAGGACACGATACGAGCAATTGCCAGATAGGTAATCCTTTTGCTAAAACAACTGATACAGCTAATTATATTGGTAATTTTTTTAGGCCACAACAAAATAATCCCTACTCCAACACATACAATCAAGGGTGGAGGCAGCACCCAAATTTCTCATGGAGCAATCAAAATGCAGCACAACAGCCACCCCCGGGATTCCAAGTACCTGAAAAGAAGTCCAACATGGAAGAGCTGATGGTCAAATTTATGCAAAACCAAGAAGCAACTATAAAAAATTTGGAAGCCAAACTTAGGCAGGACCAAACAGCAGCAATTCGAAACTTG
This sequence comes from Cocos nucifera, assembly GCA_006176705.1. Classification (NCBI taxonomy): domain Eukaryota; kingdom Viridiplantae; phylum Streptophyta; class Magnoliopsida; order Arecales; family Arecaceae; genus Cocos; species Cocos nucifera. Next base: position 2,790,204 of record QRFJ01000039.1, on the reverse strand, counting down.
GAGATGCAAATAGGTCAAATGGCTAAGATAATCTCTGAGAGACCTCAAGGATCCTTGCCCAAGCAACACGGAGACCAATCCAAGGGAGCAAGTCAATGCTATCACCCTAAGAAGTGGTACAAAGCTGGAGGAGCCACATCAGAAGAAAGAGACTGAAGAGCCAACTACAAATAAGGAACCATCAACTAAAATTCGTCAGTCACCAAAACAACCAGCAGATGGATGGTCTCCAGGTATACGATTTGCTGATCCAAATGTGAAGCCCTACGTGCCGCCACTACCATTCCCAGAGAGACAAATACAGCATCCAGATAAGAAATTTTCTAACTTTTTCAAAATATTAAAGAATTTACATATTAATATTCCTTTTGTAGATGCTATTACTCAAATGCCCAGGTATGCCAAGTTTCTCAAAGAAATCCTAACAAATAAGAAAAAGCTGAAGGAGCATGAGAGAATAAATTTGAATGAAGAATGCTCAGCAATACTTCAAAATAAATTACCACAGAAGCTAAAAGATCCAGGGAGTTTTACTATCCCCTTGCATTATTGGTGATTGTAGTTTTGATAAAGTTTTATGTGATTTAGGAGCAAGTATTAATCTCATGCCTTTTTCTATTTTTAGGAAGCTGGGTCTAGGAGAACCAAAGCCTACCACTATTACTCTTCAATTAGCCTGATAGATCCATTCAAATATCCAAGAGGTATAGTGGAGGATGTCTTGGTAAAGGTAAACAAGTTTATTTTTTCCTGTTGATTTTATTGTTCTTGATATGGAAGAAGATTATGATGTACCCCTTATTTTAGGGAGACCCTTTTTAGCTACTGGAGGAGCTTTAATAGATGTTCAACAAGAAAAATTAATTCTTAGAGTCCAAGATGAATAAGTTACTTTTAATATTTTCAAAGATATTAAACATTCCTGATGATAATCAAACTTATTTTCGTAATTAGATGATTATTGATAATTTAGTGCATGAGTATTTTCTAGAAAATAGGTTTGAGGATCCTATTGAAGCTTGCATTGTCCAATCACAAGAGGGTTCAGCTGAAGATGAAAGGCAAACAGAATGCATAAAATTGTTAAAGGCCAGACCATATATTCCACGCACATACAGACTACGATTTGAAGAATTAGAAAGATCATCCACTCCTTTTCCAAAGACATCAATTGAAGAGCCACCTACTCTTGAACTTAAACCTCTTCCCTTCTCATTTAAAATATATATTTTCTTGGAAGGTTCATCGCACTTACCTATTATTATTTCTTCTTCTTTGATAGATTTAATGGAAGAAAAGTTATTAAGAGTACTAAAGAAACACAAAAAGGCATTTGGATGGACCATAGCAGACATCAAAGGAATTAGTCCCTCAATTTGTATGCACAAAATTCTCATGGAGGACAACTATGAGCCTACGGTCCAACCCCAAAGAAGACTCAACCCTAAGATGCAAGAAGTGGTCAAAAAGGAGGTAATCAAGCTACTGGATGCAGGTATTATTTATCCTATCTTCTGATAGTTCATGGGTGAGTCCTGTTCAAGTAGTTCCTAAGAAAGGTGGGATTACTGTAGTTCAAAATGATAATAATGAATTAATTCCTACTAGAACTGTTACTGGATGGAGAGTATGTATGGATTATAGAAAATTAAATGATGCAACTAGAAAAGATCATTATCCTCTTCCATTCATTGATCAAGATGTTAGAAAGGTTAGCTGGACATGATTTTTACTGCTTTCTAGATGGATATTCTGGTTATAATCAAATTGCCATAGCACCTGAGGATCAAGAGAAAACTACTTTTACATGTCCTTATGGTACATTTGCTTTTAGAAGAATGCCGTTTGATCATGTAATGCACCAACTACTTTTCAATGATGCGATTGATGGCTATTTTTTATGATTATGATTTAAAAATTATCTTGAAAAATTTATGGGATGATTTTTCTGCCTTTGGATCCACATTTGATAAATGCTTGCATAACTTATCTCTTTATTACAAAGATTTGTGAGGATACTAATCTTATCTTAAATTGGAAAAAGTATCATTTGATGGTATAAGAAGGCATAGTGTTAGGCCACAAGATTTCATATAAAGGTTATTGAGGTTGATAGAAGCTAAGCTTGAGGTGATCGAAAATATCCATACCGACCTCAGTAAAAGGCCATTAGGAGCTTTTGGGGCATGCTGGATTTACCGTCGATTTATAAAGGACTTCTCTTCTAATTTCTAAACCTTTATCAATTTATATTTGCAAGGATGTCTCTTTTCATTTTCTTGATGAGTGTTGCAGGCATTTAACACCCTCAAGGAGAAGCTGGTCACGACACCTATTATGATTAGCACTAGATTTGGTCCCTACCTTTGATTGATGTGTGATGCTAGTGACACAGCCATAGGAGCAGTACTTGTCAAGAAATGATAAGATTTTTCAAAATCATATACTATGCTAGCCGCACTTTGACTAAGCTCAAACAAAAATATTGCAACCACTAAAAAGGAGCTTCAGCAGTAGTATTTGCATTAGACAAATTTCATTCTTATCTTATTTTATCTAAAGTTATTATATACACCGACCATGCAGCTCTAAAATATCTTCTTACCAAGAAAGATGCAAAACCCAGATTGATCAGATAGATTCTTTTGCTACAAGAATATGATTTGGAGATTAAGGACAAGAAGGGTACAGAGAATTCAATTGCTGACCATCTTTCCAGACTGAAAAACATCACAGAGAAGGAATTAGATATTTTTTCTATCAAGGAGGAATTTTCAGATGAACGCATTTATGCTATATCAGGTAGAACGTTTCCATGGTATGCTGATATTATTAACTACTTGGTTGGTAAGGTTTTTCCATTTGATCTTTTTTTTCAACAAAAGAAGAGATTCTTATTTATTGTTAAACATTATTCTGGGATGAACCTTTTTGTATAAGTGTTGTTCAATATCAGGTTCATTATAAGATTGCATTCCAGGAGAAGAAATGGAGAAAAATCTTTGCATCATTGTTTCATGATCTGAGAGTTAGTGAGGATATTTCGGCCCAATTAGAACAGCATATAAGGTTCTTCAATCAGGTTTTTATTGGCCCTCTCTATTTAAAGACGCTGCATACTTATGTCTCTTCATGTGACCGCTGTCAAAGAACTGGAAATCTCTCTTAGAAGATATGAAATGCCTTTAAATAATATTCTGTGTGTGAAAATTTGATGTTTGGGGGTATTGATTTTTATGGGACCTTTTCTAGTTCTTTTTCAAATCAATATATACTTATGGCTGTAGATTATGTTTCAAAATGGATAGAAGCAGCACCTTTTTCAACTAATGATGCAAAAGATAATTGTCAAAATTTTGTTCGGAAAAAATATATTTTACTCGTTTTGGCACTCCCAGAGCAATCATTAGTGATGGAGGTAAACACTTTTATAATATAATATTTAAAAATCTATTAAATAAAATATGGTGTCACTCATAAAATACACCCCATATATCCACAAACTAGTGGTCAAGTAGAGGTGTCTAATAGAGAATTAAAAAGAATTTAGAAAAAACTATAATTATATCCAGAAAAGACTGATCATTGAAATTAGATGATGCTTATGGGCATATAGAACTGGCATATAAAAACACCTATTGGTATGTCCCCATATAGGCTAGCTCTTTGGAAAAAGCATGCCACCGTTCCCTGTTGAGTTAGAACATAAAGCATATTGGACCTGAAAAATTCTTAACTTGATATACAAGATGCAGAGAAGAACAGGTTAATGCAAAAAATTGAGATGGACGAATTTCGCCACCATGCTTATGAAATGCCAGGATTTACAAAGAACATTACTAAGAAAGGCATGATAACCATATCGTAAAAAGAGAATTCCATGAAGGACAGTAAGTTCTTTTGTATAGTTCATGGCTACATTTATTTCCAGGAAAGCTAAAATCAAGATGGACAGGTCCCTATACAATTACTAAGGTATTTCCATATGGAGCAGTAGAGATCTTTGATGAATCAAAAGGTACCTTCAAGGTAAACGATCACAGGCTGAAAAATTACTTTAATGGAAGTTTTGAAAAGGAGAAGGAAGCATTTCAATTACAAGATCCACTTTAGAACTCAAAGAAAGTCAAGCTGAAGACTATAAATCAGAACTACTAGATAGGTTGTTTCTTTTCTTTTTAGTTTTGATCATTTTTTTTTTTTTTTATTTTTTAGTAATTTATTGTTGCTCTTTTACTGCTCTGGTGTGTATTTTCAATTTTGTAGAAAAATCAATGAGAACTCAAGCAAAATTTCAAAGCTCCAAAGAACCAGACTGAACCAAATCAGGTGTATTCCTTCCTATCCTTTATTGCACCCTTTATTTTTCTTTCTCCTTTAAGATAATGTAGAATAATTATATATAAAAAAAAAAAACCATGTGTCAAGAAGAAAATCTTGAGCAAGATAAACTGGATAAGTGATAAAAGATAGAATTATTTGCTAATGAATGTAATGAGTTAAAGAAGTAGATTAGTTGGTCAACTTTTAGCAGCCTACTTAGGTCATTAAAAGATTATTAGCACTTCTTTATTGCACATGCACACTAACAAGGCAAAGTAGGTATTGATTATAAGGCCAACTGAGGATTCAATTATCACTAAAAATTGATAATTAATATACATTCTAATCAAAGAAACTTGAATTTAAGGAAAGAGCTACCTGCCTAAAATAAAGTGCAAAAGATAGAGTATATGTGGATTGCCCAAAGCCTAGTAACTGGGTCTCTGCACCTAGGTCAAGTGTGAAAATTCACGTAAAATGGTGAAGGAAAGGCCAGGATGCTCAGCACAGTAAAAAAAAAAAAAAAAAAAAAAAAAAGAAAAAGGCAGTGTGAAAGCTACCTTAATTCATGAGTATAAAATTGAGAATGTATAGAAAATTGACCAAAATAGGTGATAAGAGAGGATACTTTTGTTCTTTTAATTTAATACTGAAATGCTAAAGTTAGTCATCACGAACATAAGTGCTATAGATCTTTGATGTACTCTAAGAAAGTTTTTAATTGTATTGACTGAAAAATTTGCTTCTGAAGCTCAATGCTTAGTTAGCAGTATTTTCTAAACTTTTTGACCTTTAATCCTAGATTTTATCTTTGTGATGGATAATCTTATTGAAACATGGTATTAAATAAAACATTGCTAAGAGACTAGCAATGACTAAGTTGGGAGGTGTGATAAGTGGTAAAAATATACTAATAAAAATATTAAATTATAAAATAAATTAATCTATTTTATTAGAAATTGATACTTTTATTAATCTTATGCAGGAAAGAAGGCCACCAATGTGAAGATCTTATTTTTTTGGTTTAGATGAAAAAAATTTTAGGCAAAACGGACTTCAAATGAGCCCAAAATCGAATTTCAAAAAAAAAATAAAAAATCCACCGACGCAACGCTGACGTCAGGATGACGTCAGCATTTTTCACGGTGCACGATGGACCAACCGAAGGGTATTTCAAAAATTTCATAGCAAGAGGCGCGCTCTGATTGGTTGAAGAACGCGGCGGTCCATGCAACATCGGGCTTGGCATGGTCCATGGAGGGCAATTTGGGAATTCTGGCTGATCCAACGGGCGGTTTTCACTGAAGCTTGATCGGACGGCCGAAATGAAGGTGCTGATGGATGGCATCCGTAGCTCTCGATCGAGATCCAACGATTGAGATTCATCCCGACGTTGAACAATAGATCAGAAGGCTTCTTTCAACGCGATCGGACGGCCCAGATTTGATCCAACGATCGATCCAACGGTTGGCATTAAATCCGACTTGATCTGGGTTATTTTAAGAGATTTTTGAGTGATTTTTGGACCGTTTGATCAACATCTGATGGCCAAAATTATCCAGATCCTAATTTAAGTTATTTTGGGAGTCTAAAACCTAATTTTTGATGGATTTTAGGGGAAATCAAACTCTTATTCTATAAAAAACCAGTGTTGTCATGAAAAAAAAAGAAAAATCAGAGAGAGACAAAGAGAGAGATGGGGAGAAAGAGAGAGAGGGAAAGAGAGAGAGAGAGAGAGAGAAAGAGGAGAGAGGTAGAAAAAAAAAGTGATTTGTGAGAAAATCAAAAAAGAGTTTTTGATTTTTCTTCGACGATCAAGACATCGATCAAGGAGCCTCTTCTTCTTCGCCAAGTTCTCCACATCAAGAGCAGCAGACAATCAATTTCAGCAATCAAACAGTCTAATTTCTCTATGCTTTTTATTTTATTTGCTGTTTTTGAACTTGTTATCATGAACTAAATTTTCTTTTACTAAGGCTAAGGTGTAGCCACTCTTTTGATGCAATATTCAGTATGATTTATTTTTAAATTTTATTCATGAGGAGTATATAAATCTGATCTTAATGCTTTTAGATTACTGGCCATCTTCTAATTGATCTGATGAACATAGATGTTACGGACCAAGTACATCTATGTTAATTGCTTCTTGATTATATACCTTGTATTATGAATCAAATTAGAATTCATATGCATGCAGGAAATTTTAGTGCGCTTTGGATGCAGCGTATTTTAATTAGAGGGTTTCACAAAACCTAATGCATTAATATTTATTTAAATTACACCTGGACCAAAGGATAATTAATAAATATTAATAGTTTTGCTATGCCTGGACCAAAGGATAGTGAATAAATTAGGAGACTCCACCGTCACATGAAATAAAATTAATCTAAAAATCTGAATATTGTATTGACTGAGTTGGTGAACCGATTGCCTTAGTAATCCATTGCTCTTGAATTTAAAACCCTAATAATTTACACTCTCTATTTAATTAAAAACTTTTAATTATTTTTTTTATTTTTTTTAATTTCTTATTCTCATAAATCGATATTCTAAATAAAGTATAGGAAAGAGCTTTTTAGTACTTATTTTCCAATTCTCTAGGGACGATACTCTACTCATTCACTTTATTACTTGATCGACTGGTGCACTTGCCATAGCTATAAATTAGCACGCATCACTAACTCAAAACTCTGATCTCTAAGCTCTCCTCTCCTTCTCTAAGCTCAGTGGAACTTATTTTCGAGTACTCCATTCTTATTGACCAGAGTTGACTTGATCGTTGGAGGGTCCTATCGGAGTCACCCTCCACTGGCTTCGGATGGAACTTTATTTTGCAGATATCCGACGGCAACCTCGTCCACCACCGCTCCAGCTAATTTCGACGACGATCAGATTCTATGTTAAGAGAGACTATCTATCCTTCCAACTTCATTCATCCTTCCTTTCATGACCCCAACCAAACATAGGGTTAATATCTTAAAATAAAGAAAAAAATATAGATTTCTAAATTTTCCTTGGTTTGCTGGTTAAAGGGATTGAAAATTCAATTACATGATCCTTATCCTTCAAAATAATATCATTGCTAGTATATTTAATCAAGTGGCCTGGATAGCTCAGTTGGGAGAGCATCAGACTGAAGATTTGAAGTTTGCATGTTCCACGCTCACCACATTAAATTATTTTTAATCATATTGTTATCAACTTCTAATAAGCATAATTTATCATATTTTTGTCAATTTTTAATCATATAATTAGCATAATTTATTTTGTATATGTTACTTGTCATTATTTTTTTTGATTTTGTACAAATACTCCATATAACATAAATATCAATTTTTAATTATTTTTAATTATTTTTTAGATAATATTATTAAATTTTTAAATATTTAATCCAACAGGGATAGCTCAGTTAGGAGATCGTCAGACTAAAGAAGGTCGCATGTTCGATTCACGTTCACTGCATATTTTATTTTATTTTTTATTTAGTTTTTTAGATGGGTAATTATCCGAGAGTTTTTGGGTACTTTTTTTTTTGTTATTTTATTTAGGTTAGTTTTTGGCTGATTTTCCATCATATTTTTTAGATGGGTAATTATCCAAGAGTTTTTGGGTACAACTTTTTTTGTTGTTTTATTTAGATCAGTTTTTTGCTGATTTTCCTTCATATTTTATTTTATTATTTCTTTAGTATTTTATTTTATTTAGTTTTCAAGATGGGTAATTATCCAAGTGTTTTTGGGCATAAATTGTTTTGTTGTTTTATTTAGATCAGTTGTTTGCTGATTTTCCATCATATTATATTTTGTTATATCTTCAGTATTTTATTTTATTTAGCTTTTTAGATGGATAATTATCCAAGAGTTTTTGGGTACAAATTTTTTTGTTGTTTTATTTGGATTTGTTCTTTGCTAATTTTTCATCAACTCTATTATGTAGCTTAGTTAAAGAGAGATGAAAACCATGGACAATTACCCAAGAGTTTTGGGTACAAATTTTTTGTTATTTTATTTAGATCAGTTGTTTGCTGATTTTTCATCGACTCTGTCCTTAGCTTAGTTAAGAAGAGTTGAAAGCCAAAGGGTTTTAAATTTCCACAATTGCTAGCTAAGACAAAGTTATGGCTCAAGACTATGAAAGGAAACTCTTAGGGCCCATTTTGTTGGGGATAATTTGGTATGAAAAAATGATTCCCATGTCAGATTATCATATTTGGTATGAAAAGTGAAAGAAAGAGATGGTTAAAAAATTGATGGGCCTCATACTTATTTTTTGGAGAGAGAAGGTAAAATAAATATCATGGAGGATTAGTATTTGATAGATTTCTGAGTGGTGGTAATCCATATTTGACAAAAATATCTTCAATAAAGCTGCATATATAATCATTATCTTTTTTCTAATGTCCTTCAAAATTTATTTAATAAAGAGCTTTTGTAAGAAAATTAAGATGGAGATAGCATTATGTAAAGCATTATATGATGATAATCATCATATAAAATTAATTTGAGATAACAATACTATCCTATTATTAAAAAATTTGTTGGTACAGAAACTGATCATCGCCGGAGGTTGCTGGAGTCGAGGCTGCTAAGGTCGCCGTCGGAGACCTATAAAATAAAGTTCCGTTCGGAGTCGGTGGGGGGTGGCTCCGGCAGGACCCTCCGACGCTCAAGTCAGCTCTGGCCAATAGGAATGGAGTGCTCGAAATGAGTTCCGAAGCTTAGAGAAGAGGAGGAGAGCTTAGAGATCAGAGAGATTAGAGTTAGCGTATCTGGAGGGGTCCTTTTTATAGCAGAGCTCGATGGTGACAGCTGCAGCCGCATGCTGGTGGGCCGCTCGAGGTTCGACGGAGCCAGTCTCATGGAAAGGTGCTGTGTGTGGCGGGTTGATGGTGACAGCTGCGGCCACATGCTGGCGGGCCGCTCGAGGTTCGGTGGAGCCAGTCTCACGGGATGGTGACAGCCATCGCCGCCTCATAGCGGGTCGCTATCACTCGGTGGACCGATGGTGATGGCTGCAGAGCTTGCGGCGGATGAAGGGTTGAAGGCCTTCATCATGTGCCCATTTCGGAGGAGCTCGAGCTCTTAGCTTGGAGGGAGTTCGGCTCCCATAGGCGTCTGGCTGGAGTTATGCAGCTAAGGCTCGTCTGCTGAGGAGTTCGGCCGCTGGGAATCCGAAGCTCGATCGCTGGAGAGTTCGGCCAAATATTGGACTTCGGTTGAGGCTCGTCAGCTGAGGAGTTCGAGGAGCTCGATCGCTACGAGTTCGAGGAGCTCGACCGCTGAGCAGTTCGATCGTCTGAATGGATTTGTAGAAGCTCGGATGCTAGGAGTTCGAGGAGCTCGGCCGCTAAGCAGTTCGGTCGGCTGGGAGTCCGAAGAAGCTCGACAGCTGAGGAGTAAAAAGAAGCTCGGCGGCTGAGTTCGACTAGGGCCGGGCTGCTGAAGCTTTTCTGCGGCTATAGGTTGCGATAGGCCGAGCATCGAGCTAGACATTGGTGGGAGCAGGATTTATCCCTAACACTAGCCCCCCCGCTTTCGAGTTCGAAAATCGAAGGAAGGGAGTGCAGGGAAGGCGATCGACGAAGCCTTCCTCTGAGCTCCGTGCTGGTCTAGGTCGAAACTCGAGGGTATCTTGCCTCCAGCTGAAGTTGTAATCGAAGTTGAAACCTAGGGAGGATCCCATCTCCAACCGAGCTTGAGGGGGCTTCGTCCACTGCAATCAAAGCCGGAGGTTGCGCTCCTCAGAGGCGACATTGTCTCCTACCGTTGAGGTGGATGCGGGTGCTTGGGAGAGATCTGATCTCAGGGCAAGGCTGTCTCCGATCTTATCTCTGGCCGAGGTGGTAGGTGGTAATTGAAGCTCTCCAGCCGAGGTTGACATGGTTGCTTTCCCTAGCCGAGGTTGTATCGGGCACCCGGGGGAGATCTCATCTCCTGCGGTCGAGGTTGTCCGTGTTCGCTTGGGAGAGATCTTATCTCTAGCCGAGGTTGCCTCGGGGGAGATCTTATCTCCTGCAGTCGAGGTCGAAGTGCGTGCTCGGGGAAGATCTAATCTTCTGCAGTCGAGCTTTTCTCGGGGGAGATTTTATCTCCTGCCGTCGAGGTCGAAGTGCGCACTCGGAGGAGACTTATCTCCTATGGCCGAGCTTTCCTCGAGGAAGATCTTATCTCCTGCAGTCAAGATCGAAGTGCGCGCTCGGAGAGATCTTATCTCCTGCAGTCGAGCTTTCCTTGGGGGAGATCTTATCTCCTGCAGTCGAGCTTTCCTCGAGAGAGATCTTATCTCCTGCAGTCGAGCTTTCCTCGGGGAGATCTGATCTCCTACAGCCGAGGTCAAAGTGCGCGCTCGAGGGAGATCTTATCTCCTATGGCCGAGCTTTCCTCGGAGGAGATCTTATCTCCTGCAGTCGAGGTCGAAGTGCGTGCTCGGAGGAGATCTTATCTCCTACGGCTGAGCTTTCCTCGGGGGAGATCTTATCTTCTGCAGTCGAGCTTTCCTCGGAGGAGATATGATCTCCTGCAGCCGAGGTCGAAGTGCGTGCTCGGGAGAGATCTTATCTCCTGCAGCCAAGCTTTCCTCAGGGGGAGATCTTATCTCCTGCAGCCAAGCTTTCCTCGGGGGAGATCTTATCTCCTACAGTCGAGCTTTCCTCGGGGGAAATCTGATCTCCTGCAGTCGAGGTCGAAGTGCGCGCTCGGGGGAGATCTTATCTCCTGCGGCCAAGCTTCCCTCAGGGGAGATCTCATCTCCTGCAGCCGAGCTTTTCTCGGGGAGATCTTATCTTCTGCCACCGAGATCGAAGTGCACGCTCGGGGGAGATCTTATCTCCTACGGTCGAGCTTTCCTTAGGGGAGATCTTATCTCCTGCAGTCGAGGTCGAAGTGCGCGCTCGGAGGAGATCTTATCTCCTACGACCGAGCTTTCCTCAGGGGAGATCTTATCTCCTACAGCCGAGCTTTCTTCGGGAGAGATCTCATCTCCTGCAATCGAGGTCGAAGTGCGCGCTCGGGGAGATCTTATCTCCTACGGCCGAGCTTTTCCTCGGGGGAGATCTTATCTCCTGCAGTCGAGGTTCGAAGTGCGCACTCGGGGGAGATCTTATCTCCTGCGGTCGAGCTTTCCTCGGGGGAGATCTTATCTCCTGCAGCCGAGCTTTCCTCGGGGGAGATCTTATCTCCTGCATTCGAGGTCGAAGTGCGCGCTCGGGGGAGATCTTATCTCCTGCGGCGAGCTTTCCTCGGAGGAGATCTTATCTCCTACAGCCAAGCCTTCCTCGGGGGAGATCTTATCTTCTGCAGTCAAGCTTTCCTCGGGGAGAGATCTTATCTCCTGCAGTCGAGCTTCCTCGGGGAGATCTGATCTCCTGCAGCCAAGCTTTCCTCGGGGGAGATCTTATCTCCTGCAGTCGAGCTTTCCTTGGGGGAGATCTTATCTCCTGCCGTCGAGGTCGAAGTACGCGCTCGGGGGAGATCTTATCTCCTACGGCCGAGCTTTCCTCGGAAGAGATCTTATCTCCTGCAGTCGAGGTCAAAGTGCGTGCTCGGGGGAGATCTTATCTCCTACGGCCGAGCTTTCCTCGGGAGAGATCTTATCTCCTGCAGTCGATCTTTCCTCGGAGGAGATCTTATCTCCTACAGCCGAGATCGAAGTGCGCGCTCGGGGGAGGTCTTATCTTCTGCAGCCGAGCTTTACTCGGAGGAGATCTTATCTCCTACAGCCGAGCTTCTAAGGCTTCCGACCGGCCTCGTTAGCACGAGGTCCTCCGCCAGTTTTCAATACGGTAACTATTTGACTGCTCCATCCCCTGTTACCGTAGTTTCTACGCCAGGGAATAACATTATTGGAAGGAAAGAATTTTACCGAAGGGAAGTTACGGACAGCACATCCCCATTTGAGGGGTCGTCGGGGCATTGTTCCTCGAAGCTCCCTCCCTCGGGCAGTAAGTTCCATCCAGACGACCTCCTCTATCCCATGTTGGCCTTCTCGATTTGGAGCAAGCTCTTGACTTTGTCGCTGCGAGCCGACGAACCACCGATGTACCAAGCTCCTCCCTAGAGTAACGTTGATGATGCTGTGAGGCGGTCGACCCAGGAGTTTCTGGTTATGGCAGCGCTCTTAGCCGACTTTCTCCAATCGCTCCTTCCTGATGAGCTCCTCAATTTCATCTCGCAGTCGGATGCATTTCTCAGCATCGTGGCCATGGTCGCGATGGTAGGCGCAGTATGACCGTGCTAGTTTAGGGGAGACCGTAAACCTTCTGGTCTTGGCAGCTGGCTCTTAACTTCACTGAGAATTCGAGTTAGAAGAGCGGGATGTAGTTGCGGAACCTTTCAGGAGGGCTTCTTTACGTCCTTTTATCGGGGCCTCCTTGGTGGCGAGCTCAAGGAGTTAGGGGTTGTAAAACCTGTGAAGAACTTTATGCCCAGTTGTCGGAGCTTCCTTGGAGTCATACTTGAGAGGGAGTCCTCGCTTGCCCTGGGGCGATTGTGAGCTCGGCCGAACTTCATCTCACCTTGTGTGAAATCTTTGTAGAGGGCTTCCTTGGTGACATAATCAGGCTGGAGTTCGACCTCACTTGCGCCGAACTTCATTCCGCCTTTCCGCAAAAGCCTCCATGGGAGGACTAATGCCCCTTCCTCGATGACGGGCTTCGAGGTGCAGTTCGGCCTCACTTGCATCGAACTTTATTCCATTTTGCCGCGAAACCCTCCGCGGAAGAACTTCCTCTGCTGCTTTTGTCCGGACTTCCTTGACGACGATGAGCTCGTGGGGGAGCTCGGCTTTGCTTGCCCGAACTTCACTCCGGCCTCACTTGCGCCGAACCTCATTCCGCCTTCCCGCGAAAGCCTCCGTGGGAGGACTAATGCACCTTCCTCGATGATGGGCTTCGAGGTGAAGTTCGACCTCACTTGCGTCGAACTTCATTTCGTTTTCCCATGAAACCCTCCGCGGAAGAACTTCCTCTGCTGCTTTTGTCCGGACTTCCTTGACGACGAGCTGAGGGGGAGCTCGGCTTTGCTTGCCCATTCACTCCACCTCCTGAGTAGTGGTTTTCTCATGGGGGAGTTCGTTCTGCTTTCCCACGGCCTTTCATACTCCTTTGCTTGCGCTGGGAGGTCGTGAGCGCGGTCGAACTTCATTCCATCTCCTTCTAAAATCTGGGGGAGAACTTCCTTGATGATGAGTTTGAGGAAGAGCTCGACGTCGCTTGCCTGAGCTTCATTCCACCTCCTGTGACTTTTTCGTAGGTGGCTCCCTTGGTGTCATACCCGAGCGGAAGTTCGGCCTCACTTGCGCCGAACTTCATTCCGATGATGAGATTTCAAGGAAAGTTCAGCCTTGCTGCCGCCGAACTTCATTCCGCTTTCCTGCTCACGGCAAACTCCATTCCGCTTTTCCGTGAAACCTTCCTCGCGCCGAACTTCATTCCACTTCTGCGGAAGAACTTCTACTCTCCGTTTCTCTTCTAAGGGCGATTGGCATGCCCAAATGCTCTTCCTTAAGGTCGGTTTCTCGTATTTTTCTGACAAAGTCTCCGCCGAAGGTTGTCGCACGGC
>QRFJ01000039.1:2713824-2771324 GCA_006176705.1 Cocos nucifera | reverse complement strand
TATAGAATCTTATAAAGATTTACTTTTCATTACTATCATTCTCTAAAATTTCATAATCACTATTTGCTAATGAATAATTAGAATTCTGGATCTTATCCTTATGTGGAAGGATCTTTCAAATAATGCGCTATTTGAGAAGAATCAACCATACGTTTTTATAGCAGTGCTGTCTTCCTTATCCATCTATATCTCATATCTATATATAGCCTTTCTTATTGTTGATTCGACACTCATAACACTTGGTGTGACCGTATCACATAATGACCTTCTATGTGGCTATGTGACATAATGAGTATAGAGAGGAATCAGAGGTGGTACTATGTCCAGAAGGTAAGGCGAGTGTATCAGAGGTAGTGAGCTATTGATGGCATGGTGATTTAGATATGCATGCAAGGTAGTAAGAAACTCTTAAGCATATACCTATAATAGACGTTAGTATGAAGATTCATAAATATTATAGACCCTATCATTACGTCATTAGCATGTTATTGTACACATAGCCATTTCATCATACACCAATATCATAGCTTTTTATACTCAATTTCATAAATTCTATAATATCTATTATTGGGGTGAATATATAAATGACATATATCTATTGATCACAATCAAGATTAGTGTCCCTCAAAAATTTTATCATATTTAAATAGTTGGCACCTAATAAGATATTATAGGTCAAATGTATGTATGTAATGTATAATGTAATGTATGTATGTTATGTATAGACTTCTCTTTCGAGTGAGCGTCAATACATCACTACACAAAGTTAGAGAGCATGAAAACATAACACCTACATTAAAGTCACTCGACATACTTGTAATTAGGGAAATACTCCAGGCAGACTCACCTCATACATAGGGCGCATGCCTTCTAGGCCATCACCCCTCTCTATAATATCTAACCTCCTTCTACGAACCGCGAGGAGCAACCAGAGACCCTCACCCTTACATCTCACCTAATAGGTGACAATGACCATTAGCGTGGATATTCAAAGATTGGGTAAATGAACTTTAGTTGTCAAGTATATTTCAATTATGGGGAGGCGGGCAGAATTTCCTCAATAGATCTAATGATTTATAATTAGTTTAGCGCCGTAATGAAAATATCGATGGATAAGTAGTTATTTGTCCTATCAAATATATTCTTATTAAAGTTAATAAAGACAGAGTACATACATTTAATTACTAGGAACCATAATATCACAATAGGCGTCATAGCATCATAGACACAAATAAAGAGTAGTTATTTGATCGTGACGCTGGCACGGACTCCGAGATCTCACTAATTAGTGCCTCTATTAGATCGCAGATCGGAACAATTCTCGATCATAGCTTTGGAGAATATTCATGACTTGTACATACTGTAGTGGACAGCAACAGCGTTCTAAGGAAAAGTGCGCTTCGTGAAAAAATACTAGGTGGGTGTGTTTGCCTTGTAGCCTAGAAATTAAATAATTAAATTTTTTTTTGATGGCGCGTCCACTTGATAGTGCCTTCCATTCGCCTCTTAATATACCAAAATAATAAAAAAATAAGATAGAACAATAGATATCCTTAAAGATTAACATTGAGAATGAGAAATCTAGGAGATACAGGCGCGGAGAGAATAGCGGCTCTTCGCTTCTTTTATTTCCATTTTTAAGAGTTTACCGGTGATAGCGAGATAACTCATTCAGGCACTATGTTCACAAAAGAAAATCTGCATATACAAATAATACAGAAGAACCATCAAAAAACGATAAAGAAACCACATCCTTAATATGTCACTGGGAATGTGCGAATCACGATAGGATATTCTATTGCACGAGATCGACAGAATAATTGAGAACATAATGGTAATGATCAATCATTCCAAAGGTGAGTAAACATGAAGTTGTTATCCTACACACATCAAAGATGCGATCTCAGTGATTGCCAAATAACCGAGAGCATATCCAATTGGTGGATTAAATTAGTGCATGCAAATAATTTCTTCTCCTCCTGACACACCTTCATGCCTCACACGAGTGATAGATCGTAGCGATTAAAGCAGCCACAAAGTGCAAGTTTATTAAGACAATTATTTGGTTAAGTCATACAGTACTAAAACGTATAAGAGAAGTCGATCAGAGCAAGTGGATTAACGGAGGTCACTAAGGAATGAGATAGATTACTCATGGTTAGAGATGAGACGATGGCCATACATTTTCGATCCATCATGAATTAATCATTCAATTCAAGTAGGAGACCTGTAAAAAAGCACACCTTGTAGCATTAATGTGAAGGAGAGCATCTCGTTCGTCACCTCAATTGATTGCTTATCCAATCTGGGCCATCCAATGCTTATGGAGATTTGAGTTCTCAAGGATCTATCCATAGCGCGAGTGGTCGGCTAGCTCGAATGACCTGCAAGGAGCTCACCTAGGCCGTTATGAGGTAGATCTGTCTCATTAGCGTAACTAATTAAGCCAAATTGCAGTACCACCACCTCAATCATCGACCAACCTCTGGACTCATTAAGCTCCTCATAGACGGTTGTGTAGTGCTAGACCGGATTAGGTCACGCGTCGACAAAAGTGACTCTATATGGATATGGACCGCTCGAGGAGGAACTAAATTCTGTGAAGGTTCATATCGGAGTGAGAGATGCCCGCTAGAGCACGGTCCATATCACGCTATAAGTACGACAATTTACTTTCACAGGCTCTACACGGTCTAAGCTTACCGGACATTACCCGCACACACTCACACCTTTAAAAGAACCCAACCCAAGATTCACTAGCCGCTTCGATGTTCGTCGAAAATTTACGTCAACACTATCCATAGATTAGATTACTTTATTCTTCTCTCTCTCTCGCTCTACTTTTGGAGGTTAGGCGATTGTCAACTGCGCAGTCTCTCATACACAGAATCATATGTGTAATAGAAGAGAGTGTGGGTGAGTTCCGGTTTAGTCACTATCCATTGATCTTTAGGTCTTTGTTTGAGGAGTGTGTTAGGTCAATGCCTTTCACTACTTAAACGAGAATGATTGGTAGTTCGTGTAAGCGCTCACTCTAATTGATAGGTGGTAGGTACCTACTAGGTGAAACTCTACTCTGGTACACATTCCTCACCCGTATAATTCCTCAACGATTTTAAGATTTATGAGATTTTTAGATGAGTCCCTAAATCTATCATCCACAGAGTTATGGACAACATACTAAGAATTGCACAATCATACTAATTTCAACTCTAAATAAAATAGAATATTGATTGCTCGACATACACTAACCTTAGCCATAAGAGTCTATTATCGAACCTCATTGAGATAATAAGAACCTTAACCTTATTTTGCTCTGAATATGTATTTCAAAAGATTCATGATATTAGCTGAATCTTAGCTCATGAGTAATTTAATGACTATATTGTTAAATATATGTATTTTATAGCTCTACAATATAATATTATGAACTATCATTTACCATAACTCAAGGGGATTGCTACAGGCACGCGCACTCAGCTTCGAAGGAATTACGACGAGTTTCAGATTAGAGTGTACAATAGAAGCATGGTGGTTGAATTATATTAAAACTAGTTAAAAATATTAATTCTAATATAATAAGTATTATGAATGGAGACTTGATTTTCAGTAAAAGAGATTGCATTAACAAATGAAAGGACAAGCTTGTCTTGTGCATAAATAACATTTAATGTGATAGAAACTATTAATTTTATGAGTCTTTTAATTCTAATAAGTATATATTGCAGGTCATAAAAAACTCTAATCTTCAGAGTGTTAATTCCTGTGTGAATTAGTTGTATTATTACTCAAGTGTATACATGACTATTAGTAGACAATATGAGCAGTAAACATTTTAAGCGATATAGTGTTAAGATATATTGTGATATGGTTCGCTTTATGGTAGAAATTTTTAACTGTTATTGAATACATTATGAGAGGTATAATAGTTTTATTCAGAGTTATCTTATACTCTTATTTAATGGATATAGGGAAAGAAAGGAATTTAGAGGCAATGTACATTTGTGGGAGGTTTAATGCCCATTTAACTAATAGCCAATTAGGGTGAGTTGGAATTTTTCTTATCTAGCTTAGTATTTCCTATCTCTTGTTTATATATAGTATTGTTAGGTGCTAGAATTTTATTATTGACTAATGAATTAATTTTGCTTTAACATATATAATTAAGAAAAGTTAGAAAAGTATATGATATAGAAAAGATATTGAAGATTATAAGTGGGATTGGCGATACTTAGACTTGTCTATCTCGCGTTACTCTTTATATTTTTTAATTATTTATATATTAAAAATCACAGAGTTTAGGGATCTAAATTATGATATTGTTTCCTATATATTGAATCACTCAAGATCAAATGCTGACATAATAATTGTATAAAAGCAATGTGAGTTGAGAAATTATTGGTAGTGGTTAAGCAATGGATATCGAATAGAGAGATCAAAGTAATTCATATCTTATGGATGGAAAGATGTCATGAGGTTCAGAAGGCTGGTAAGCTAAGTCCGTGCATGTTAGGCCTTTTGAAGTCTTGGATAGAGTAGAGATATTTTTTATAAACTAGATTTGTCATCAGAATTGTCTAAAGCGCATAATTACTTTCATATTTCTCTACCAAGGAAGTTTATTTCTGATATGAATAATATAGTATAAAAAATAATTGCGTATTGGCACTTTGAGAATCACAGTTTTACATGCGAAGCACTAGATTAGATATTTCCATTCTCCAAAACTTATATTCATCACATTAAAGGAAGCATAAATCCACCTACTCTCAAGGGAACGAAGGGACCATCTACTTCATTGTGGTAGGAGGTGTGGCGAGACTAGGATGGTAGAAGAGTTATCACTGGCATATCAAAAAGAAAGAAAGACCATTAGCAAAGAACAGAAAGGCCTAGCTATGAACTTAAAGCTGGAGGCCAAACCACGATAAGTAAAATTAATGGGAGAGAAATGACGGATAGACTTCTCTTCACCATTGAGATTCACGTTCTTCTGTGCACGCTAAAATTCTCTAGACGAATATTCTTAGAATTTATGTTTTGAGTGAAAGACGTTGAATTTTCTGAGGACTTCCATCCATTCTCACTTTTTCTCTTCTAAGAACTCCCACATCTCACTTACTCGTTACATGTACCTTTATATTCTAGCATACTTGTGTGTATCTCTCGTAGAGCCTTTGCTATAAGTTACTCCATCTCTCTCGATTATATACTCCTCTCTGTTCTTATCTTCACTCTCATATGAATGAGCTAATGAACGATAGCACTCCATCAACTATTCAACTCCTAATCGCTTCTTTATACTAATTTCTCACACAACTCTGGTTAGAGAGAAGATACTTATTTGTAAGATGTTCGAGTACTCATGCCACAGACAGGCTTATTCCTTCACTATCTTGTCTTACCTTTACCTTTCTCCTCTGTGTGTCAGCTGTTTTGGCACAGAGGTAACTCACGATCAGTGTGAGTTACACAATCTGAGTCGCATATTCCCCATAGTAAAGAACCCCCAGATAAACTAGACAGCGTGTTCACGTTGCATAATGGTTAAATTCTCGTATTTTGTGATACTCTAAAAACCACATCTATTATTTCACTATCAATTGTTTTCAGTGTGGCCAAGACCGATCACCTCACTTATGCGGAATGCTATCTATGCTGAGATTCTGAGGTGGTCGGACTCAAATTCCCAAGACACGATGAGACTCCAGCACCCTTGAGCATAGTAAGCTTTTTGGAGGTGATTGTAAAATGTATATCAGTATGGTTTGTTGCGACCATAGAATCTTGAATTTGGATTATGTAAAATATTATTGAAATTTAAACCTTTAAGAGTGAGGTGTTTCATTATATATTGAGTGCAAGAGGCTAAAAAATTGTAATATTGCGTGATCCACATGTTGATTAAATTAAGAATAAAAGAGAGAGAGTGTGTTGTAGATGCACTATATATTGTTTTTATGATATATATAGTGAGTGCTTATTATAGAGTTAATTCCATGAGAGAGCCATCTAGACGCTCAGGAGAGTTCGAGACTTTAGATCAATAATCAGGCATTATCACTCTTTATTTTAAATGATTACACCGTTATCCCTCTTCACTACACTATAGATAAGGTACCTCTGGCATGGTGTCATAGACCTGTCGCCCGTGACTACTAGTGCACATGACAGGTGTGAGTTTCATTTATGGTATCAAGTAGATAGTGGTATTGACAAATTATTACACATGCGCACTGCAGTACCACATACACAAGATGGACCAAAGTGTTCACACTAGACTAATAACAACGACTTTTAATTGGGTTTAAAGCCTGCACTAAGCCAAGTCACTAAGTGTGTGCGTGTCTTTAGAGCTGACTCGATCAATTGTCCGACGCTAAAGTTATATTGCGAGAGTATTCTCGAGTATCCGAATTGGAGCTAAAGTACTTAATATACTAGATTAATGAAAGTCTCGAGAATTATTTAGGTAATCATAATAAAATATTTATAAAATTAGAGACAATATAACATAAAAAAGAGATAAATCCTAGTAAAATTATACAAGGAATGATGAGTGTACCAGTATTGAATCAGTCACCAAGGGTGTTTAAAAGGAATAGTGCTATAGGTTGAATGAGTACATAGAGATCAATTGAGAGGAATAGATTCGCGATGATTTTATAGAAAATGAGATAAAGTGGATTAGTATAATGAGCCACACGTGTGCATATCCATTGTTTTTGGTCACACAAATGACTGATTGATTAGATCAACAAATACTCGATAATTCAAAGATCCAATGTGTTTACTCTCCTAGTGAGATATGTCGAGACTTAGCAAAAAGTATCAGAATTCATGTTATTAAGTGGAGTAACCAATAAACTTATATAAATAAAATTAATAATAAAGATAAATTCATAAGAATTTAGGCTGAAGTTTAAATAAAAGTGATTAAGCCTTAATTGAGTCCGTAGCTAGCTCGTATATCTTAACGATGACATGGACATATATCTATTTATGCAAGAAAGGTGAAGTTACGAATATCTTTGAGCTTGGAATTATTTAGTATACTGGCATCAGTCCTCTCAAATTAAGATTAAGCGCTGCGACATGCATCAGAGCATACTTTCATATATTGTATGGACATAACTAAAATTTGGTAATGTCTTATATGAATTATCAATAATACAATAGTATTTTTATATCTTTAATTGAAATTGGGAATATATAGCTGAATATATAATGAGCTTATTGAGCTGAATGAGCATATAAAAAAATATATGCAGATTATCTATAAATAGATTGAATATAAGCTTTTGAAATCTATTTAAATTTAAAGATTATAAATGAATTGCTTATAAAAATTACAATATCAAAATTTCAATTTTCTATCTTCATCAGATTTATAAGTTGTATTTCATTTGATTATCTTTGAGACTATATGTATTCAGTTACATCATGGGAGATTTCGTCGAATCATAGTATGTATATGTGAGTATGGTGTAATATTTATTTTACTATTTCATCAGAATATTATTAAGTGGAAATCAGATTAGTTGTGGCATGTTCTACTGATAGTCATTCATTTTAATTATCACCATTGCACTGGTTGCGAATATTGCTAAGTAATAGTTAATTTTATGAGCTTATAAACATTATTTAGTTATGTAGATATAGGGTTTTGCACAAAGTAGATTACTTTTAGCTCTATTAACAGAAGAGATTATAGTTAGCTTCACAGAGGGATAATTGGTGAGCGAGTACTGTCTCCAGAGATCCACGTGATTATTTCTTTAGTGTACTGTTGAGAAAAGAAATATTATATCTAATAAAAGCTAAAGTATTATTATTTCTAAAAGATGCAATCATCTAGGTGGCTCAGAAGAATAAAATAATTCCTATTGAGATGTAAGAGGGAAGTCATGCTAGTTTCACTTTAACTTATAATAATACCCTATCTACAAGATCCATAATGGATATCTTTTCATCATTCTTCTAGATATTGAGTCACTAAGATACATATTTTTGGTCACTATGACTTTGCACGAATATGACTGAAAGACGGTAGGTGCATATCTGATGTGTGACTACATGCTCGCTAAATTGAGTTTATTAGATATGATACATGTTCACATTTTGTGCAGGATAGTGCAACAATGTCTATATTAATGTAATACCGCATATTCCTAGAATAAGATTCGTTCTAGTGATATCAGCAGTATCATTAGCATTTAAATAGGTAATATTTCAATATCAAAGTAATGACACGCACCTCATAAATGTGTATAACATGCTCTATAGATATATACTACAGAAAGAATACCATAATAGTGTGACGAGATTCAATCTCACTCTTATATCCATTAACGGGATTTTCGAGAGTATATCAAAATTAAATCGCACCAATTTGTTATAGTGATACCTACATAGCATTATTGCATTATTGATCTACATGTTTCTCACTCATGTATATTGAAGATAGCATCACTACTCACAATAAGAGGACTTCTGAAAGTATAGTACATTTGCCTTGCTCATAGATATAACACAAAATTTCTTCTTAGTTATTGGAGAAGAGAAGATTTGGCAAGTTGTCACCTTAAAATACATATAAAGGTTAGTAACAAAGGTTAAGCGCGGCTTTAGTCACGAATTATTGTGAAGTGTGGAGTTCATAATCCACATCTCACATTTAATTTGAATGTGAATTCTGGTGTAAACTAATTGATCACACTCACGTATATTTCCATATATCAAGTACATCAACTAAAGTTTTAGTAAAAATTAAATTAGACTATGTTAAAGCTAAATCATACATGTAATTAAAAACACACTCTCAATAATAGAATTGAGGAACACTGATTATATTTGGAGAAGGATTACTTATGTGAGTTTTCCTTGTATAAGCGCGAGAAGCGATGCGTAACTATATACATATCACAATATATGTCTATGTCTGAAGATGAATCATTTCAAAATATACAATCTTAGTATTTTATTTTAGATACTGAGAGACAAATTTACATTATCTTCATTGAAGTTTATTATAAGACGTTTCTACAATAAATATATGCTTATTATTTATTTTACCTCATTAAAAGTATATAATATTAATTATGTAAAGATACTTACTTCATAAAATGATAGATTTTTTTGTAATTATTTAGTACATAGAAATGCGCTAGCTCACATTCTTCTATATCCATATGTTTGTACTTTCTTCCACTAATGAGACGAACATTAATCCTAAAAATAGATAATGTTGATTTAATGTCGGCCCACTCGTTATCTGCATTGCGCTCTTCATGATTGAATCATGTTTCTACATCATTGAGGTACATCGAACAGAATGTAAAATACTCTGTGGAGATATATACTTCCGCAATTGATCTTTCTAAACATGCTTTATTTTGCCAATATTATTTCAATTTATATAAGAATCTGTACATGCAAAATGATAAAATACATGTAATTATTTTTTTTGTTATGATTGTAAATTAAGTGAAAAACTCAGATTTTTTATAATATTATTATCGTTTAATAGGATACATCCATCGATTTTGAACTGGCCTGGCAAGCAAAGCTTCTGTTGGAAGGTGAATAGCCAAGTGTACCATAATATCAAAAAATGATGATGAAAATTTTTTTTCCAGTTTACATAGTAATAGGACAATATCTGATTGAAGCTTCTCAAGTATATCAACTTGGAGTTTCCGACAACATAATTCTCAAAAGAAAATATCCAATTCAATAAGTGCATTATGTACCTCTACGATGGAGAAGCCATGCATCACAATAGGTATAAGACGTTGCAACAATACATGAGAGTCATGAATCTTCATATCCGAGATACTACCATCTTTCAAGTTCACACGGCTTGAAATGTTGGAGGCAAAGCCATTAGGAAATTTTGTAATTTTTAACCACTCATAAAAATTTCTTTTCTCATCACCATGCAATGTATAACTTGCAGTTCACATTAAGAATTTTTCATCATCATGGGGCACCAAGTGCAACTTATGCCGAATTTTCATTCTTTCTAGGTCTAGCCAAGAATTCAAATTATCTTTTTTTTTTATATTAAAAAATATCTAAATAACATTATCATAAATATTCTTTTCAATGTGCATGATATTCAAATTATGATGATGTAGGACATATGGCCTCTAGTTGTGCTAGTTCAACTCTAATTCATTATGCTTTCGCTTGCAACTCCCAGAAACTTTATCAAATTTAACACTACGAATAGCCTCTAGTTGTGCCAATATGTCATCTCCGCTCATCATACAAGATGGCCAACACATCTCTGACTTTCTATTGAAGTATCGATTCTGTCGGATTCTCCAAGAATGATTAGATGGTAAAAACCTGCGATGACCCATATAGGTAATTTTTCTTCCATGCTTCAGTCTAACGGAGCAGCTATCACCATTGTAAATTGGATATGCCAAATATCCTTTTGTGCTTCATCCAGATAGGTTGTCATATGCCGAAAAATCATTAATTATCTACATTATCATCGCATACAATCGAAAGTTTCTTTTACTAACTGAATCATATGTTTCAATACCAATCTCCCAAAGTTCTCTCAATTCATCGATAAGGGTTGCAGATAAACATCTATCTCATTACCAGGAGCTCTAGGTCTAGGAATAAGTAATGATAAAAATAAAAATGGCTTTTTCATATATTTTTATGGTGCAATATTATATGACATTAGCATAACCGACCACATACTGTAAGCATTGCTTATGCTCTCAAATGGATTGAAACCATCAGATGCTAGGCCAAGACGAATATTACGTGGGTCACTAGCAAATCGAGGATATTGTTTATCAAATTCCCTCCAAACTATAGAGTTTGCTGGATGACTAATGATGTTATCCTCAGGAATTCGCATCTCATGATGCCATCTCATCGCCTCGGCGATCTTCGATGACTGATAAAGTCTTTGAAGTCTTGGTATTAATGAAAAGTATCTCAAAATCTTATAAGGCCGCTTCTTACCTCTTTTAAAATCTTCAAGATACCTTGACTCACCACATTCTGGGTAACAATCCAAATGTTGATGCTCTTTATAAAATAATGCACAATCATTCTTGCATGCATGTATTGGTGTATAACCCAGTCCAAGTTCACACATATATTTTTTTGCCTCTGAATAAGATTTTGGAAGTTTTTCACCATCCAGTAATGCCTCCTTGATTAAGTTTAATATAAAGTCAAATGATTTTTGACTCCAACCAAACATGATTTTACCATGGAGTAGTTTTATCAAGTAGTCAAGTATCATGAATTTCTTGCAATTTGGATACAATGGCTCCTTGGCATATCTCATGAGTTTTTCAAAATATCCATCATTTGCATTATCCGTACTCTCTAAAGAGTTGTCAAAATATGCCCCCTTATATAAATCATCTAATATTTCATTGATGTCAATTGGTTTAGCCTATTGACTCGTATATTGGTCTCTTATGTTAGTAGGTCTACTTTCCTCATACAAATCCTAAATAGTATACTTTCTATCCATACCCCAATTCAACAAGTGCTCTAATGCTGTATCTATAAGCTGGAAGTAATTGTTGTGACATCTTCGATAAGAACATTTGATTTTATTGAGATCATCAACTCTTGAATGTGCAAATCTTATAAAATTCCTAATATCTTATCGGTATTCAGGTAAGATGATAGAGCGAGCATTCATCCAACTCTTATCGATATTTTTCATCTATCCACGAAAAATGTTCACCATTAAAGTACGTCTTATTAGTAAGATTTTAAGAATGCATAATCCTATTCATTTCTAACAGGTATGGCTCTATCCCTTTCAGAAAAGAATAATATTATTATTGTTATTAGTCGATATTGTATTTCATTATTATGAAAATTTCAGTAGTATCTCCTCATGGTTCTCCAAGTATACGATGTGAATATGGTACCTATGCATCCTATCCAATATATACACAGAGAACATATGAGAGATAATTACTGAACACCATATAACGAAATAAAATATCGATTAGTAATAATAATAAGATTAAAGCTTTTTTAAAATATCCAAAATTGGGGCATCCAAAAGTCGATCTTGATCGAGATCGACTCTTGAACGAAAATCAACGGCTCAATGCATGCAATTTCGAGTCCATCTCTAAACATACATTCAAAAATGATATCTTAATTTATCAAAAAAGGATAACTCTATATTTTCGTAGAGTTTTCTCTAAAATTTGAGTATTTTTCATATTTTATGTAATAAATTTTATAAATAAAAAATTTATTTATATAACTAATAACTAAAAGCAAATAATCATGAATATAGTCTTAACTAGTTGGATCTATCATTGAAAAGAGCATCAAAGAGAAATACTTCATAAAATTAACAATAGGAGGATCAAAGTAAATTAGAGACCATCATTTTAGTTGAATCATAAATTATTTTTATTAATTATATATATGTATATAGATATGTATGTGTACATATGCAAAAAAAATAATATATATGTATGTATAATATATTATTTTAATTTTAAAAATATAATTAGATATTTTATAAGATATATTATTTTATTTTACTTACTTTATTTATTTTTTTATTTTTTATTTTTTTTATTTTTAAGCATTAAAAATAAATAAATAAATTATGAATAAAGGAAAAAATCCCTTCCTCTCTTCCCTCCTTGGTGCCTGCGTCTTCCTCCCATCGTCACCACCGCCCCCTTGCTACGCCCCCCTCCCACAGTCACCACTGCCCCCTACGCCCCTCCTCCCACCGTCACCACCGCCCTCTGCGGCCCCCTTCCCCTCCATCTATGCCTCCTTCCTCTCTGCCCCCAAGCCATCCTTCGGTACCCATTGCGCCGTCGCCATTGTCACTCCCACACCCCGTTTGGGTCCCCACCGTCTGTCACCATCGCCAACCATGCCCTCTTCCCCCTCCGTTTGTGCCTCCCTCCCCTCCACCCCCGCACCACCCCTAGGGTACCTATCGCCACCGCCACCTCGACACCCCAACCCCACCCCTGGCCTATGGCTCCACTCTGTCCCACCCCGCCCCTCCTCTCCTACCTCCATTCCCGGGCAACCAACCCCACCCCCACCCTTCTCCAAGGATGCAAAAGCAAAAAAAAAGGTTTTACCTTTTCTGGGGTGGCGGCAATGGCAGCGGTGGTAGTGGCGACAATGGCAGCAGTGGAGGTAGAGACGAGGACCACCGACGATGAGAGAGATCGAAAGAGAGAAGGAAGAAATTGGAGGTAGCCGACGGAGATGCTTCGGACGGAGGAAATAGGAGGGTGGGGGTGGGAGACGAAATGCATGGAGGGCGAGATGATAAATTTTTAAAAAAATTTATCAAGATAAAGTTACGTCGGTAATACTAATTATCGATGAATAAAAAATATCAAAAAATATTTAACAAAAAATTAACTTTTTACTGATACAAAGTAACGTCGGCAAATCTGCACTTAGCTATATTTAAGAAAAATATAGGTAATAAAATTATTACCGACATTGATGAAACATCAAAAAAAATTTAATAAAAATTAAAATATTTAATAAAAAAAGATTTAATAAAAAGGTATTTAATAAAAATTATTATCGATGTAATATTTTCATCGCAAAATAAGCATTTACCGATGATAAGGAAATGTCAAAAAAAGTTTATTTAAAATTAAAATTAGGTTTGCAAAATATATAATTAAAATTTAAAAATAAAAAAATAAAAAAATAATTTTTGATGAAAACTATACGTCGAAAATAAGGTAAATTTTCTACGTTAGCCTTTAACATAGGTAATTATTCTTTTTACTAATATTTTCTTACATTGCTAAAAGTTTATTTTTCGATGATTATTTTACGTCGATAATAACTTAGTTACCTTCCATTGGTTTTTAAATCAATTTTTATATTTTTATAAATAATTTATGGATATAATTATTGAATTTTAAGTCTATCTTCATCGTTCATTATCTAAATAATTATCGTTAAGGTATCATCATAAAAATCCGCCTCAATCTTGAAGCCCTAGCTATGTTGATTAATAAAATTCATCTCGATGGTCAGAAACAATCGTATGATGATCTGATGATAGAGATCACCAATGGATCCAAAAACTTACAGCAATGATTTCTGTAATATTTATAACATACTATCAATATTTTACTTCAACCGAATATCATTATCATGGTCATTTTAGTAAGAAATTATTTCGACCATTAAATAAAAAATGAGTGATCAAAAAGCCAAATAATGTTCAATTAAGATAATTTTTTAGATAAGTAATATTTGCTACTATTTTTATTATTTATATGATCGTAATCATAAAACATAAATCGTACGTATATGAACCATCCATGTTAAGCGATCTCAAGAATTAGCATCAAGAGATATAAAGTTTTATATTGTTCATATATATGCGGTTTGAATTTTATGATCATCAACATACGAATAATCAAAGTATTAGCAAAGATCATTAATCTAAAAAATTATCTTATAATTGGATGCTGTTTGGCCTTTTGATCACTAGTTTTTCATTTAACGACTAAAATTATTCCATACTAAATAAACTATAATAATGATATTTGATTGAGATAAAATTTTGATGGTATGCTATAAATATCACTAAGATCATCTTTACAAGTTTTTGAATCTATCAGTGGTCTCTATCTATCAGATCATCATGCGATCATTTGCGGCCGTCGAAATCAAATTTTATTGATCAACATAGATAGGACAATCTGATCGAGGCAGACTTTTATAATGATAATCTAATAATAATTATTTAGATAATAAATGATGAAGATAAATTTTAAATTCTAAAATTATACTGATAAATTATTTATAAAAAAATATTAAAATGACTTAATATTTGCCTACGCTCTTAATTGCGTAGGTAATAAGTTTATTTGCCTATAGTAAAAATATACGTAGGTAATAAGAATCTTTACCTACACTATTTAACATCGACAAATGGTTTTATTTTTAATGATTATTTATTTATTTTTTTATTTTGCTAAAACTTTTTTCAATGCAAAGGAATCGTAGGTAATGATCTTAATTTCCTATGAAAAAATAAATGTAGATAATTAATCTAATTTTCTATGCTAAGTTACAATCAGTAAATCTTTTAAAAAAATAAGATAAAAAATAAGTAAAATAAAAAAATATTTATCGATGAAAACTAATTGTAGGTAATAGATAATTACCTATGAGAAATTAAATCGTAAGTAATTACACTTATTACCTACGCAATTTACTGTCAATAATTATTTATAAAAATAAAAAAAATTAATAAAAAAAATATTTTTTTGATGTTAAATAAATGAAGGCAATAAGCCTAATTACCTATGTAAGAATTAGGCATAGGTAATTAGTCTTATTACCTATGCTAAATTAGCATCGATAAATTATTTATAAAATAAAAAAATTAATAAAAAAAATCTATCGATGTCTAT
This sequence comes from Cocos nucifera, assembly GCA_006176705.1. Lineage (NCBI taxonomy): Eukaryota > Viridiplantae > Streptophyta > Magnoliopsida > Arecales > Arecaceae > Cocos > Cocos nucifera. Next base: position 2,755,887 of record QRFJ01000039.1, on the reverse strand, counting down.
TTAGCGTAAGAATAAGACTAATTACCGACATAACTATTATACGTAGGCAATTCATCTTATTGCCTATGCTAATTTAACATCGATAAATTATTTATAAAAATTAATAAAAAATTAATAAAAAAATATTTATCGATGTTAAATAAACGTAGGCAATAAGCCTAATTACCTATGGAAGACTTAAGCATGGATAATTAGTCTTATTACCTACGCTAATTTATCATCGATAAATTATTTATAAAAATAAAAAAATAATTAATAAAAAAATATTTATCGATGCTAATTTAGCATAGAAAATAAGACTAATTACCTATGCAAGATGTAACCATGGGCAATTGACCTTATTACTTACGTTAGTTTAGCATCGATAATTATTTATAAAAATAAAAAAATTAATAAAAAAATCTTTGTGGATGCTAAATAAATGTAAAGGCCAATTACCTATGCAAACTTTAAGCATAGGTAGTTATTCTTACTACCTACGCAAATTTAGCATCGATAAATATTTATTAAATATTAAAAAATTAAGACCATCCATTATCGATGCTTGGTTTAAATGTCGATGCTATGTTTACGTGGCTAATTATAATTTGACGACATTTAGTCTGCAGCATAGGTAATTATTCTAATTTTATCGATGTTTATCCCTTTGCGCAGCTAATTGTCCTCTTTACCTACACAAAATTTTGCATAGATAAATTTTACGTCGGCAAAACTCCTATTCTTATAGTGTTGATCGATCTTAACTTTAATCTGATGATGCTTCATAATTTTTTGATCAAATTACTTAGATCTGATCCTTGGCTAAGAGACCTTGAATTATCCTAGTGTCCGAATGGTCCAACACATACGATCAACAGTTTTCTTTTTTTATGATTTAATCTTATTATATTCATCAAATAGAAGTTGATTATGTTTTTAGTATTTTAAATAGAATTATTTATGAAGTCTGAAGATCTATGATGATCAAGATAAGTTAAATCTTATGCTTCTTATTTATTTTTGAATCATCATATTTTTCATGCAAATGAACTGTTATTGATGAAATCATATTTTCATAAAATAAGGATCAGCATATGAGATATGAAAAAATATGCTCTTATAACCATTGATTTTATGGATATATTTTATGAAACTGACATATTTATAAAGCATAAATTTTATTATTTTTTATCAATATAAATATATATTAAGAAAAAAAGATTTTAAAGGCTCTCAGATAGTTATGAATGAATTTCTATTGAAAAGATTGATACCTAAAGCTAGCATCTATAAAAAATATAGCCCCACCAATGTGTATCAAGCTGGCATAAGAAATAAGAATTCTATCGATTAAGAAACATGGCCCTGTCATGGATATAAAGTGACCTTAGAATGAATATCTATAAGTAATATTTTGAAATATGATATGAACATATGATAAAAAATATTTATAAATCATGTTTATGAAATTTCATGACTTAAGCATGCATAATTGACTTTATGACTTTATAAATCGACGTCAGATCGAGCTGAAGTTGAGAAGAAAAAGATTACCGTCAGTGACCTACAAAATAAAGTCCTGTCAGAGTCGATGGTGGTGGCTTCGATAGGATTCTTCGATGATCAAGTCAGCTCTTCTGATCAACAGAAATAGAGTGCTCGAGCAAGAATTCAATAGAGTTTCGAAAAGAAGAAAAGAGCTTAGAAAAAATATATCTGGAGGATCTCTTTTTATAAACGAAGTCTGTAGCAGACTGATAGTGACGGTCGTAACCATCCAATAGTGGACTACTCGAAATCACATGGATTTATTATAGAGAAACATGTCCGTTGCCATTATATGGTCATTCGTTGAGATTTAATAGTCGAAGTTCGGAGGAAGCAGGCTTTGGTTGGTGAAGAGCTTTGACATACATCAATTCCAGAGGAGTTCAGATTTCTAAAAAAAATATAGCTAGAGAAGATCATCCAAGAGTAATGCTAGCTAAAATCTAAAAGTAATTCATTGAAGAAATTCGACTGAAGAAGAAGTTCGAAAGGAGTTTGATTTCTAAAGAAATTCGAGAAATTCGACTGAAGAAGAAGTTCGAAAGGAGTTCGGCTCTTGTAGAAATTCGACTGAAGGAGAGGTTCGAAAGAAGTTTGGCTCTTGTAGAAATTCGATTGAAGAAGAGGTCCAGAAGAAGAAGTTCGGCTTCTGAAGGTATCCGACTGAAGGAGAGATCCAGAAGGAGTTCGACTCCTAGAGAAACTTATCTGAAGAAGAAGTTTGAAAGGAGTTCGGCTCCTGTAGGCATCCGACTGAAGGAGAGGTCCAGAAAAGTCGGCTCCTGAAGGAATTCGACTGAAGAAGAAGTTCGGAAGGAGTTTTTGGCTCCTAAAAAAATTTGGTCGAAGGAGAAGTTCGGAAGGAGTTCGGCTCCTGACGGAGTTCAACCAAAAGAGAAGTTCGGAAGGAGTTTGGCTCCTATAGGCATCTGACTGAAGGAGAGGTGCGGAAGAAGTTCGGCTCCTAGAAAAACTTGATTGAAGGAGATATTCGGAAGGAGTTTCGGCTCCTATAGGCATCTGACTGAAGGAGAGGTTCGAAAGAAGTTCAGCTTCTGGAGAAACTTGACTGAAGAAGAAGTCCGAAAGGAGTTCGGCTCCTATAGGCATCCGACTGAAAAGAGTTCAAAAAAGTTGGTCTGAAGGATCCGATTGAAGAAGAAGTCTAAGAAGTTCAGCTCCTGAAAAAGTTGATCGAAGGAGAAGTCCGGAAGGATTAGCTCCTATAGGCATCCGATTAAAGGAGAGGTTCGGAAGGAATTCGGTGAAGGGAAATCCTGATTTCCCGGTCCAGGTTCGTCTAGATCTGATCAGATCAAGAGATATATTTCAAAAATTTTTTCTTGATCTCAATCAGATCTTGATATATTTCAGATCTGATTCTTATTATTTTAATAAATAAAATAAAATAAGATAAATTAAATCAAATTTAATTTACCTGATTTGGGTAATCCTATTACCCTGTGATGATCCTGATTGCAGCGGAAGGTTCTGGATCTAGCCACGCAAGCGCCTGGCCTCTACCGGTATCCACTCGGGTTGGATCTAGAGATCCTCTTCTTCTCTATCACATCTCCAAAAATCAGATCTGGATCTGATCTGGAGGATCTTCAAAACTCTTTTGAAGATCAGCAGTCGTCCTTTTGCAGCAGCGCAGCCTTCTTGCTTTTGATCGCCTTTTCTTGATCTGAATCGCACCAACCAAGTCCCAAAACTACCTTTTTGGACGTGGAGAGCAAGGGGAGAAGAGACTTTGGCATGGAGGAAGGAGGGGAGAGGCAGCCTTGGGGCGTGGGCTAATAGCATTCTACTCTTAGAATTAGGTTGGGCGCAGGGTCTTATTTATAGACCTCTTGTGATCCAACTCCTCTTCCTCTCAACCAATCACAACCCTTTGTGAAATCAGATCTAAATCTGATTGGTGGGAATAGAGAACCCTGGATTCCTCCTTAGAGGGTGCCTAAGACCAGTCAAACTTGGATTCTTAGTAGAACTCTAATTGAAATCCAAAAGGGAGGTGGAGTCCTTGTCCAACAAGGGACTCCTAGGCGCCTCCTACTTGGGCTCACGCCACCCTTGGCGTGCGCCCTTCTCCTTGCCAGGTTCTGGCAGGGGGACAGGCCCCCACCAGCTCTCCAATAGGTGCATGACATGTGGTCAAAAGTCAAAGTGTCAATGGTCAACGTTTGACCAGTCAAAGGTAGACTTTTGACCAAAGTCAAAGAACAAGAAATGGCAGGTGACCAAAAATGGCAGGTAATGTCTTACAAATAAGACAACCTTTTCTGACTTGGACAACCTCCAGTCAGACCATATGAAGGCCTCTGATTGAGCACAAACTCCTTTGGCTCAGTCAGGACAACTTATTTATGATAGTAAAAAGAAGAACGTTAGGTTCAATCGAGTGCTAGCACGATTTTCCTTGAACCTAATTGAATCTCATTCAGATCAATTGAACTAGATTAGTTCAATTGATGATCACCAGATTCAAACCCTTGTTTGTGTGACCCAGTTAGGTTCAGTTCTGTATGGTAATGGGATATGTCATGATCTCTATCATCGACATCATCGAAACTCCTTTCGATGGATCAGAACTCTTCTGATTCGAACAGCTAGAATGATCGATCATCTAAATCATTCTAATTGCTCCCAAAATCCACCAGTGACACCTAGCAGTATATGGTGGCAACCCATCAGAGCTGAATGCGAACCTCTTGGTGCAGCTACTGTGTGATTAAGTTCTTCTATCTTGAGCCCCGATCAGATTAGGGTTAAGGTGAACTCGTCAAACCCTAGTCTCTGTCATATGATGTAATCATTCGATTCGAGTCCAATGTGAAAATCTAAATAGAAACTCTTTCTATTATTTCACTCTACCATGGCCATGGATTTCTGGACTTGATTCTCATGATCATCATAGGGCTACTCCTCTACCACCGAGGTAGATAGATTCCATCTTGATGCAATCCAGTTCCTACAATGAACATGCTATAGCCAACATACACCTCAGGGTTCCATATGGCTAGGAGATCGAGTAATGGTGTAGTCAAACTATAACACCCTCAAGGTGAACTGCCGATGCATCTCAGGTCAAAGAACCAGACACACTACTGCAGCATCGAGTCAGTCATTGACGAGAAGGTAGACTTCCTAATGACTACTCGAGGTGGTCACGCTCAGTGCCTCTCGTTCTCTAACGAGTACCTGTACTCTCGCTCCGGTGTCTCCACACCGTAGACTCAAGACTCATCTACTAAAGAGAAGCGATTGTACACCAACCTTCCGGATCAATCACCATCCTCGTGATGATCCTATGGTCGGAAGCATGTTTATGAGTTAATAATGATTATTCATGTCTTAAATTTTCAACTCTTGAAAATATGAATTATCATTACCATTAACTCAAAGGATGTATCACAGACACTAAATACACAGGTGTGATAGAAAATAACCCATTTTATTGATTATAGTCAAAATTATAATTTTGCCCCTAGAAGTGTATTACAAGTGTCAGCCAATTTTGGCTTCTAGGGCACATATATCTAAATTCGGCTCTAGAAAAATTTGCTGAAGGAGAGTCCAAAAAAAGTTTGCTCTTGGAGGATCCGACTGAAGGAGGTCCAAGGAGTTCGGCTCTAATAAAATCACTAAAGAAGAGGTTCGGAAGGAGTTTGCTTCTGGAGCATCCGACTGAAGGAGAGATTCGGAAGGAGTTCGGCTCTTAGAAAAACTTCACTGAAGGAGAAATTCAGAAGGAGTTCGACTCCTGAAGGAACTTAACTGAAGGAGAAATCTGGAAGGAGTTTGGCTCCTGTAGACATCCAACTGAATGAGAGATCTGGAAGAAGTTTGGCTCCTATAGGAATTCGACTGAAGGAGAGGTCCGAAAGAAGTTCGGCTCCTAAAGACATCCGACTAAAGGAGACGTTCGAAAGGAGTTTGACTCCTGGAGGCATTCGACTGAAGAAGAGGTCCAAAAAGAATTTGGCTCCTAACGAAACTTGATTGAAGAAAAAATTTGAAAGGAGTTCAGCTCCTATAGGCATCCGACTGAAGGAGAAATTCGAAAGGAGTTCGGTCGCTGGAGGAGTTTAGCCACTGAAGGAGTTCGGCTAGGGTCCGACCGCTGGAGGAGTTCGGTTAGGGTTCGATCGCTGGAGGAGTTCGATGGGGTTTGACCGCTGAAGGAGAATTTTTGATCGAAGCTCTTCTATGATTACCAGTGGCATTAGGATAAGCATCAGGCTAGACTTTGATGGGAGCGGGATTTATCCCCAATAATAGTTTTTTCACTTTCGAGTTCGAAATTCAAAGAAAGGGAGTACAAAAAAGACGACTGCCGAAGTTTTCTTCTGGACTCTGCATCCGTTCAGGTTGAAGCTCGGAGGAGATCTTATCTTCAGTCGAGATTGAAGGAGATCTTATCTCCTATTGAGGTTGGCGTTGAAGCTCGAGAGAGATCTTATCTTCAGTCAAGGTTGAAGAAGATCTTATCTTCTATTGAAGGATTGGAGCTCGGGGGAGATCTTATCTCCAATTGAGGTTGAAAAAGATCTTATCTCCTACTGAAGTTGACATTGAAGCTTGGAGAAGATCTCATCTCCAGTCCAGGTTGAAGTTGAAGCTCGGAAGATCTTATCTATAGCCGAGGTTGAAGTTGAAGCTCAGAAGAGTCTTATCTCCAGCCGAGATTAAAGTTAAAGTTGAAGCTCGAGGGAGATCTTATTCCAATCGAGGCTGATGTTGAAGTTGAAGCTCAGGAAGATTTGTCTCCAGTCGAAGTTGACGTTAAAGTTGAAACTCGAGGAAGATCTTATCTTCAGTCAAGGTTGAAGGAGATCTTATCTCCTGTTGAAGTGGACGTTGAAGCTTGGGGGAGATCTAGTCTCCAGCCGAGGTTAACGTTGAAGTTGAAGCTTGGAAAAGATCTTGTCTCCAGTCGAGATTGACGTTGAGTTGAAGCTCAGGGGAGACCTCAATCTCCAGCTGAGGTTGAAGTTGAAGCTCGAGGGAGATCCTATCTCCAGCTAAGATTGAAGGAGATCTTATCTCCTGTTGAAGTGGACGTTGAAGCTTGAGTGAGGTCTATTCTTCAGTCAAGGTTGACGTTGAAGTTGAAGCTCGGAAGAGATCTTGTCTTTGATCCTGGATTCCTATGCTTGCTGCTTGTGGCGGACGTCGAGCTCGTTGTGGATGTCGGGCTTGTTTTGATCATCGAACCTGGTCCTCTCTTGCAAACTGGGATAAGGTTCTACCTTTCGCATTTGACGTAGTCAAGTTGTCATGAGAAAATATGGGTAAGGATTCTCCGTTGAGCTTCTTCCTACTCCACATCTTTGGTCTACGAGGTTCTGACTTTTGCTCATGTTAGGATGAGGTTCTCCTTCTGTTCCTAATAGGCTGCAGGGGCGCATAAGGATCGTTGTCAAGGCCCCTCTCCTCATCTCATCTAAAATAAACGAGGCCTTCGACTTTGCTCATGTTAGGACGAGATTCTCCTCCTATTCCTAATGGACTGTAGGGGCACATAAGGACCATTTTCAGATTCTCTTTCCACATCTCGTCTAAAATGAACAAGGCCTAAGGATCTTCGACTTTGCTCATGTTAGGATGAGGTTCTCCTCCTATTCCTAATATAGCACTGTAAGGGGCACATAAGGGCTATTGTCAGGCCTCTCCTTCCTCATCCATCTTAAATGAACGAGACTTTCGATTTTGCTCACGTTAGGATGAGGTTCTCCTTCCTATTTCTAATGGCACTAGGAGGCACATAAGGGCCATTAAATAGGCCTCTTTCTCATCCCATCTTTAAATAATGAGGCCTTCGACTTTGCTCACGTTAGGATGAGGTTCTCCTTCTCTTTCCTAATGGACTGTAGGGGCACATAAGAACTATTGTCAGGATCTCTCTCCTCATCTCGTCTAAAATGAATGAAGGCCTTCGACTTGCTCATGTTAGAATGAGGTTCCTTCCTTCCTGTTCCTAATATAGGCCACTTATTGAATTGCTTCTTTTCTGTCATCACATAGTTTTTGTATCAAAAAATCATAATATTAAAATAGAGGAGTTTTATTGAAGAAAAATTATCCGATAGTTCATCCAGATTCTCTGAAATTTCAAGGTCGTGGGAGCGTTGTTCCACCGAGCTTCTTCAGATGATAAGTTCTGGACCGGAACGACCTCCTCTATTTTATATGGGCCTTCCCAATTCGAAGGCAAGCTTTTCCTTAGCTTTAAGACTGAGAGATGGCGGCTCATCGAAGTACTAAGCCCCCCAGAAGATAGCGTTGATGATACCGAGGAAGGCGATCGATTTTCTTATTGTTCCTCCCTCATTGGTGGTTCTAGCAGCGATAGTGCCCTTGGCTGATCCTCTCTTGCTTCAGACCGATATCTGTGGAGCAATAAGGGGGGCATAGTTATGAAACCTTCTTAGGGGAGAACTTCGCATCCTTCCATCGGAGCTTCTTTGACGATGAGCTCAAGGAGGAGTTCAGGCTCGCCTATGCTCGGGGAGAGTCTATGAGCATAGTCGAACTTCATTCAGCTCTCCATCAGCCATGAATTTACTAGACTCGCCCGCCTACCACTCTCCTATGGCTTCCTCATCTCTTAATTTGAAGGCTTCTTCTACTCAGGCATATCCTTCAGTCCGAGCTAGTAGATCAGCAAAGTCCTTGGGATACTTCTTCTTCAGAAAGAATAGTAAATCATTCTTCTAAAGATCACCCTTGAGTGCGGCAATTACAATAGACTGATCCAGGTTCCAGACCTTCAATGCAACAGCGTTAAATCGGATGACATAAGATCGGATAGATTTCTCCTCCTTCTACGTGATATTCATCAAAAAATCCAAACCTCGGCATGAACGTCGACCGCTGATGAAGTGAGCCGCAAACTGATGGCTTGTCTGATTAAAGAAGAAGATCGTACCTGATTTCAATGTCGAGTATCAATTTTTTGCTACTCCCTTTAAGATAGATGAAAAAGCTCGACATAAGATGGCATCTGGTGCGCCATGGAGCAGCATCATAGTTCAGGAGGCCTTCGAATGATCGATCGAATCAGAGATTCCATCGTAGCTTTCAAATCGGGAGAAGCTCGAAGTTCGATGGGATGGGCTCTTGCATAATCTTTTGAAAAAAAGGACGGTCAGTGCAAATATTGTTACAGTGGATGGAGGGAGCGTGATGAAGTTCTTCGATTCATTGACTCATTTTCTGAAGTATTTGATCAAGGAGATCTTCACGGTCGTTGATCTCTAAAATTTTTTAGTCGAGCAGGTATGAAGCCTCTCCATAGGTCGAGTCATGGTCTGAGCAAGGGCCCTCCATCCTCTACTTTTTTTTTTTGGAGATCAGAGGTTGGGTAGTCCAAGTCGGCCATTCTCAGATCAGATCATGGGGCTTCGGAGAAGCCTACTCTAATTGAATTGATGCTGGGGTCTATCGATGTATGATCTATACCACCTCTGTGAGATCGCGAACCTGCTGGACCAGCAGGTTGAACTGCTCTGTATCCATCATGGCTGTAGACAGAGCCTGAGTTATCGAAGCTAAAGCGGGAGTGGATAAATCTGGATGGAATTTGGCTGCAAAGGTCATTGATCTCTGGGTTGAAGCTTTTCTACGAGGTAATTTTTTATGAAGAACTCTAGAGAAGAAGAAGAAAGATCGCTGTTGAGCACTTCTTTAAGAAGAAGAAAACTTCAGGAATAGAGGTGCCCTTCCTCTAGCACCAATCCTATTGGTGCAGAATCTGATCGACGTCAGATCGAGATGAAGTTGAGGAGGAAGAGGTCGCCGTCGGTGATCTGCAAAATAAAATTTCATCTGAAGTTGGTGGTGGTGGCTCCGGTAGGACCCTCTGATGATCAAGTCAGCTCTTCTGGCCAACAAAAATGGAGTACTCAGGCAAGAATTCAATAGAATTTTGGAAAGAAGAAGAGAGCTTAGAGAAAATATATATGGAGGATCCTTTTTTATAGACGAAGTCAGTAGCAGACTGATAGTGATGGCCATAATCATTCGATAATGGGCCGCTCGGGGCCACTTGAAGTTTGTTACAGAGAGATATGTCTATTGCCGTGATGTGATCATTTGTTGAGATTTAATAGTCAAAGTTCGGAGGAAGCAGGCGTTGGTTGATAAAGAGCTTTGACATACATCAAATCCAAAGAAGTTTGAACTTCTAAAGAAAATACGACTAGAGAAGATCATTCGAGAGGAATGCTAGTTGAAATCTAGAAGTAATCCATTGAAAAAATCCGACTGAAAGAGAAGTTCGGAAGAAGTTTGGCTCCTGAAGAAATTCGAGGAATCTGACTAAAGAAAATGTCCGAAAGAAGTTCGACTCCTGAAGACATTCGATTGAAGGAGAGGTCTGAAAGGAGTTCGACTCCTGAAGGCATCCGACTGAAGAAGAGGTTCGAAAGGAGTTTGGCTCCTGAAGGAACTTAACTGAAGCAGAATTTTGAAAAAGTTTGGCTCCTATAGGCATCCGACTGAATGAGAGGTCCGGAAAGAGTTCGACTTCTAAAGAATTTTGACTGAAGAAGAAGTCCGAAAGGAGTTCGACTCCTAAAAAAATTCGATCGAAAGAGAAGTCCGGGAGGAATTCGGCTCCTGAAGGAGTTCGACCGAAGAAAAAGTCTGAAAAGAGTTCAACTCCTGTAGGCATCGAATTGAAGGAGAGGTCCGAAAGGCTCCTAAAGAAACTTGACTGAAGGAGAAGTTTAGAAGGAGTTCGGCTCCTATAGGCATCCGACTGCAGGAGAAGTCTGGAAGGAGTTCGACTCCTGGAGGCATCCGACTGAAGGAGAGATTCGAAAAGAGTTTGGCTCCTGAAGGAATCTGACTGAAGGAGAAGTCCAAAAGGAGTTCAGCTCTTGTAGGCATCCGTCTGAAGGAGAGGTCCGAAAAGAGTTCAGCTTCTGGAGGAATTCGATTGAAGAAGAAGTCCGAAAGAAGTTCGGCTCCTGAAATAATTCGATCGAAGAAGAATTCTGAGAGGAGTTCGGCTCCTGGAGGAGTTCGATCGAAGAAGAAGTTTGGAAGAAGTTTGGTTTCTATAGGCATCTGACTGAAGAAGAGATCTGAAAGAAGTTTGACTCCTAGAGGAACTTGACTGAAGGAGAAGTTCGAAAGAAGTTTGGCTCCTTTAGGCATCCAACTGAAGAAGAAATTCGAAAGAAGTTTGACTCCTAGAGGCATCCGATTGAAGGAGAGGTCCGGAAGGAGTTCGGTTTCTGTAGAAATCTGACTGAAGGAGAGGTCTGGAAGGAGTTCGACTTCTGAAGAAATTTGATTGAAGGAGAGGTCCAAAAAAGATTTGGCTCCTGAAGGCATCCGACTGAAGGAGAGATCCGAAAGGAGTTCGACTCCTGAAGGCATCCGATTGAAAAAGAGGTCCAGAAGGAGTTCGGCTCCTAAAGAAACTTGACTGAAGGAGAAATTCAGAAGAAGTTCAGCTCCTGAAGGAACTTGACTGAAGGAGAAGTCTGGAAGGAGTTCGGCTCCTGTAGGAATCCGATTGAAGGGGACGTCCGAAAGGAGTTTGGCTTCTGGAGGCATCCGACTGAAGAAGAGGTCCGAAAAGAGTTCAGCTCCTAGAGAAACTTGACTGAAGGAGAAATTCGAAAGAAGTTTGGCTCCTGTAGGCATCTGACTGAAGAAAAAATCTAGAAGGAGTTCGATCACTGGAGGAGTTCAGCCGCTGAAGGAGTTCGGCTAAGGCCCGACCGCTGAAGGAGTTCGGCTGGGATTCGATCAATGGAGGAGTTCGGTGGGGTTCGACCGCTGGAGGAGAATTTTTTATCGAAGCTCTTTCGTAATTATCAATTGCATTAGGCTAAGCATCAGACTGAACTTCGGTGGGAGCGGGGTTTATCCCCAACATGACTAATTTTATATTATGAAATACTTTGTTTTGTAGTACTTGTTATTTTCTAAAATATTGCATAATCATGATAAAACTTATACTTGATCCGGTAAGAAAGTGTAAGTTTTACTTATTGGGCTAGTGTAGCTCATACTCTTTTTATTTTCTTTTTTTTGCTTAGGAATAAAGTTAGAAACGACCGAAGATCCAGACTTAAGGTTCTGCATAGCAAGCTTAGAGATTTTATGACTGAATTTAGTTTATCAAATGATTATGATTTTGTAGTCAATAATTGATAAATTTTGAGACATAGTTTAGTATCTGATTATGGATTTAGATGCTCTAGACCAATCTTGATTTATTTACTTGATGAATAATTAAATTGAATCTCTTATTATATTTTAATTATAATGAATTTAAGTTGATGATGATCATTTGGCTTCGTGTTATTGAGGGTACCATCTCTCGATAGTATAGCCATATTATGTCCTAGATTTGGGGCGTGACATCGACACCCCATAAGTGGAGGTTATATACTGGTACATCGACATCCTATCAGTAGAGATTATATATTAGTATATCGATATCCTATCAGTGAAGGTTATGCGCTAGTATATCGGTACTCTACTAGTGGGGATTATACATTGGTACTCTGATTTAGTTCATGACTGTCCAGATAAACGTTGTTGGTGCAGAAAATGGATGGCCATTAGAACACGTTGAAGGTGGAGAAGAGGATCTCAGCAATGAAATCTGCAAGATAAAGTCTGGGCTAGAGGTGGATGGCTCCGGTATAGACCCACCATCAATCAAGTTAGTTTTCTGACCAACAAGAATAGAGTACGTAGGAGATTAGAGTAGAGAGGAGAGCTTAGAGAAAAAAGCATATCTAGAGGATCCCTTTTATAGACAACGCCTGTAATGGACTGATGGTGACAGCCATAACAAAATATCAGAAAGTCGTTCAGACCACTTGAAGTTTGTTATGAAGAGTAGGTGGTTATTTATCGTGACTTGCCGGTCGGTTGGGTTCCATTTGCTAAAGTTCGAGTGGAGGATTGGATACTTCTGAGCTAGGTGGTGTGACATTCATGGTAAGATTTGAAGCTTGAGGTCGAGCTAACCGAGCTTAAAGATTAGTCTCTAAGTTATGGATGACGGGCTCGTAAACTAGATTTCGAGTTTGAGCCTCAATGGAGCTGCTTTGATAGCTTTCAGAAGCTCGGCCACCTTCAAGATCGATCGAGAGAGGATTTAAATACTCTGGCATGGAGGGCTGGAGGTCGGAAGGGATCGGCTGGTTCTTCACTTAGGATTGTGGCAGAGGCATTCCAATTATTCTGGTGGAGTTCGACCAAAACTCGAAGTCAGTTGGGGCTATAAAACTGGAAGAATACCGAGTTCCTTATCTATTGTTTTGGTTGCCCTAGTGAAGCTTGGTTGACGCCCAAAGTCGGCCACTAGTCGAAGTTGGATGGTGCTGTGGCTTGATATTTATAGGATGGTTGTCACTTATTCTAAGCTGGAGATCAAAATCAGTTAAGCGGCGAACTCCTTCCACTGTTCAAACTCATCCGACCGAAGTTCTCAGTGTAAGCTTGGTAGGATCTATAGTTATCAAAGTAAGGCTAAAGAGCTGGAGTAAAGAAGTTCGGCCACCACACAAAATTGGACATTGACAAGAGCAGTCATGGTATTCGAGATGAACAGCTCTTGATTGAAGCTCCAAACTTAATTACACTAGGAGGTTGACCTTTAGAAACTTGGCTGGACCCAGGGGTTGGCCTGATTGGAGCTCAGGCTTGGTCGTTGGAACTCTTGATGATACTATATCAGGGTTGGATCTTCAATTGGACTTTAACAAGAGCTATTTTACTTCTAACAAACATAATTTTTTGAAAAAAATAGATTTATGAATTTAAAAATAAATTTTAAAAAGACTGAGCTTGAATGATCTTATTTTGATTAAGTGCTATATGTTTGGATTGATGCACCTTGCATGTTTATTTTTAATATATTATTATTGAATTTATTTAACCAAAGAGTATATTGTTTACTGGACTGTCTAGCTCATTATTTTATATTTTACTATTTTTATAAATTTAGAGGACAAACTTGACTCGGAGATTCAATATGAGAAAGCGAATTAGAAACAGAATTTGATATCTTGTTTTAGATTAAGATTTATTGAACTTTGATATGAAACTAGAGAATTTTATTTTTATAAGATATTTTATTTAGTTATTTGAATTAAAATTAAATATTAATTATTTGAATCTTGTTCACTGTCGTTTTATGATATTATGATGAGATGCTTTGCATGCTTATAAAGAAAGTTTTCTATAAGTATGCAGTGGTTGCCATAGATTCATAATTTTGGATTAGGGGGTGACAGTTACCTTTTCCAACTACAAGGTAAAAACTCAATCTAGTCCCAACATTATATATGTTAGCTTCAACAAAAATCAATGGACAGGTGTTCAACAACCCCTTTGGCTCATGGTCTACCATCTTTTTTGGAGGGAAGACTCACGGTCTCACATCACAAGAACACTAAAACTATTAGAGCTTGTTTGAATATTCGTACAGGATTATAATGAAAATTCTGCAAGATTCAAGGATTGGGCTGCTCATTTATGTATGGTTTTATTAATCAAAAACCTCTCAATCCAAATCTTTCAACTCAAAAGTTAGGATTTGTGCAGGTCCTTAGAAGATGCAAGCTAGATAGGCTTAATATGTCGGGTTCTTGCAGGATTTTCAACGTAATTTTATATGAAATATTCAAATAGCCACTTAAATCATTATTTATCCTAGTAGTATTAGAATGAGCAACAATAATCAACGCTCCATGCTGATGAGTCCACTGGCGGTGGTCCTTACCAGCTCATTCTCTTATTCCTTAACAATACTTGCCACATGCCTTGTTTATTTCGGTAAATCAGATAAATTAAACTATTCGAGTATAGATACACTCAGGAGAATCAGAAAATAAAAATATTTAATAATTGAACCAAAATATTTGTCAAGAAATCTCTTCGTATAGATCTAGAACACCTGCTACATGCTTTTTTTAACCTCCCCATTTACCTAGTAGTTTAACGAGAAACCGTCCTCATCCCTGCCATAAGGGAGATCCATTGATGTCCTTCGCAATGGAGGAATCATCTCGTTCGTGGCCTGTCTCATAATTGAAATCAGAAAAAGGAATTTGCCCAGCATAAGTGATGTCGTACCCGGGAGATCTTATAAGTGCACGGCATGCAGTATCCATGGAAGGCAGAGACCCCAAAGAAAGGAAAGAGCCATCAGCTTCATTTTCCCTGGGAATGTTGTCCGCGGCGGAGGAATCATCTCGTTCATGGCCTGTCTCATAATTGAAATCAGAAAAAGGAATTTGCTGACCCCACCCCAAGTGAGCAGACACGGGATTGCCAGCATAAGTGAGGTCGTACCTGGGAGATCTTGTAAGTGCACGGCATGCAGTATCGAAGGCAGAGACCCCAAGGAAAGGAAAGAGCCATCAGGTTCATTTTCTTTGGGGATGTTGTCCGCAGCGGAGGAATCATCTCGTTCATGGACTGTCTCAGAATTGGAATTAGCAAAAGGAATTTGCTGACCCCTTTCCAAGTGAGCTGACTCGGAATTGCAACCATTAAATCGGGCGTCAGATTTTGACAATCGGCTGGGGCGTTTCGATGACCTAACCTTCTTCCAAAGAGTTGTGGCAGTTGCCTCCGTTGGTGAGATCTCGACAGCTCCAGGACCTTGACCTTCTACGTGCAGTTTAACTTCATAAATCAAGTCATCGACCATCACGTTAATGGACGCTGGAATCTTCGAACGATCCAAACAAGAGATGCGTAGCCTTGCCTCGCAAAGGTCCAATTTCTCCTCCGTCTTCTTATCTAGCTCTTCCAGACTCCCAAAGCCTGCAACCAAGGACTGGAAAGAGGCCTTATCCCAACAATGCAAGGGGAAGCTGGCCACTCTAATCCAGACGTCAAGAGGTTTTCCCATCGCTCCAACCTTCTTGCTCCAACGTTGGCACAGAAGAAAGTAAGTTATTGTACTCGATAGCTTTAAGTTCTATCGATTTTTGAAGAGCTTCCTCTGATGGAAACTCAACTAGAAAAGCATTGTCACCTAGCCGGCGTATGGGCCAAGACCAATTACAAGGCCACACAGAAGATAGGCCATCCACCACGTCCTTCTCGGAGCCAATCTCACTCTCACTCTCAAATGAAAGGACTCCACAATATCTGAGCTGCCCTGCTGCTCTAGAAATCTCGTTGGAAAAGGGAATAATCACTGAAGGGGAACGCTGCTTGGAGCATTGTCTGGCAGGACACATGACAGCTCTGTGCCCCGCCTTTCGACAACGGTCACATGTCAAAATACTGCGGCAAACGAAAGCGGTGTGATCCTTATCACTACAACGATGACAGGGCAAATTGTAATCTTGGACCTAACATTGAGCACAGAATAATAACGAATCAAAAGAAAAATCATAAATACATTACTATTTATTATGTGAAATATGACAATGTCCTTTACCCCTTTCCGGAGAAATGATTCTCTATCAGAAGAAGAAGAAGAAGGAGGCGGGGGCGCAACACCTATTTCTTGCAACAGGTCCCATAATCTCTCTGTCCGAACTCCAGCTTGAGAACACCATTTTTCAGCGGATTCTACAAACCTCTTCCCTTTCGTAGGGAATTGGATCACTTCATTTTCCTCACCATTATGTGTAAGATACGTATCCATGGAGCAAGAAACCCGTGGCCTTTTGCGAACATTGGTTGGCATGGTCGTGGAGATTTCGCCATTTTTCTTTGCATCATTTTCCACGGTTTCAAAAGATTCTCCCTGTGGAATGCTATACTCTCTGCTCGATGCTCGGTCGAGTCTTTTTTTCTTGCTACTTTGACTCTCCATGTAATCTTTAACCTCCTTGCGAATTTCTGACGTGACATTCGGGCACGGCTGTACGTTACCTCCGGCTTGTGTCAAATGTAGCTTATGTCGATAGATACCCCCATGGGTAATCTTACCACAAAGATCACATTTTATAGCATTTATGCTATTTCCAGGGTCCGCATAAGAACCATATTTCCAACCTGGATCGCTGGACTTTGGTTTTCGCTTCATCTCCATGATTTCAATCGAACCTCTGCAATCAGTCAACAAAAATGATGTAATAATTTAATCTACGACTTCAATTGCATGAAAAATTCATTAAACGAATTACATAAATGAATAATACAAGGTGACTTCCGCAGCCACCAGGAAGAAGATGCAGTAAATCAACCACCCAGGCCTGGGTGAAAGGTGTTAGAAAATCTGACGGTGTCGAGGCCAAAGATCTAAAAATGAATGTTATTGAGCTCCGAAAAGCCTAGATTTTTGTTTTGGGATGCCACATAATGCACAATGGAAAAATGAAAAAAAATTACTTATGACTCGAGAAAACATCCAAGTATCTTTATAAATATTTTCTACGAGACAGCTGGCTAGTAAGGCACAATCAACGTTTATTAAAGAAGAAAAACAAGAGTTGGCTAAGGCTAACCGAGAGATTTTTCGTAAATATTTTCAATCTAACAAACTTATGACCAGTATTTGTTAAAAATTTTTTATCCATTTTATCAGAAAATTGAAATTACGCCTGGTAGATATTCTTAAAAGCTTTTCCAAAAAATAATTCTCAAAACTTTTTCTCGAATACTTTTCGTGTATAAATATTACGTAACAATAAAAATACAAAAAGTTTGCATCTGATCAAGAATTTCTCCATGAAAAGAATGACAAGAATATAAAAAAACGTTTAACTACTAATGACAAATATATAAAAAGTAATTAGAAATGGAAATTACATATAAAAGGGGTCAATATAAGAAAATTCTAGATAGAATAAATATCTCTAAATATTTTAGGCGCATAAGATATCTCGCTTCCCTTTACCTATTAATTCTTATTTGAGAAGTCCTTTCTAGCTAGGTTCCATCGTAGATTGTAATGGCTGGAAAAATATTTATTCTCATAAACATAGATGGAGTTGCCACATGATTTTACAAGGACGGTTCCATCTCCGGTTAGAAGAAGCCAAGGTATGCCATTTGCTTTTGGGATAAACCACATCCATGTTCTATGTTGCATCAGACATTTTTCCATGTTCTTTGAAGGGAATAAACCGGATAAGATTGGTAAGGAAAGAAGAGACCAAGGAGTTAGCAAAATTAAGTAACAGGGAAAGGATGGGACGGTTTAAGGCAAATAGGGAAAGAGTTGCATGTCAAATTCCATGTCTAACAGATTTGCATGTATCTTGAATATGGAAATCATATTTTACCCATAGGATCACGGTTATATCTTTTGGGTGAAGCTTGAATGCACCTTCCACCGTTGTATCCTTCTTTCGAGGGAGGGATCCAACTACAATCCCATTTAGAAAAGTTCAGAAAATATTGGAATTTCTATTTGTGTCGGAGAATTTCGGCCAAAGAGGTGGAAATAGGATGCAGAACATCAAGAAAATCTCAATTTTGGGCCGCCCTATACAGACCTTGCTTGGCTTCGCCCTCCCACATCCCTATATATAGAACTTCGTTGGAGACAATATCTCACCAAAAAATAGGAAAATACAATATGCCACCAACAAGCCATGAAATAAATCTCCCTTCCATAACTGTAAGTAGCCATCCATGGAGGGTCAGAAAGGAGTTAAGGAAAATGTTTAATAAATTCTTTAAGACACAAAAGAAAAGAAAATTTTAACCAAAAATTATTCCTAGAATCAAAAAAAAAAAAAAAAAAAAAAAAGGCAAAGCTAAAAGGGAAAAGATGTGCTAAAATAAAAATAAAAAAAAAAATCATGTTTTAAATGCTCTACCAATAAAATAAAATTAAAAAAAAAAAGCTAAAATATGCGGTGAATGTGTTTAAGCTTTGAAATGCGAATTCAAAATTTAAAATTTGAAGTAAACGTGGAAACTTGACCAAATATTAACAAACAAAAGGTCAATGTGATTCTTATCAAAAAAAACAAATTTCCGATAAAAGGGAAGGAGAAAGCAAAGCAGCAGGCCAGCAAGCACGAAGAAAATTAGGAAGCTGAAGAGGAAGAAGAAAAGAAGACACAAACAGAGGAGGGAAAAACAAGGGAAGCCTTATCAGCACTCAGAATCATAAGAAAAATATTAGAAAAAGGAAAAGCATAGCATAACTTATAAGAAGGGAGAAGAAAAAAGAGCAGGAGGTCCGAGAAGAAAGAAAAAAAATAACAAAAGAAAACACCTGCCTGACACCGCCGGCGGCAGCTGCCGTCACCCGTTGTCCCTTAGGTGGCCGTGTAGGTGGTACGCCTCCTTAAGTGCGTCTGCCCAAATTAGAGATGGGAAAGCATGGAAGGAGCAGGGTCTTCTTATAGAAGAGCGCCGGTCCGTCCATCGTCGAGTATCCGCCCTTTGCAACAAGTGACGCGTCGGTGCCGACATCCTGTTCCAGTCCAAACGTTAGCCTCCTCGCCGAGGCACTTCACCGTTGACACACGCCCCCCCCCACCGCCCCCCCCCCCCCCCCCAAAAAAAAAAAAATAATAATAATAATAATATAACGTGCCGACATCTTGTTCCAAACGTTAGCCTCCTCGCCCATGCACTTAAAATTATATATATACCATGATTCTAGTGGAATTAGAAAAAAATAAAATTATCTTTACTTCAAAAATACTATACTTTATCATTTATTTATCTTAAAATATACCATCTTTTGTCATTTATTTGCCTCAAAAACCTTAAAGTGCTCCTATTCTAATCATCTATCCATGGATAGATCTTAAAGATTTTCATTCTTTATCATCTATCCACTTTCACGGATCATAAAGCATGATTCATTCGTGTTGACGCAGAAATTGATCGTCGTCGGAGTCCGCCGGAGTGAAGGTCGATGACGTCGTCGTCGGAACCTGCAAAACAAAGTCCCATTCGGAGCTGATAGGGGGTGGCTCCGGTAGGACCCTCCGACGATCAAGTCAGCTTTGGCCAACAGGAATGGAGTGCTCGAGAATGAGTTCTGAAGCTTAGAGAAGAAGAGGAGAGCTTAGAGATCAAAGAAATTAGAATTAGCATATCTGGAGGGTCCTTTTTATAACGGTAGAACTTGATGGTGACAGCTGCAGCTACGCATGCTAGTGCGGCCGCTCGAGGTTCGGACGGAGTCAGTCTCACGGAAGGTGCTGTCTGCAGCGCTGCCTGCCATAGATTGATGGTGACAGTCATCGCCGTCTGATTAGCGGATCGCTTGTCGCTTACGGTGGACTTATGACCGATGGCTGCAGAGCCATTGCATCAAGACTGATAGTGATGGCTGCATAGCTCTAAGCCGAAAGTGAAGGGTTGAAGGACTTCGTCGTGTATCGATTTTAAAAGAGTTTCAAACTCCTGAAGAGGAAGCTTGGAAGGAGTTCGACTTCCCATAGGCGTCTGGCTGGAGGTATGCGGCTAAGGCTCGGCCGTTGGGGAGTTCGGTAGGAGCTCGGTTGGCCGAAGGGGGTGCCATGGAGGAGTCTGGCTCCTGAAGAAGTCTGGCCGAAGAGAAAGCTTGGAAGGAGTTCAGGCTCTCGTAGACGTCTGGCTGCAACGACGTGGAGAGAGTTCGACTCTCGCGAGGGTCTGACTGAAGCTCGGCTAGAGCCGGGCTGCTGGGGTCCAAGGAGCTCAGCCGCTAAGTAGCTCGACCGGCTGAAGGGGTTCGGTCTTGACGCTGGGAGTCCGAAGAAGCTCGACGGCTGAGGAGTCCGAAGGAGCTCGACTGCTAAGTGGTTCGGCCGGCAGAACGGATTTGAAGAAGCTCGACGGCTGAGGAGTCCGAAGGAGCTCGGCAGCTAACTAGTTCGGCCGGCTGAACGGGTTAGAAGAAGCTCGGCCGCTGGGGGTTCGGCTGAAGTCCGTCTGCTGAAGCTCTTCTGCGGCTACTGGTTGCATTAGGCTGAGCATCGAACTAGACTTCGGCGGGAGCGGGGTTTATCCCCAACACTAGTCCTCCCACTTTCGAGTTCGAAAATCGAAGGAAGGGAGTGCAGGAAAGGCGACTGCCGAAGTCTTCCTCTGAGCCCCGTGCTGGTTCAGGTCGAAGCTCGGGGGAGATCTCATCCCCAGCTAAAGTTGATATCGAAGTTGAAGCCCGAAGAAGATCCCATCTCCAACCGAGATTGGGGGAGGCTTCGTCCACTGCGATCGAAGTCGGAGGTTGAGCCCCTCGGGGGCGACAATGTCTCCTACGGCCGAGGTCGATGCGGGCGCTCGAAAGAGATTCTATCTCTAGCCGAGGTCGAAGTTGAAGCTCTCTAGTCGACGTTGACACGGTCGCTCGGGAGAGATCCTATCTCTAGCCGAGGTCGAAGTTGAAGCTCTCCAGCCGAGATTGACACGGTCGCTTGGAAGAGATCCTATCTCTAGCCGAGGTCGAAGTTGAAGCTCTCCAACCGAGGTTGACACGATCGCTCGGAAGAGATCCTATCTGACCAAGGTTGAAGTTGAAGCTCTCCAGCCGAGGTTGGCCCGGTCGCTCGGAGGAGATCTTATCTTCTTTGGCCGAGGTTGATGCGGGCGCTCGCGTTAGGATGAGGTTCTCCTCCTGTTCCTAACTTCGACTTTGCTCACTTTAGGACGAGGTTCTCCTCCTATTCCTAACGGGTTGTGGGGCGCATTCGGACCGTCGTTCGTCTCCCCCCGTCTCGTCTAAGATGAATGAGGCCTTCGACTTTGCTCGTGTTAGGACGAGGTCCTCCTCCTGTTCCTAATGGGCTGTGGGGGCACATACGGACCATCGTCCGTGCCTCTCCCCCCATCTCGTCCTTCGTGAACGAGACCTTCAACTTTGCTCGTGTTAGGACGAGGTCCTCTTCCTATTCCTAATGGGCTGTGGGGGCACATTCGGACCGTCGTCCGTCTCCCTCCGTCTCGTCTAAGGTGAACGAGGCCTTCGATTTTGCTTGCGTTAGGACGAGGTCCTTCTCCTGTTCCTAACGGGCTATGGGGGCACATATGGACTGTCGTCCGTGCCTCTCCCCCATCTCGTCTTTTGTGAACGAGTTCTTCGATTGACTCGGTCGCTCGGGAGAGATCTTATCTCTAACCGAGGTTGTCAACGGTCGCTCGGTAGAGATCTTATCTCTAGCCGAGGTTGTTGCCCACGTTAGGATGAGGTTCTCCTCTTGTTCCTAACCGAGGTTGACTCAGTTGCTCGGAAGAGATCTTATCTCTAGCCGAGGTTGTCAACGGTCGCTCGAAAGAGATCTTATCTCTAGCCGAGGTTGATGCTCGCATTAGGATGAGGTTCTCCTCCTGTTCCTAACCGAGGTTGACTCGGTCGCTCAGAAGAGATCTTATCTCTAGCCGAGGTTGTCAACGGTCGCTCGGGAGAGATCTTATCTCTAGCCGAGGTTGTTGCTCGCGTTAGGACGAGGTTCTCCTCCTGTTCCTAACCGAGGTTGACTCGGTCGCTCGGGAGAGATCTTATCTCTAGCCGAGGTTGTCAACGATCGCTCGGAAGAGATCTTATCTCTAGCCGAGGTTGATGCTCGCGTTAGGACGAGGTTCTCCTCCTGTTCCTAACCGAGGTTGTTCTCGGTCGCTCGGGAGAGATCTTATCTCTAGCCGAGGTTGTCAACGGTCGCTCGGGAGAGATCTTATCTCTAGCCGAGGTTGATGCTCGTGTTAGGACGAGGTTCTCCTCCTGTTCCTAACCGAGGTTGACTCGGTCGCTCGGGAGAGATCTTATCTCTAGCCGAGGTTGTCAACGGTCGCTCGGAGAGATCTTATCTCTAGCCGAGGTTGTCCACGGTCGCTCGGAAGAGATCTTATCTCTAGCCGAGGTTGATGCTCGCGTTAGGACGAGGTTCTCCTCCTGTTCCTAACCGAGGTTGACTCGGTCGCTCGGGAGAGATCTTATCTCTAGCCGAGGTTGTCAACGGTCGCTCGGGAGAGATCTTATCTCTAGCCGAGGTTGATGCTCGCGTTAGGACGAGGTTCTCCTCCTATTCCTAATCGAGGTTGACTCGGTCGCTCGGAAGAGATCTTATCTCTAGCCGAGGTTGTCGCTCGTGTTAGGACGAGGTTCTCCTCCTGTTTCCTAACCGAGGTTGACTCGGTCGCTCGGGAGAGATCTTATCTCTAGCCGAGGTTGTCAACGGTCGCTCGAAAGAGATCTTATCTCTAGCCGAGGTTGATGCTCGCGTTAGGACGAGGTTCTCCTCCTGTTCCTAACCGAGGTTAACTTGGTCGCTCGAAAGAGATTTTATCTCTAGCCGTGGTTGTTGCTCGCATTAGGACGAGATTCTCCTCCTGTTCCGAATGGGCTGTGGGGGCACATAAGGGCCGCTGTCAGGGTCTCTCCCCCCATCTCATCCTTTATGAATGAGGTCTTCGCTTAGGAGAGATCTTATCTCTAGCCGAGGTTATTGCTCGCGTTAGGACGAGGTTCTCCTCCTGTTCCTAATGCGGCAATCTACTTCTTTCCTGTCATCGCATAGTTTTCACATCCAGAAATAATATTATCGAAAGGAAAGAATTTTATTGAAAGAAAGTTACTAGCAACGCATCCCCAAATTCTATATTTCAAGGTCGTGGTAGCGTTGTTCCTCCGCATTTCTTCGGCAATAAGTTCTGGAGTGGACGACCTCCTCATGCTGGCCTTCTCAATTTGGTGCAAGCTCTTATCACTGGAAGACGACGAATCGCTAATGCACCAAGCTTCTCTCAGGGGCAATGTGGATGAGGCCGTAAGGTGGCCGACCTCCTTGCGGTCTCTGGCTATAGCAGTGTTGAGCTCCTTATCGTCTCTGGCTATGGCAATGCCCTTGGTCGATCTTTTTCTGCTTCAGGCTGGTGCCAGAGGAATTTACTCAGCCGCTCCTTTCTGACGAGCTCCTCAATTTCATCTCGGAGCTGGATGCATTCCTCGATGTCATGGCCGTGGTTACGATGGTAGAGGCAGTACTTATTTCGATCGCGCTTGTTTGGGGGAGACTGTAACCCTTCTGGTCTTGGCAGCTGGTTCTTCACTTCGGTGAGAATCTGAGTTCGAGGAGCGTTGAGGGGGGCATAGTCGTGGAACCTTCCGGGAGGAGGGCTTCTTTGTGCCCCTCCATCGAGGCTTCCTCGGTGGCGAGCTCGAGGAGTTTGGGCCTGCCTGCTTTCGGAGGGAGTCCGTGAGCGCGGCGAACTTCGCTCGGCTCTCCATCGTCTGCCAGCTGTTCTCTTAAGGCTTCTTCGTCCTTCAACTTGAAGGCTTCTTCCGCACGGGCATATCTCTCGACCCGAGCCAGCAGATCGGTGAAGTCTCTGGAATACTTTTTTTTCAGGGAGAATAGCAAATTATTTTTTCGGAGGCCGCCCTTGAGTGCGGCCATCGCAACAGACTGGTCCAAGTCCCGAACTTTCAATGCCGCGGCATTGAATCGGATGACGTAAGCTCAGATGGATTTCCCCTGCTTGTGCTTGATGTTCATCAGGGAATCCAAATCTCGGCACGGATGTCGGCTGCTGATGAAGTGAACCGCGAACTAACAGCTCCTAGTTAAAAGAAAAGATCGTACTCGGCTTCAATACCGAGTACCAGTTTCTAGCTACTCCCTTTAAGGTAGATGGAAAAGCTCGGTACAATATGGCATCTGAAGCACCGTGGAATAGCATCATGGCACGGAAGGCCTTCAGATGATCAATCGGATCGAAAGTTCCATCGTAGCTTTTAAGTTGAGGGAGCTCGAAGTTCGGTGGAGCGGGTTCTCGCATAATCCGAAGGGAGAAAGGAGGTTCGGCATGGACGTCGGCATGATGAGCCTGGGCAATGTGGCTGAGCTCTTCAATCCGCTGGGCCATCTCTCGCAATCTATGATCGAGGGCATCGTCTTGGTTGTAGATCTTGGGGGGCTTCCGGCTATAAATGGGAGAGGTCTCCTCCAAAGGAGAACCATGATCCGAACATGGATCTCTGACTTTCTGTTTCCCTTCCCAAGGGGCGGTGGCACACCGGCCCGAGTATCCTTTCTTAGGGCCGATTTTCGACATTCGAATGGCGGAATTTCCTAATGGAGTCGCCATCAGAGGCTGCTACATGGCCCATAATGCATCCATGAGGCCACGGACCTATCGAATGAGCAGGTCGAACTGCTCCATATTTACCATGGGTATGGATGGAACCTGAGTTCCTGGAGCTGAGGCAAGGGCAGACGGATCTGGATGAGATCGAGATGCGGAGGCCATCGATCATCGAGTCGAAGCTCTCTTGGGAGGTATTTTCTTTTTGGGAGAGGGCTTTGGTGAGGAGGAAGAGAGGTCTCCAGAGAGAGAAAAATCATCGCCGAGCACTTCTTTAAGAACAAGGGAACCTCGGAGGCTGTCCCTTCTTCCAGCGCCAATCTATTGACGCAGAAACTGATCGTCATCGGAGTCCGCCTGAGTGGAGGCCGATGAGGTCGTCGCCGGGGACCTGCAAAATAAAGTCCCGTCTGAAGCCGGTGGGGGGATGGCTCCGGCAGGACCCTCCGACGATCAAGTCAGCTCTGGCCAACAGGAATGGAGTGCTCGGAAATAAGTTCCGGAGCTTAGAGAAGAAGATGAGAGCTTAGAGATCAGAGAGATTAGAATTAGCGTATCTGAAGGGTCCTTTTTATAGCGGAGCTTGATGGTGACAGCTGCAGCCACATGCTGGTAGGCCGCTCGAGGTTCGACGGAGTCAGTCTCACGGAAAGATGCCGTGTGCGGTTGATTGATGGTGACAGCCATCACCGCCTGATAGCGGGTCGCTATCGCTTGCGGTGGACTGATGGTGATGCCTGCAGAGCTTGCGGCGGACTGATGGTGATGGCTGCAGAGTCAGCCAAATGAAGGGTTGAAGGCCTTCGTCGTGTGCCCATTTCGAAGAAGTTCGGACTCCTGAAGAGGAAGCTTGGAAGGAGTTCGGCTCCCATAGGCGTCTGGCTAGAGGTATGCGGCTAAGGCTCGACTGCTGGGGAGTTCGGTAGAAGCTCGGTTGGCCAAAGGGGGTGCCATAGAGGAGTCCGGCTCTGGAAGAAGTCCGACCAAAGAGGAAGCTTGGAGGGGAGTTGGGCTCTCGTAGGCGCCTGGCTGTAACGATGCGGAGAGAGTTCGGCTCTCGTGGGGGTCTGACTGAAGCTCGACGGTTGAGTTCAGCTAGAGTCGGGCTGCTGGGGTCTAAGGTGCTTAGCTGCTAAGTAGCTCGGTCCGGCTGAAGGAGTTCGATCTTGACGCTGAGAGTTCGAAGAAGCTCGACGGCTGAGGAGTCCGAAAGAGCTTGGCCACTAAGTGGTTCGGCCGATAGAACGGGTTTGAAGAAGCTCGACGGCTGAGGAGTTCGAAGGAGCTCGGTAGCTAACTAGTTCGGTCGACTGAAGGGGTTAGAAGAAGCTCGGCCGCTGGGGGTTCGGCTGAAGCCCGTTTGCTGAAGCTCTTCTGTGGCTACTGGTTGCATTAGGCTGAGCATCGAACTAGACTTCGGCGGGAGCGGGGTTTATCCCCAATAATTCGTATGCATAGATTTCAAAATACTTCATCTGCGATCTATTCTTTCGCATAAATCTCAAAATATTCAATCATTTATCATCTATTTATCCGTATAAATTTTAAAACATTATCTTCTCTATCATTTATCCACCTACATTAATCCTAAAGTACTATATCCTCAATCATTCATATGCCAGCATAAATCTTAAAATACTCCATCCTCTATCATATATCCATTTATGCCAATTTCAAAATTTTTTAGCTTCTATCATCCATCTACTTTTACAAACCTCAAAGTACTATATGCTCTATTATTTATCTGTTTGCATAAATCTTGAAGTACTCCATCCTCTATCAATCAAGAGAATGATGGCTATCCAAATTACCAAATATTTGGTAATCTGATAATGACATATTTAGATGAAAATACTCTCATAAAAAAGATAATAATATAATATAATATATTATTATAATAATATTATAATATTATATTATATTATAATAATAATATATTATAAGAATATTATAATATTATAATATATGATAATATTATAATAATATATATTATATATATTATAAATATAAATATATATCATAATATAATATATTATATATGTTGGGGATAAATCCTACTCCCGTCGAAGTTTGGTCTGATGCTTGACCTAATGTAACTAGTAATCATGGAAGAGCTTCGATCGAAAATTCTTCCTCCAACGATCGAACCCCAACTGAACTCCTCCAGCGGCCAAACCCCAGTCGAATTCACCTAGCGGTCGAACCCCAGCCGAACTCCTCCAGCGGTCGAACCCCTTTTGGACTTCTTTTTTAGTCGGATACCTTCAGGAGCCGAACTCCCTCCGAACTTCTCTTTCAGTCGGATTCCTTCAGAAGCCGAACTACTTTCAGACTTCTCCTTCAAACGGATTCCTTCAAAAATCGAACTCCTTCCAGACTTCTCTTTCAGTCAGATTCCTCCAGAAGCCGAACTCCTTCCAAACTTCTCCTTCAGTCGAATTCCTCTAAAAGTCGAACTCCTTCCAGACTTCTTCTTCAGTCAGATACCTTCAGGAGCCAAACTCCTTCTGGACTTCTGCTTCAGACGGATACCTTCAGGAGCCAAACTTCTTTCAGTCGGATTCCTCTAGGAGCCCAACTCCTTTTGGACTTCTCCTTCAGTCGGATTCCTCCAGGAGTCCAACTCTCTTCGGACTTCTCCTTCAATCAGATTCCTCTAGGAGTCGAACTTCCTTCGAACTTCTCCTTCAGTCGGATTCCTCCAAGAGCCTAACTCCTTTCGGACTTCTCCTTCAATCGAATTTCTTCAGAAGTCGAACTCCCTTTGGACTTCTCCTTCAATCAGATTTCTCCAAAAGTCAAACTCCCTCCGGACTTTTCCTTCAGTCGGATTCCTCCAAGAGTCCAACTCCTTTCAGACTTGTCCTTCAGTTGGATTCTTTCAGGAGCTGAGCTCCTTTCAAACTTCTCCTTCAATCGAATTCCTCTAGAAACCGAACTTCCTTCGGACTTTCTTCAAACTTTTTCTTCAATCGGATTCCTTCAGGAGCTGAACTCCTTCCAGGAGCCAAACTCCCTCCGAACTTCTCCTTCAGTCGAACTCCTTCAACCAAACTTCTCCACTAGTTGGACTCCTTCTGAACTTCTTCATTAGTCGAGCTTCTCCATCAATCGAACTTCTTCTGGACTTCTCCATCAATCGAACTCCATCCGAATTCCTCCAGCGGATTACTTTCAGATTTTAAGTAGCATTCCTTTCGGATGATCCCCTCTAGCTGTATTCCCTTTAGAAGTCCAAATTCTTCTAGAATTGATATATGTCAAAGCTCTTCACCCTCCAAATGGCCTCGAGCGACTTAGTATCGGATGGCTATGGCTGTCACTATCAGTCTGCTATAGGCGGTGCCCCTCTCCATAACAAACCCCATGCGGCCCTAAGCGGCCAACTACTGGATGGCTACGACTGTCAATATCAGTCTGCTACAAGTACGTCCCTCTCCATAATAAATTCTATACGGTCCCGAATGGTCAGCTATCGGATGGCTATGACTGTCACTATCAGTCTACTCCGGACTTCATTTATAAAAGGAATCCTCCAGATACATTTTCTCTAAACTCTCTTCTCCTTTTCCCAAAATTCTGTTGACTTCTTTCTTGAGCACTCTATTTCTGTTGGTCAGAAGAGCTGATTTGATCGTCGGAGGATCCTATCGGAGTCACCACCATCGACTCCGGATGGAACTTTATTTTTCATATCACCGATGATAATCTCTTCTTCCTCAACTCTAACTCGGTCCGACGTCGATTAAATTCTACACCAACAATATATAATATGTATTATAATATATAATATATTTATATTATAAATATAAAATATATATAATATCATAATATTATATATATATTATATAATATCATTATATTATATTATATTATAATATTATAATAATTATTATTTTAAAAATAATATATTATAATAATCTTATAATATTATAATATATAATATAATAATAATATATTATAATATATTATCATAATATTATAATAATATAATATTATCTAATATTATATTATATTATATTATTATAATATATTATAATATAAATTATAAATAGAAATATATATATTAGAATATAATATATTATATATAATATAATAATATTTTTTTATTAATAATATAATAATACTATAATATAAAATTATATTATAAAATATTAGTATATTATTATATATTATAATAATATTATAATATAATAAAAAATATTATAATATATATATAATAAATATAATATATATTATAATATATATGATAAATATAAATATATATTAAAATATATAATGTATATTTATATATTTATATTTTATGCATGGGGTGTGATTTTTAATAAATTTGGTTTGAGAATATTTTAAAAATTTGATGTCATATTATCAGTAATCTGATTGTCATGCCAAACATATCTATCAAAATTTTCAATAATTTTACTATAATATTACCTACGTGTACCAAACATAATAATGAATATTACTAATAAATTATACAAATTACAAGTAATCCAAATTACCACTGTCTGATAATATACCAAATATAATCTTAAAGATTTTCATTATCATCCATCTACTTAAACAAATCACAAAGCACTCTATCTGTGATTCATTCGTTTGCACAGATCTCAAAATACTTTATCTATGATCCATTCTCTTGCATAGATCTCAAAATATTCAATTCTTTATCATCCATTTGTCCATATAAATCTTAAAATACTATGTCCTCTATCATTTATCCACTTGCATAAATCCTAAGATCGCATTTGGTAATCAGTAATCTATTCAGATTACTGATAATTTAAAAGAGCTCCACCAGATTATTATATTTGGTATATCTTTTAGATTGATAATCCAGATTGTCAAGTAATCCATGAGGTAATTTAGATTACTAATGGAATGGATGATTATCCAGATTACCAAACATTTGATAATATAATAATGACAAGTTTGAAAAAAAAATATCATCATCAAAAAATATATATAATATAATATAATATTATATAATAATAATAATAATATAATATAATATAATAATAATATTATTATAATATAATAATATATGATAATAGAATAATAATATATGTATTATAATATTATATTATGTTATAATAATATATTATAATATATATTATAAATATAAATATATATTAGAATATACTATATTATATATAATATATATTATAATATCTAATATACAATATATCTATTATAAATATAATATATATAATATTATTATAATATTATTATTTTCATAATAATATATTATAATATTATTATTATTTTATAATTTAATAATATATGATAATATAATAATATATTATAATATATTATAATAATATTATAATAATATAATATTATAATAATATATATTATAAATATATAATATATATTTATATTATAAATATAGTATCTATAATATAATGATAATATTATTATGATAATATAATAATATATTATATTATAATTATTGGGGATAAACTTTGCTTCCATCGAAGTTCAGTCTGATGCTCAGTCTAATGCAATCAGTAGTCATGGAAGAGCCCCAGCAGTCGAGTCTTAGCTGAATCCCTTCAACCGATCGAACTTCTCAGCGATCGAGCTTCAATCGAACTCGTACGGAAGCCGAACTCCCTCCATACTCCTCCAATCGGACGCCCACGAGAGTCGAACTCCCTCCGGTTCTCTCCTTCGACTGAACTCCTTTAGGAGTTGAATTTCTTTCGAATTTTTTCTTCGATCGAACTCCTCCAAGGGTCGAACTCCTTTCAGACATCTTTTTCGACCGAACTCCTCCCGAATGATCCCCTCCAGACGTATTTTCTTTAGGAGTTTGAACTCCACTGGAACTGATGTATGACGAAGCTCTTCACTGATCAACATCTGCTTCTTCTAAGCTATGACTATTGTTGGGGATAAATCCCGCTCCTGCCGAAGCCTGGCCCGACGCTCGGCCCGATGTACCCAGTAGCCGCTGAAGAGCTTTAGCGCCGGGCACCAGGCCGAGCCCCTACCACGGTCGAACTGCCTAGAGGCCGAACTCCCCTTCGCCAAGGTCCGGGCCGAACTACCTAGCTGCCGAATTCACCAGCGCCAGGCTCCGGGCCGAACTCCCACCGCCAGCCGAACTTCCTGACGGCCGAGCTCCTTGGACTCCAAGCGGCAGGACTCCTCCCAGACGCCCGTTCGGCCATCCGAACTCCTCCCGGGTTTCCCCTTCGGCCGAACTCCTTCGGACTCCCCACGGCCAAACTCCTTCGGACCGACTCCATGCGGCCGAACTCCTTCGGACTTTTCCCACGGCCGAACTCCTTCGGACCGACTTCAAGCGACCGAGCTTCAATGAAGTCCTCTCAGCGGCCGAACTCCTTCGGACCGACTCCATGCGGCCGAACTCCTTCGGACTTCCCACGGTCGAACTCCTTCGGACCGACTCCAAGCGGCTGAGCTTCAATGAAGTCCTCTCAGCGGCCGAACTCCTTCGGACCGACTCCAAGCGGCCGAGCTTCAATGAAGTCCTCTCAGCGGCCGAACTCCTCAGCGGACGGGCTTTAGTGGAATCCCCAAGCGGTCATCACTCAGGAGCCCGAACTCCTCAGCAGTCGTCACTTAGGAGCCCGAACTCCTCAGCAGTCGTTACTGGGTCGAACTCCTCAGCGGTCGCCCTCATCAAACTTCGGCCGACCGAGCTCCTACCGAACTCTCAAGTGTCCAAGCCTCAGCCCAAGTCCAACAGCCGGCCGAACCCCAAACGGCCGAGCTGCGGCTTCTCAGCAGTCGAACTCTTCTGCGGACGAGCCTTAGCTGCATACCTCTTGCCAGACGCCTATGGGAGCCGAACTCCCTCCTATCTTCCTCTTCAGGAGCCCGAACTCCTCCGAAATGGGCACACGACGAAGGCCTTCAACCCTTCATTCGGCAAGCTCTGCAACCATCACCATCAGTCAGTCCGCCGCACCATCAGTCAGTCCGCCGTGGGCGATAGCGACCCACTGTCAGGCGGCGATGGCTGTCACCCTCAATCCGCCGCACACGGCACCATCCCGTGAGACTGACTCCGCCGAACCTCGAGCGGCCCGCCAGCATGCGGCTGCAGTTGTCACCATCAAGCTCCACTATATAAAGGACCCTCCCGACACGCTAAGGCTAAGCTCTCTGAACTCTCGACTCCCTAAGCTCTCCTCCACATCTC
Organism: Cocos nucifera; assembly: GCA_006176705.1. NCBI lineage: Eukaryota > Viridiplantae > Streptophyta > Magnoliopsida > Arecales > Arecaceae > Cocos > Cocos nucifera. Next base: position 2,724,206 of record QRFJ01000039.1, on the reverse strand, counting down.
TAAGCTCCGGAACTCATTCCGAGCACTCCATTACTGTTGGTCGGAAACTAACTTGACCGTCGGAGGGTCCTGCCGGAGCCACCACCCCATCGGTTTCGGACGGAACTTCATTTTGCAGGTCCCCGACGGCGCCCAACGACCTCGATTGCGGCGACCTACGGCGGCGATGGATTTCTGTACCAACAGATTGGCGCTGGAAGAAGGGACTGAACCTTCGAGGTTCCCTTGTTCTTAAAGGAGTGCTCGGCGATGATTTTCTTCCCCTGCTCCGGATCTCTCTTCTCCCTCTTCAGGGTTCCTTTTCTGGAAAGAAAAATGCCCCCCAGAAGAGCCTCGACCCAGAGGTCGGCAGCCTCCACGGCCCGATCCCGTTCGGATCCGTCCGCTCCCACTCCGGCCCCGGCAGCTCAGGTTCCACCTGTACGTGCGGTGGATGTGAAGCAGTTCGACCTACTTGTCCGACAGGTCCGTGGCCTCACGGAGGCATTGCAGGCTATACAGCAGCCCTCCGGTGGCGACTCCACCAGGAGAACCCACCATTGGGAACGTCGGGAATCGGCCTCCAAGGAAGAGTACCAAGGGCCAGCGTACCGGTCGCCCCAGAGAAGGGGAAACAGAGGGCCAGGGATCCGTGTTCGGATCATTGTTATCTTCTGGGGGAGACCTTTCCCACTTCGTAGTCAGAAGCATCCGAAGATCAGCAGCCAAGACGACGCCCTCGATTGCAGGCTACAGGAGATGGACCGGCGTATTGAAGAGCTCGGCCGCGTCACCTCGGCTCATCATGCCGGCGTCCGTGCCGAACCTCCCTTCTCTCCCCAAATTATGCAAGAACCTGTTCCACCGACCTTCGAGCTCCCTCAACTGGAAAGCTACGATGGAACTTCTGATCCGGTTGATCACCTGGAGGCCTTCCGTGCCATGATGCTGCTTCACGGCGCTTCAGATGCCATGCTGTGCCGAGCCTTCCCATCTACCTTAAAGGGAGCAGCGAGGAACTGGTACTCGGCGTTGAAGCCAAACACGATCTTCTCTTTCGACCAGATGAGCAGTCGGTTCGTGGCCCACTTCATCAGCAGCCGACGACCGAGCCGAGGTTCAGATTCCCTGATGAGCGTCAAGCAGAAGCAAGGGGAATCCATCCGGACTTACGTCACTCGGTTTAACGCCGCGGCATTGGAAGTCCGGGACTTGGACCAGTCTGTCGCGATGGCCGCACTTAAGGGCGGCCTTCAGAAAAATAGCTTGCTGTTCTCTCTGGAAAAAAAGTATCCCAGGGACTTCGCCGACCTGCTGGCTCGAGCCGAGAGATATGCCCGTGCGGAAGAAGCCTTCAAATTGAAAGATGAGGAGCTCGTCAGAAAAGACCGGCTGGCGGACGAGGAAGAGCTGGGTGAAGTTCGGCTGCACTCGCAGACCCCCTACGAAAGCAGGCGGGCCCGAACTCCTCGAACTCGCCCTGATAAAGAGGCGCGAAGAAGTCCTCCTCCCGGAAGGTTCCGCCGCTATGCCCCCCTCAACGCTCCTCGAACCCAGATTCTCACCGAAGTAAAAAACCAGCTGCCAAGACCGGAAGGATTACGATCTCCCCCAAACAAGCACGATCGAAATAAGTACTGCCTCTACCATCACGACCACGGCCACGACACGGAGGGATGCATCCAGCTCCGAGACGAAATTGAGGAGCTCGTCAGAACGGGGCGGCTGGGTAAATTCCTCCGGTACCGGCCTGAAGCAGAAAAAGATCGGCTAAGGGCGCTGCCGTAGCCAGAGACTGCAAGAAGGTCGGCCACCTTACGGCGTCGTTCACATTGCCCCTGGGAAGATCTCGGTGCATCAGCGATTCGTCGTCTCCCAGCAACAAGAGCTTGCACCAAATTGAGGAGGCCAGCATGAGGAGGTCGTCCACCCCGGAACTTATTGCCGAAGAAATGCGGAGGAACAACGTTATCACGATCTTGAAATACAGAATTTGGGGATGCGCTACTAGTAACTTCCTTTCAATAAAATTTCTTTCTTTCGATAATATTATTCCTGGATGCGAAAACCATATAGTGACAGGGAAAGAGCAGCCAACCGCGTTAGGAACAGGAGGAGAACCTCGTCCTAACGCGAGCAATAAGCTCGGTCGCAGGAGATAAGATCTCCCCCGAGCGCGCACCTCGGCCGCAGGAGATAAGATCTCCCCCGAGCGAAGCTCGGCTGCAGGAGATAAGATCTCCCCCGAGCGCGCACTTCAACCTCGGCTAGAGATAAGATCTCTCCCGAGCGACCGAAAAACAACCTCGGTTAGGAACAGGAGGAGAACCTCGTCCTAACACGAGCACCAACCTCGGCTAGAGATAAGATCTCTCCCGAGCGACCGTTGACAACCTCGGCTAGAGATAAGATCTCTCCCGAGCGACCGTGAACAACCTCGGTTAGGAACAGGAGGAGAACCTCGTCCTAACGCGAGCACCAACCTCGGCTAGAGATAAGATCTCTCCCGAGCGACCGTTGACAACCTCGGCTAGAGATAAGATCTCTCCCGAGCGACCGTGAACAACCTCGGTTAGGAACAGGAGGAGAACCTCGTCCTAACGCGAGCACGCAACCTCGGCTGCAGAGATAAGATCTCCCCCGAGAGAAGCTCGGCGCAGGAGATAAGATCTCCCCCGAGCGCGCATCAACCTCGGCTAGAGATAAGATCTCTCCCGAGCGACCGTTGACAACCTCGGCTAGAGATAAGATCTCTCCCGAGCGACCGTGAACAACCTCGGTTAGGAACAGGAGGAGAACCTCGTCCTAACGCGAGCACCAACCTCGGCTAGAGATAAGATCTCTCCCGAGCGACCGTTGACAACCTCGGCTAGAGATAAGATCTCTCCCGAGCGACCGTGAACAACCTCGGTTAGGAACAGGAGGAGAACCTCGTCCTAACGCGAGCACCAACCTCGGCTAGAGATAAGATCTCTCCCGAGCGACCGTGAACAACCTCGGTTAGGAACAGGAGGAGAACCTCGTCCTAACGCGAGCACCAACCTCGGCTAGAGACGAAATCTCCCCCGAAGAAGCTCGGCTGCAGGAGATAAGATCTCCCCCGAGCGTGCACTTCAACCTCGGCTGCAAGAGAGGAGGTCTCCCTCGAGTCGACTTCAACTGATGAAGACAATGTCGCCCCCGAGGAGCTCAAATCCGACCTCGACCGTAGGAGGCGAGATTTACTTCGGCTTCAACATCAGCTTCATCGACTTTAGCTGGAAACGAGTTCCATTTCAACTCCAAACATCGACTGAAGATGAGGTCTCCCCCAAGCCTCAGCCTCAACTTCAGCGTCAATATTGGCTGGAGATGAGACCTCCCCCGAGCTTCAGCTGCAACAAATGCGGAGCCTGGAAGAAGACTTCGGCAGTCGCCTGTTTTGGTACTCCCTTCCTTCAATTTTTGAACTCGGGAGTGGGGGGGCTACTGTTGGGGATAAATCCCGCTCCTGCCGAAGCCCGGCCCGACGCTCGGCCCAATGTAACCAGTAGCCGCTGAAGAGCTTTAGCGCCAGGCGCCAGGCCGAGCCCCTACCACGGCCGAACTGCCTAGAGGCCGAACTCCCCTTCGCCAAGGTCCGGGCCGAACTACCTAGCTGCCGAACTCCCCAGCGCCAGGCTCCGGGCCGAACTCCCACCGCCAGCCGAACTTCCTGACGGCCGAGCTCCTTGGACTCCAAGCGGCAGGGACTCCTCCCAGACGCCCGTTCGGCCACCCGAACTCCTCCCGGGTTTCCCCTTCGGCCGAACTCCTTCGGACTCCCCACGGCCAAACTCCTTCGGACCGACTCCATGCGGCCGAACTCCTTCGGACTTTTCCCACGGCCGAACTCCTTCGGACCGACTCCAAGCGACCGAGCTTCAATGAAGTCCTCTCAGCGGCCGAACTCCTTCGGACCGACTCCATGCGGCCGAACTCCTTCGGACTTCCCACGGCCGAACTCCTTCGGACCGACTCCAAGCGGCCGAGCTTCAATGAAGTCCTCTCAGCGGCCGAACTCCTTCGGACCGACTCCAAGCGGCCGAGCTTCAATGAAGTCCTCTCAGCGGCCGAACTCCTCAGCGGACGGGCTTTAGTGGAATCCCCAAGCGGTCGTCACTCAGGAGCCCGAACTCCTCAGCAGTCGTCACTTAGGAGCCCGAACTCCTCAGCAGTCGTTACTGGGTCCGAACTCCTCAGCGGTCGCCCTCATCAAACTTCGGCCGACCGAGCTCCTACCGAACTCTCAAGTGTCCAAGCCTCAGCCCAAGTCCAACAGCCGGCCGAACCCCAAACGGCCGAGCTGCGGCTTCTCAGCAGCCGAACTCTTCTGCGGACGAGCCTTAGCTGCATACCTCTTGCCAGACGCCTATGGGAGCCGAACTCCCTCCTATCTTCCTCTTCAGGAGCCCGAACTCCTCCGAAATGGGCACACGACGAAGGCCTTCAACCCTTCATTCGGCAAGCTCTGCAACCATCACCATCAGTCAGTCCGCCGCACCATCAGTCAGTCCGCCGCGGGCGATAGCGACCCACTGTCAGGCGGCGATGGCTGTCACCCTCAATCCGCCGCACACGGCACCATCCCGTGAGACTGACTCCGCCGAACCTCGAGCGGCCCGCCAGCATGCGGCTGCAGTTGTCACCATCAAGCTCCACTATATAAAGGACCCTCCCGACACGCTAAGGCTAAGCTCTCTGAACTCTCGACTCCCTAAGCTCTCCTCCACATCTCTAAGCTCCGGAACTCATTCCGAGCACTCCATTACTGTTGGTCGGAAACTAACTTGACCGTCGGAGGGTCCTGTCGGAGCCACCACCCCACCGGTTCCGGACGGGACTTCATTTTGCAGGTCCCCGGCGGTGCCCAGCGGCCTCGATTACGGCGACCTCCGGCGGCGACGGATTTCTGCACCAACAACTATTAAATCTCGATGAACTATCACCATCAGTCTGCTACAGACGGCACCCCCCCTCCGTGACAGACTCCACCAGACCTTGAGCGATCTGCTATCGGATGGTATGGCTGTCACTATCAGTCTGATGATGTCTTCCTCTCCATACCAAATCTCATGCGGCCTCAAGCGGTCCGCTATCGGACGTCATAGCCATCACCATCAATCAAGCTCTGCCTATAAAAAGAAATCCTCCAGATATGTTTTCTTTGAGCTCTAAGCTTTTTTCTCCTTTTCGAAACTCTACCGAACTCATTCCTAAGCACTCCATTTCTGTTAGCCAGAAGAGCTGACTTAATCGTCGGAGGGTCGCACCAGAGCCACCATCACCGACTTTGGATGAGCTTTATTTTGCAAGTCACTGACGGCGACCTCGCCCTCCTCCACTCCAACTCGATCCGACGTCAGCCAAATTATGCACCAACAAAATTGGCACTAGAGGAAGGGCCTCTGTCTCTTAGGTATCCTTATTCTTAAAGGAGTACTCAGTCGACCCTGCCAATCTCCTTCTCTAAGGTTCATCCCCACCCTCTTCCTCAATCTCGAGAAATGCCTCAAAAGAAGGCGACCACCCAGAGATCTACTGCTTCTGCCGCTAGATCCATCCATTCCTGCTCTATCGCCAGCACTCCAACCTCCACCTTCACTGACAGCCATGGTAGATCCGAAGTAGTTTAACCTATTGATGCAGTAGGTTCAGGGTCTCATTAAGATGGTGCAGGCCATGCAACGGCCCTCGGTGGTGACTCCATCAGAAAATCTACCATAAAGATGACGAAAATCGATCTCAAGAAAGAGTACTCGAACTAGCATGCTCATCGCCCCTGGAAAGAGGAAACAGAGAGCAGAGGATCCATGTTCGGATCATGGTTATCCTCTATAGGAGACCTTTCCTATTTGTAGTCGAAAGTCCTCCAAGATCTGCGACCAAGATGACGCCCTCGATCATAGATTGTAGGAGATGGACCGACGGATCAAGAAACTCTGCCATATCATCTCGGCTCATTATGACGATGTCTGCACCGATCCCTCTTTCTCTTTCCAAATTATGCAAGAGTTCATTCTGCCGAACTTCAGCTCCCTCAATTTGAAAGCTACGATGGAACCACTGATCCAGTCGATCATTTGGAGGCTTTCTGGACCATGATGCTACTCCATGACGTACCAGATGCCACATTATGCCGAGCTTTTCCATCTACCTTGAAGGGGGCAGTAAGAAACTGGTATTTAACATTGAAGCCAGGTACAATCTTCTCTTTTGATCAGATGAGAAGTCAGTTCGTAGCCCACTTCATCAGCAGCCGACGTCCACACTGAGGTTCGAATTTTTTGACGAATGTCAAGCAGAAGATGGGAGAATCCATTCGGACTTATGTTATCCGATTTAATGCTACCACGTTCGAGGTCCGAAATATGGATCAGTCTATTGCAATGGCCATACTCAAGGATGGCCTTCAGAAGAATGATTTATTGTTCTTCCTAGAGAATAAGTACCCTAAAAACTTTGCCGATCTACTCGCTCGGGCCGAGGGATATGCCCATGCGGAAGAAGTCTTCAAATTGAAGGATGAAGAAGTCACAAGAGAGTGGCGGACGGATGAGTCTGATAGATCCGCCATTGATAGAGGGCCGAGAGAAGTTCGGCCACACTCGCAGACTCCCTCCGAGCATAAGCAAGTCCGAACTCCTCGAGCTCATCATCGAGGAAGCCCCGATAGAGGGACACGAAGTTCTCCCCCCAAAAGATTTTATAGGAGGATGGAATGAAGTTCGACCATGCTCATGGACTCCTCCGAACGGAGCGAGGCTGAACTTCCCCTCAAGCTCGTCATTAGAGAAGCCCCGATAAAAGAACACGAAGTTCTCCCTCAGGAGGTTTCATAGGAGGACCGAATGAAGCTCGGCCATGCTCACAAGCCCTCCCCAATCCGCAAGCAAGCCCAAACTCCTTCTCGAGCTTGTCATCAAGGAAGCTCCGATAGAAGGACGCGAAGAAATCCTTTCTCTAGAAGGTTTCACAACTACACCCCCCTCAATGATCCACAGACGCTAGTCCGAAGTAAGCCAATGGCGATACCACAGCCAAAACCACCAATAAGGAAGAAACAATAAGGAGATCGACTACCGTCTGGCATCATCAATGCTATCTTTGAGGGGATTTAGTACTTCGACGAGCCACCATCTCTCAGTCTCAGAATCAGGAAAAGCTTACCTCGAATTGGAAAGGCCCATATGAAGCAAAGAAGGTCATCCAGTCTGAAACTTATCGTCAGAAGGAGCTTGGAGGAACAACGCTCCTCCGACCATGAGACTCAGAGAGTCTGAGAATGTACTACCGATAATTTTACTTTAATAGATCTCCTCCATTTCAACATTATCATTTCTCGGTGCAAAAATTACTTAACGATAGGAAAGAAGCAATCAATAGTAGCCATATTAAGAATAGGAGGAGAACCTTGTCCTAACATGAGCAAGTCAAAGACCTCGTTCATTTTAGAAGAGATAGAGGGAGAGGCCCTGACAACAGCCCTTATGTGCCCCCATAGTCCATTAAAAATAGAAGGAGAACCTCATCCTAACGTGAGCAAAGTCGAAAGCCTCATTCATTTTAGACAAAATTGGAGGAGAGGCCCTGACAACGATCCTTATGTGCCTCCACAGCCCGTTAGGAATAGGAGGAAACCTCGTTCTAACATGAGCAAAGTCAAAGGCCTCATTCATTTTAGACGAGATCGAGGGAGAGGCCCTGACAATGGCCCTTATGTGCCTCCATAGTCCATTAAAAATAGAAGAAAAATCTTGTCCTAACGTGAGCAAAGCCGAAGACCTCGTTCATTTTAGACGAGATGAGAGAGGCCCTGACAATGGCCCTTATGTGCCCCCACAGCCCATCAGGAATAGGAGGAGAACCTCATCATAACATGAGCAAAGTCGAAGATCGGACTTCAAAGTTTACGTTAATAGGAGATAAGATCTCCTTCAACCTCAGCTGCAGAAGATAAGATCTCCTCCGAGCCAACCTCGACTATAGGAGATAAGATCTCTCCCGAGCTTCAACCTTGACTGCAGGAGATAAGATCTTTCCCGAGTCAACCTCGGCTGCAGAAGATAAAATCTCCTCCGAACTTCAACCTCGGCTGGAGATGAGATCTCCTCCGAGCCTAAATTTCAACCTTGACTGCATGAGATAAAATCTCCTCCGAGCTTCAACCTCGGCTGCAGGAGATAAGATCTCTTCCGAGCTTTAACCTCAACTGTAGGAGATAAGATCTCCCAAGCCAACCTCGACTGCAGGAGATAAGATCTCTTCCAAGCAACGGAGCCAACCTTAGCTACGGAAGATAAGATCTCTTTCAACCTCGGCTGCTGGAGATAAGATCTTCCTCGAGCCCAACCTTCAACCTCGACTGCTGATGATAAGATATTGGATTAAAAATATTGGATCATTTATTTATTTATATAAATTTTAAAATATTAGATCATTTGTCATCCATCATCGATATTATTTAATAAATATGAAGGGTAACATTTTTTTATCTTGATGGCTCGGAGACCGGATGTCAAATTATTATAAGATAACATACGGGGAGACATCTATCACTCCAGCGAGACAGACGTTCACTGAATTTGGTCGCCCCGTGTAGCGAAAAACAGTGGTTGGCGTGAAGGACGCTAAATCGTCGCTAAGGCGATCGCTTAAGGCTATTCTCGCCAACAAGCCGCCTGGTCCATAGATTGTGAACGGTCGAACGCAAATCGCGGTCGCGAGAGCCTGACGCTCGATTGACTTGGGCCACGGGTGGTCAATTGGTCAACGAAGGCTGCGCACGCTTAAGCGGTTCGATTCGATTATTTTTTATTTTTTAGAATGTAATGTGATATGGTATCCACCCTGTAGATTCGATTCATGTGGTTTGACTGCCCAAACTCGCGTGGGCGTCCAGGGGGGCATTTGGACTTGACTCGTGAACAGACTTGAGCGTCTCCCGATTTATATGCGCCGGCAAACGCCCGGCCCCCTGCTAGTGAATCATTATTTAGTTAAAAGATTGAAAACTTTTTTTTGACATCTTTTATTATATATAGAATAATCATTGTGAGGCATTGTAACGAAAAATAATGATTAAATAATGGTGTTGACGAGCCTGTCGGTCTCGAGGAAAGATCTTAAAGAATGAAGATGAATATGTAATACTATCTTCCCATTTCTTTCAATTCCCACCAAAATAATATTTTTTTTACTATATTAATGAAAAGCACAGTTATAAAATTTTATAAAAATTAAACTATCAAATAATTTCGATGCAATAATATTCTCTGACGGAGATAGGCGAGGATTTTAAAATTTGGGATATAATTTTTACTTCTAAATTTTGGGATCAAAATGTAAATGATCTAAATTTAGATATACTTCTTTATAATTTTTTTCAAATAAAGATAATATTTTTATTTTTTTAATATTATTAATGTATTTCAGGCCTGATAATATGATTTTATAGATTTGGACAAGAATGATTATTGGATAGACAGCATCGCTACAATGTTGAAGTATAAATTATCATTCACTTACCTCGGATTATTATTACATAGGAAAAGGGATCAAAAAAGTACCGGTCGTCTTTCACCGGCAAGATGGATCCCAGATTGGTGCCATGGAAAAGCAAGTTTCTTTTTTTGGAGGCCAATTAACACTTGAATATGATGTTCCAACTGCCTTGCCTGAATACCTAGTAAATACGAAGGATGGCATTTTATTATTTTGTTGGCTATTTTCCACAATGGCCACCATTATATTAATTAGATGTCAAATTATTATAAGATAAAATAAATTAAGGAAGCATCGTCAAAAACTGTGCCAACTTTTCAATGCGGCACTTTAGCGAGTTGGTCACCATGTGAAGCCAAAAACACTGGTCACTGTGGAAGCGAAGACGCCAAATTCTCGCCAGGCCGATCGCTTAAGGTGATTCTTGGCGCCGGGTCCATGGGTCCCGAGAGGGCGGACGCAAATCGCCGTCGCCACAGCCGCGGCGAATTTGGTCAACAAAGGCGGCAGAAGCACCGATTCGTTGGGACTGTATTATTTGCAGTATACGTCATAGGTTGCATGGAGTTTGTATCCTATGGATTGTAATGCTGAACAATACTTATATTTCCTAATTGTAATGATTACATGTTTCTACCAAAAAAAATAAAAGAAAAGACGGTGTTGCAGCTTGTCTCTGGCTGGGGAGATGGTCTGGGAGCTGAGTTGTTGTGTCTGAGCGGTGAACAGCGGGAAACATACAAACTCTTGCCGAAAGTTATTTAATAGAACCTTCGATGTTCTGCATCCTATTTCCACCTCTTCGGCCGAAATTCTCCGACACAAATATATATCTGTATATAGAAATTCCAATATTTTCTGAACTTTATTTTGTTGAAGAG
>QRFJ01000039.1:2603177-2713814 GCA_006176705.1 Cocos nucifera | reverse complement strand
TTTTTTTGACATCTTTTATTATATATAGAATAATCATTGTGAGGCATTGTAACGAAAAATAATGATTAAATAATGGTGTTGACGAGCCTGTCGGTCTCGAGGAAAGATCTTAAAGAATGAAGATGAATATGTAATACTATCTTCCCATTTCTTTCAATTCCCACCAAAATAATATTTTTTTTACTATATTAATGAAAAGCACAGTTATAAAATTTTATAAAAATTAAACTATCAAATAATTTCGATGCAATAATATTCTCTGACGGAGATAGGCGAGGATTTTAAAATTTGGGATATAATTTTTACTTCTAAATTTTGGGATCAAAATGTAAATGATCTAAATTTAGATATACTTCTTTATAATTTTTTTCAAATAAAGATAATATTTTTATTTTTTTAATATTATTAATGTATTTCAGGCCTGATAATATGATTTTATAGATTTGGACAAGAATGATTATTGGATAGACAGCATCGCTACAATGTTGAAGTATAAATTATCATTCACTTACCTCGGATTATTATTACATAGGAAAAGGGATCAAAAAAGTACCGGTCGTCTTTCACCGGCAAGATGGATCCCAGATTGGTGCCATGGAAAAGCAAGTTTCTTTTTTTGGAGGCCAATTAACACTTGAATATGATGTTCCAACTGCCTTGCCTGAATACCTAGTAAATACGAAGGATGGCATTTTATTATTTTGTTGGCTATTTTCCACAATGGCCACCATTATATTAATTAGATGTCAAATTATTATAAGATAAAATAAATTAAGGAAGCATCGTCAAAAACTGTGCCAACTTTTCAATGCGGCACTTTAGCGAGTTGGTCACCATGTGAAGCCAAAAACACTGGTCACTGTGGAAGCGAAGACGCCAAATTCTCGCCAGGCCGATCGCTTAAGGTGATTCTTGGCGCCGGGTCCATGGGTCCCCGAGAGGGCGGACGCAAATCGCCGTCGCCACAGCCGCGGCGAATTTGGTCAACAAAGGCGGCAGAAGCACCGATTCGTTGGGACTGTATTATTTGCAGTATACGTCATAGGTTGCATGGAGTTTGTATCCTATGGATTGTAATGCTGAACAATACTTATATTTCCTAATTGTAATGATTACATGTTTCTACCAAAAAAAATAAAAGAAAAGACGGTGTTGCAGCTTGTCTCTGGCTGGGGAGATGGTCTGGGAGCTGAGTTGTTGTGTCTGAGCGGTGAACAGCGGGAAACATACAAACTCTTGCCGAAAGTTATTTAATAGAACCTTCGATGTTCTGCATCCTATTTCCACCTCTTCGGCCGAAATTCTCCGACACAAATATATATCTGTATATAGAAATTCCAATATTTTCTGAACTTTATTTTGTTGAAGAGGTAGTGAAGTGAAGCGTGGCAATTTGCTCGTCTTTCAAGTTTCTTGTCCAGTCGCCAAGAAGAAAAACAATCCTGTTCTTCAGTGCATATTGGCAAAGGGCTTCACTTTGAAAAATTCCGTTGTTTCACTCTACATCCAAATGCACGAAAGTGCAATTGCAATTAAAGTGTAAGAAGATTTCCAAGCTTTCTTGGGGATATAATGTTCTTTCCAAAAGTGCCAGAAATCCTGAACTTCATCTAGGAGGGGAATAGATGGGAAGAGTCGGTTCCATATTGCCTTCGAATAAGGACAAGAAGCAAATAGATGGTTACTAGATTCAGAATGGCATCCATAAAGATAGCATCTACTCGGACCTGGCATTCCTTTCTTTCGTAAAACCTTCCAAGTTAAGATCCGATTATTATACCTGGGCCAATTAAAAATTTTGCACTTCTCAGGTACTGAGAGTTTCCAAATGAGTGTGCCGAATTGAGAGATGACTTCGCCAAGAGGCCATTTGAAATTAGATGACCAATCAGTTGGTGTCATGAACCCAGCTACACTCAATTTTTTTCTTCTTTGCAAACCAGTAAATATGAAACGCCGCCTTAGCCAACTGTTGTTTTTCTTCTTTAATAAACGTGGATTGTGTCTTACTAGCCCTCTCGTGGAAAATATTTATAAAGATACTTTGATATTTTCTCAAAGTTATAAGTATTTTTTTTTTTTTTTACATTTTTCCATTGTGCATTACATGGCATCCCAAAACAAAATTTTGGCTGCTCGGAGCAGGTCTATTCTACATCTTTAGCCTCTACACCGTCAGATTTTCTAACACCTTTTACCTGGGAGGTTGACTAAGTGCATCTTCTTCCTGGTGGTTGCAGAAGGCTGCATTGCAAATTGTCACCTTGTATTATTCACATACGTTTAATGAATTTTTCATGCAATTGAAGTCGTAGATTAAATTATTGCAGCAGAGGTTCAATTGAAATCATGGCGCTGAAGTTGAAACCTATGGTTCTTATGCATACCCTGGGAAAAGCATAAATGCTATAAAATGTCATCTTTGTGGTAAGGCATAAGCTACATTTGACCCAAGCTGGAGGTAACTCAAAACCATGCTCGAAGGTCACATCAGAAATTTGAAAGGAGATAGAAAAAAAATCCGATCGAACTCCATGCGAAGAACCTTCGGCGGCTTTTACCTGTAATGACGAAACCATGGAAAATGATGTGGAGGGATCAAGAAAGAAAAAATGGCGAAATCTCCCACCAGGTTTATCTCTAATTTTCGCAAAAGGCCATGGGTTTCTTGCTCTATGGATATGTATCTTACACATGATGATGAGGAAAATGAAGTGATCCAATTTCCTAAGTTGTAGAATCTGCTGAAAAGTGTCCTCAAACTGGAGTTCCGACGGAGAAATTATGGGAGAGAAATAGAGGGCCTTCTTCTTGTCTTGAGCATAGAGAATCCTTTCTCAAAAAACGGGTAAAGAACATCATCATTTCATTTCATTGTCATAAAACAGCAAAGTATAATGTTGTTTCTCTTGATTCATTATTATTCTATACTCAATGCTCAATGTTAGGTCCAAGATCACACCGCTTTCACTTGCCATAGTATTTTATCATGTGACTGTAAGGTGGGGCATAGAGCGATCAAGTGTCCTGCTAAACAACGGTTGTGATCATTCCTCTTTCCAAGGAGATTTCTAGAGTGGCAGAGCAGTTTAAGATATCGTGGAGTCCTTTCGTTTGAGAGTGAGATTGGGTCTGAGAAGGACGTGGTGGATGGCCTATATTCAGTGTGGCCTTGGAATTGGTCACACTGAATATAGTTTCTAGTTTAGATATTGAGCAGTTTAGATATTTCTCTTGGCTGACACGCCGACGACTTCTAGTTGAGTTTCCATCAGAGGAAGCTCTTCATAAATCGACTTCACCTAACTTCTTTCTTCAATGTCGACGTATGGATCGAGAGGGTTGGATCGATTGGGAAACCTCTTGACATATGGATTAGAGTCGTGGGCTTCCCCTTGCATTGTTGGGATAGAACCGCTTTCCAGTCCTTGGTGTCAGGCTTTGGAAATCTGAAAAAGCTAGACAGGAAGACAGGAGAGAGAGAGAAATTGGATCTTGGCGAGGCAAGCTGTGCATCTCTTGTTTGGATCGCTTGCAGATTCCATCATTCATTAACGTGACGGCGGATTCCACATTCATTAACGTGATGGCCGGTGAATTGATTTATGAAGTTAAGCTGCAGGGTGGTGGAAGGTCATGGTCCCAACGAAGGATCTCACCAACTGAAGCAACTCCCATGATGAGAGAGAAGCAAGCGGATGCGGGCTGCCTCCCTCTTTTCTTTTAGAAGGTCGAGGTTGGCTCTGAGGTCCTGGGGGTTGAGTTGCTCGTTGAAGCCCACGATTCGAGCAGACGAAAGTTTGAGCTCGATCGGGATGACCGCCTCGGTGCCGAAGGCCAAGGCGAAGGGTGTCTCGCCGGTCGGTACCCTCTGCGTTGTTCGGTATGCCCAGAGGACGTGGTAGAGTTCGTCTGCCCAGGCCCCTTTTGCCCTATCGAGCCTCGTTTTGAGGCCTTGCAGCAGGTCCGATTGGTCACTTCGGCTTCCCCATTGGCTTGCGGATGAGCCCACCGATGTGAAGTGGTGGGAGACGTTTAGTCCTTCGTAGAACTCGGCAAACCGGGCTCCAGCGAACTGTCGCCCATTATCGGTTATGAGGGCTCGGGCAGACCGAACCGGCAGATCAGCGTCTTCCAGACGAAGTCCTGCACCTTGGCCTCCGTGATCTTCGCTAGTGGTTCTGCCTCGACCCACTTGGTAAAGTAGTCAATCGCGACCAGGAGGAAACTTCCGTTTGTCCGGACGCTGTTGGGAAGGGGCGAGGATGTCCATTCCCCACTGCGCGAAGGGCCAGGGTGCAGTGAGCGGAGTGAGTTCGGACGCCGGCTGCCTTTGCACGCTGGCGTTCTTCTGCAGCGGTCACATTTCTTCACGTATTCCGTGGAATCACGAAGTAGGGTTGGCCAGTAGTACCCTTGCCGAAGTAGTCTTTGCGATAGGGATCTGGCTCCTGCGTGACTCCCGCAGAGTCCTTCGTGGACATCCTGTAGCGCGATGTAGGCTCAGAGGGTCGGAGGCACCTCAGCAATGGGAGGGAGTATGACCTTTTATATAACCTGCCTCGTACAAGACGTACGGGAGGCTTGACTCCTGAGCTTCCGAGCTTCTCTCCGATCGTGAGGGAGGACCCCTTCTTCGAGGTAGGCGTCAGCGGGTCGATCCAGCTGGGCTCGAAGCCCGTCGCAGGATGGCTGAGGTTCTTCGGTGGTCGAGCACTTCAGAGTTCCAGAAACCCTTCTTTTGGTAGTTCGGCCGGGCAGAAGTGGCCAACTTGGAGAGAAGGTCGGCCTTTGTATTCCCGGTCCTTGGGATGTGCTGAATGTCGAAGCTGTCGAAGGCTAGGATTAAGTTCTTCACTTCCCGAGGTACATCACCATGCTTTCCTCCCGCGCCTCGTAGCTGCCGTCGACCTGGACCGCACCAACTAGGAGTCGCTATAGACTTGAAGCCGACCCACCTTCAATTCCCTGGCTATCTGCAGTCCGGCTATCAGCGCTTCATACTCGGCCCCAATTGTTGGTCGTGGAAAACTCGAAAGCGCAGTGCGTACTCGGTGACGATCCCTCGGGCTAACCAGGACCAGCCCTGCGCCGGCCCCGCTAGAGTTGGATGAGCCATCCACTTGCAGAAACCCAGGCGCCTTCAAGAAGGTCGGCCCTTTCTTCAGGAAGCTCGACCGCCATAGTCGGCTTCGTTGGGCTTGGTCTCCCTCCGATGATAATCTCGCTTGATTCAAGTTCGGCTTCAACTGGTGCGGTGCATTCCAGCACGAAGTCCGCCAGTATCTGAGTCTTGATCGATGGCCTGGGTCGGTAATTGATGTTCGAACTCCGTGAGCTCGATCGCCCATTTGGCGATTCTTCCTGAAGCGTCTGCTCGGTGGAGGACGGTTCTTATTGTTGGTCCGTGAGGACCGTTATGGTATGCTCCTGAAAGTAAGTCGGAGCCTCCTGGCAGCGATTAGAAGACAGTAAATTAATTTTTCTAACTTAGAGTACCTGGTCCTCCGCGTCCCTCAAGGCTCGGCTCACGTAGTAGACTGGTTGTTGCGCCTTCGCATCTTCCCTGACCAGGACAGCCGCCAGGGCCATTGGGAGAACAGCTAGGTACAGGAGCAGCCCTTCTCCAGGTTCGGGCTTGCCAGCAGCGGCGGACGTCGAGGTAGTTTTTTGAGCTCCTCGAATGCCTGTTTGCACTCCGCTGTCCAGCAAAATTCTTTCGGTCGCCTGAGGACCTGGAAGAAGGGCAGGCACCGCTCGGCCGACCTCGAGACAAAGCGGTTCAGGGACGCCACCTTCCCAGCCAGGCGCTGAACTTCCTTAATTGTTTTCGGGCAGTCATCTCTGAATGGCTCGGATTTTCTCGGGATTCGCCCTCGCTCGTCCGCCGCACCATGAATCCTAGAAATTTTTCGGAGGTCACGCCGAAGGCGCAATTTGGTCGGGTTCAACTTCATCTTGTGCCTCCTAAGCGCACCGAAAGTTTCTTCAAGGTCGGCGAGGTGGTCTGTCGAGGCTCGGCTTTTGACTAGCATGTCGTCCCGTACACCTCCATGTTGCGGCCCGATCTGCCCCTTGAAACCTTATGACCAAGCGCTGTAGGTGCTCCTACATTTTGAGTCCGAAAGCATGACCCTGTAACAATAGAGACCTCGGTCATAATAAGGAGGTCTTTTCTTCATCCCGGGCGCCATGCGTATCTGGTTATAACCAGAAAATGCGTCCATAAAAGTGAGGAGCTCGTGGCCCGAGGTTGCGTCACCAGCTGATCGATCCTCGGCAGGGGTAGCTGTCCTTTGGCAGGCTTTGTTCAGCTTCTTGAAGTCGACGCACATCCTCCAGTTTGTTGTTTGCTTTTTTGACGAGACCACGTTCGAGACCCAGGCGATAGTTGATCCCGGATGAGTCCGGCTTCGAGGAGCTTATCCACTTCTTCGGCTACGCGTTCTGTCTCTCTTGGGGCTTGTGGCGCAACTTTTTCTCTGATGGGTCGGTGCCTTGGGTCGATGGCCAGCCGATGTTCTATAACATCGGCGTCGATCCTTGGTACATCCGCTGGGCCAGGCGAAGACGTCCGCATTCCTTCTGAGGAAAGCGACGAGCTGTCCCCTAACCTGCCCTCCAAATTGGAGCCGATCCGCACCTCATGCCCCGGGTCTCCGTCGTGTAAGGAACAGGGACGAGTCTTCCGCAGTGTTCGCCCCGTTCTTCAGATGAGGTCATCGCGGACGTCCAGTCCATCAACAAGGTAAGGGTCGGGCCGGTCTCCCCAATGCAGGGCGACTGAGTAGCAGTACTTTGCCAGGGCCTGGTCTCCTCTGACCTCGTCGACTCCGCGGCTCGTCGGGAATTTCATCTGTAAGTAGTAGGTTGACACTTACCTGCCCCGTAGTGCGTTTAGGCCGGGTCGCCAAGGATGCATTATAGGCGGACGGGTCCTCACGACCAGAAAGTCGATCCGCGCTTGGCCAATTTATGGGGGTTGGCCCGCCGTCACCAGCCAAAGTCCTCACTGCCTTCGATCCGCGAAACGGCGTGTTCCGGAAATCTACAAGGGGAAATTAACAGGTCTTAAGCGGTGTCAGGTAGGCATTTTTAAAAGGCATCTAAAAATGTCCGCGAACTTCCATTATCCACCAAAACGCGGCGTACATCATAATCAGCGACGTTTAAAGAGTACACAACCGCGTCAGTTATGTGGAAATCGAGATCCCTTGGGCTCTGCCTCGGTGAAGGTCACTGGGCTCCGAGATCCTCTGCCTCTTCGCCGATCCCCGGATCCGTCGGTCTTTCTCCGCTGCGGTCCCTCACCGAGATGGTGTTAATGAACGCCGAGAAGGCGGCCGATCCTCCTGCCTCCCTCCCCCATTCGGCGGCAGACATTCTGGTCCGATTCTTTCGCTCTTTAGGTTGTCTTTGCAGGAAATCGGCCAAGCCTGCCCCGCCGGAACAAGCTCCTCGATTTCGTCCTGGAGCTGGATGGCACTCTCGGTATCGTGACCGTGTCACGGTGTAACAGGCAGAACTTATTGGGGTTGCGTTTCTGGATGGGAACCGCATTCTCTCCGGTCACGGAAGTCGTCCCTTGATCTCCAGCAGCAACTTGAGCCTTCGGGGCGTTGAGGGGGGCGTAGCTGTAAAAATCGCCGTCGGAGGGGAGAACCTTGGCACGGAGAGGAACCTCGTCGCAGGGGAGAACCTCGGCGCCGGGGGGAACTTCGGCGTGGGGGGACTTCGGTGTGCCTTCCGTCGGAGGCTTCTCGCCCCCGAGCCTAAGGTGGAGTCGGGCTCGCCGCAGACCAGGGGATTCGGGAGCGCGGCCAAGCTTCGGTGCGGCTTTCTTTCTTCGGTGGGCCTTCCCGCTCTGCCTACTCGTGCGTGTCGCGAGCTTCATTATCCTTGGCCTCGAAAGCCCCTCTGCCCGGGCATAGCTTTCGGCCCGAGCTAGCATGTCAGCGAAATCCCTAGGATATTTTCTTTTCCAGGGAGAACAACAGGTCGTTCTTCTGAAGGCCGCCTTGAGGGCGCCATAGCAACTGATTGGTCCAGGTTCCGGACTTCCAGCGCGGCAGCGTTGAACCGGGTGACGTAAGCCCGATGGGTTCCCCCTCTTTTTTGTCTGATGGCCAACAAGGAATCCGAGCCTCTCTGCGCGCCGTTTGCTGCTGACGAAGTGGGCCGCGAATTGTTGACTCATTTGGTCAAACGATAGGATGGTGCCCGGCTTAAAGCGCCGAGTACCAATTCCTGGCCGTCCCTTGAGGGTAGTCGGCGAGGAGGCTAACGTTTGGACTGGAACAGGATGTCGGCACCGACGCGTCACTTGTTGCAAAGGGCGGATACTCGACGATGGACGGACCGGCGCTCTTCTATAAGAAGACCCTGCTCCTTCCATGCTTTCCCATCTCTAATTTGGGCAGACGCACTTAAGGAGGCGTACCACCTACACGGCCACCTAAGGGACAACGGGTGACGGCAGCTGCCGCCGGCGGTGTCAGGCAGGTGTTTTCTTTTGTTATTTTTTTTCTTTCTTCTCGGACCTCCTGCTCTTTTTTCTTCTCCCTTCTTATAAGTTATGCTATGCTTTTCCTTTTTCTAATATTTTTCTTATGATTCTGAGTGCTGATAAGGCTTCCCTTGTTTTTCCCTCCTCTGTTTGTGTCTTCTTTTCTTCTTCCTCTTCAGCTTCCTAATTTTCTTCGTGCTTGCTGGCCTGCTGCTTTGCTTTCTCCTTCCCTTTTATCGGAAATTTGTTTTTTTTGATAAGAATCACATTGACCTTCTGTTTGTTAATATTTGGTCAAGTTTCCACGTTTACTTCAAATTTTAAATTTTGAATTCGCATTTCAAAGCTTAAACACATTCACCGCATATTTTAGCTTTTTTTTTATTTTATTTTTTATTGGTAGAGCATTTAAAACATGATTTTTTTTATTTTTTTTTTTTAGCACATTTTTCCCTTTTAGCTTTGCATTTTTTTTTTTTTTTTTTTTTTTTGATTCTAGGAATAATTTTTGGTTAAAATTTTCTTTTCTTTTGTGTCTTAAAGAATTTATTAAACATTTTCCTTAACTCCTTTCTGACCCTCCATGGATGGCTACTTACAGTTATGGAAGGGAGATTTATTTCATGGCTTGTTGGTGGCATATTGTATTTTCCTATTTTTTGGTGAGATATTGTCTCCAACGAAGTTCTATATATAGGGATGTGGGAGGGCGAAGCCAAGCAAGGTCTGTATAGGGCGGCCCAAAATTGAGATTTTCTTGATGTTCTGCATCCTATTTCCACCTCTTTGGCCGAAATTCTCCGACACAAATATATATCTGTATATAGAAATTCCAATATTTTCTGAACTTTTCTAAATGGGATTGTAGTTGGATCCCTCCCTCGAAAGAAGGATACAACGGTGGAAGGTGCATTCAAGCTTCACCCAAAAGATATAACCGTGATCCTATGGGTAAAATATGATTTCCATATTCAAGATACATGCAAATCTGTTAGACATGGAATTTGACATGCAACTCTTTCCCTATTTGCCTTAAACCGTCCCATCCTTTCCCTGTTACTTAATTTTGCTAACTCCTTGGTCTCTTCTTTCCTTACCAATCTTATCCGGTTTATTCCCTTCAAAGAACATGGAAAAATGTCTGATGCAACATAGAACATGGATGTGGTTTATCCCAAAAGCAAATGGCATACCTTGGCTTCTTCTAACCGGAGATGGAACCGTCCTTGTAAAATCATGTGGCAACTCCATCTATGTTTATGAGAATAAATATTTTTCCAGCCATTACAATCTACGATGGAACCTAGCTAGAAAGGACTTCTCAAATAAGAATTAATAGGTAAAGGGAAGCGAGATATCTTATGCGCCTAAAATATTTAGAGATATTTATTCTATCTAGAATTTTCTTATATTGACCCCTTTTATATGTAATTTCCATTTCTAATTACTTTTTATATATTTGTCATTAGTAGTTAAACGTTTTTTTATATTCTTGTCATTCTTTTCATGGAGAAATTCTTGATCAGATGCAAACTTTTTGTATTTTTATTGTTACGTAATATTTATACACGAAAAGTATTCGAGAAAAAGTTTTGAGAATTATTTTTTGGAAAAGCTTTTAAGAATATCTACCAGGCGTAATTTCAATTTTCTGATAAAATGGATAAAAAATTTTTAACAAATACTGGTCATAAGTTTGTTAGATTGAAAATATTTACGAAAAATCTCTCGGTTAGCCTTAGCCAACTCTTGTTTTTCTTCTTTAATAAACGTTGATTGTGCCTTACTAGCCAGCTGTCTCGTAGAAAATATTTATAAAGATACTTGGATGTTTTCTCGAGTCATAAGTAATTTTTTTTCATTTTTCCATTGTGCATTATGTGGCATCC
This sequence comes from Cocos nucifera, assembly GCA_006176705.1. Lineage (NCBI taxonomy): Eukaryota > Viridiplantae > Streptophyta > Magnoliopsida > Arecales > Arecaceae > Cocos > Cocos nucifera. The sequence goes on along the minus strand of QRFJ01000039.1, from coordinate 2,703,419 downwards.
CAAAACAAAAATCTAGGCTTTTCGGAGCTCAATAACATTCATTTTTAGATCTTTGGCCTCGACACCGTCAGATTTTCTAACACCTTTCACCCAGGCCTGGGTGGTTGATTTACTGCATCTTCTTCCTGGTGGCTGCGGAAGTCACCTTGTATTATTCATTTATGTAATTCGTTTAATGAATTTTTCATGCAATTGAAGTCGTAGATTAAATTATTACATCATTTTTGTTGACTGATTGCAGAGGTTCGATTGAAATCATGGAGATGAAGCGAAAACCAAAGTCCAGCGATCCAGGTTGGAAATATGGTTCTTATGCGGACCCTGGAAATAGCATAAATGCTATAAAATGTGATCTTTGTGGTAAGATTACCCATGGGGGTATCTATCGACATAAGCTACATTTGACACAAGCCGGAGGTAACGTACAGCCGTGCCCGAATGTCACGTCAGAAATTCGCAAGGAGGTTAAAGATTACATGGAGAGTCAAAGTAGCAAGAAAAAAAGACTCGACCGAGCATCGAGCAGAGAGTATAGCATTCCACAGGGAGAATCTTTTGAAACCGTGGAAAATGATGCAAAGAAAAATGGCGAAATCTCCACGACCATGCCAACCAATGTTCGCAAAAGGCCACGGGTTTCTTGCTCCATGGATACGTATCTTACACATAATGGTGAGGAAAATGAAGTGATCCAATTCCCTACGAAAGGGAAGAGGTTTGTAGAATCCGCTGAAAAATGGTGTTCTCAAGCTGGAGTTCGGACAGAGAGATTATGGGACCTGTTGCAAGAAATAGGTGTTGCGCCCCCGCCTCCTTCTTCTTCTTCTTCTGATAGAGAATCATTTCTCCGGAAAGGGGTAAAGGACATTGTCATATTTAACATAATAAATAGTAATGTATTTATGATTTTTCTTTTGATTCGTTATTATTCTGTGCTCAATGTTAGGTCCAAGATTACAATTTGCCCTGTCATCGTTGTAGTGATAAGGATCACACCGCTTTCGTTTGCCGCAGTATTTTGATATGTGACCGTTGTCGAAAGGCGGGGCACAGAGCTGTCATGTGTCCTGCCAGACAATGCTCCAAGCAGCGTTCCCCTTCAGTGATTATTCCCTTTTCCAACGAGATTTCTAGAGCAGCAGGGCAGCTCAGATATTGTGGAGTCCTTTCATTTGAGAGTGAGAGTGAGATTGGCTCCGAGAAGGACGTGGTGGATGGCCTATCTTCGGTGTGGCCTTGTAATTGGTCTTGGCCCATACGCCGGCTAGGTGACAATGCTTTTCTAGTTGAGTTTCCATCAGAGGAAGCTCTTCAAAAATCGATAGAACTTAAAGCTATCGAGTACAATAACTTCTTTCTTCTGTGCCAACGTTGGAGCAAGAAGGTTGGAGCGATGGGAAAACCTCTTGACGTCTGGATTAGAGTGGCCAGCTTCCCCTTGCATTGTTGGGATAAGGCCTCTTTCCAGTCCTTGGTTGCAGGCTTTGGGAGTCTGGAAGAGCTAGATAAGAAGACGGAGGAGAAATTGGACCTTTGCGAGGCAAGGCTACGCATCTCTTGTTTGGATCGTTCGAAGATTCCAGCGTCCATTAACGTGATGGTCGATGACTTGATTTATGAAGTTAAACTGCACGTAGAAGGTCAAGGTCCTGGAGCTGTCGAGATCTCACCAACGGAGGCAACTGCCACAACTCTTTGGAAGAAGGTTAGGTCATCGAAACGCCCCAGCCGATTGTCAAAATCTGACGCCCGATTTAATGGTTGCAATTCCGAGTCAGCTCACTTGGAAAGGGGTCAGCAAATTCCTTTTGCTAATTCCAATTCTGAGACAGGCGATGATTCCTCCGCCGCGGACAACATCCCCAAAGAAAAACAATGAACCTGATGGCTCTTTCCTTTCCTTGGGGTCTCTGCCTTCCATGGATGCTGCATGCCACCGTGCACTTTACAAGATCTCCCAGGTACGACCTCACTTATGCTGGCAATCCCGTGTCTGCTCACTTGGGGAGGGGTCAGCAAATTCCTTTTTCTGATTTCAATTATGAGACAGGCCATGAACGAGATGATTCCTCCGCCGCGGACAACATCCCCAAGGAAAATGAAGCCTGATGGCTCTTTCCTTTCTTTGGGGTCTCTGCCTTCCATGGACACTGCATGCCGTGCACTTATAAGATCTCCCGGGTACGACATCACTTATGCTGGGCAAATTCTCAGTTATGAGACAGGCCACGAACGAGATGATTCCTCCATTGCGAAGGACATCAATAAGGATAATGGATCCCCCTTATGGCAGGGATGAGGACGGTTTCTCGTTAAACTACTAGGTAAATGGGGAGGTTAAAAAAAGCATGTAGCAGGTGTTCTAGATCTATACGAAGAGATTTCTTGACAAATATTTTGGTTCAATTATTAAATATTTTTATTTTCTGATTCTCATGAGTGTATCTATACTCGAATAGTTTAATTTATCTGATTTACCGAAATAAACAAGGCATGTGGCAAGTATTGTTAAGGAATAAGAGAATGGGCTGGTAAGGACCACCGCCAGTGGACTCATCAGCATGGAGCGTTGATTATTGTTGCTCATTCTAATACTACTAGGATAAATAATGATTTAAGTGGCTATTTGAATATTTCATATAAAATTACGTTGAAAATCCTGCAAGAACCTGACATGTTAAGCCTATCTAGCTTGCATCTTCTAAGGACCTGCATAAATCCAAACTTTTGAGTTGAAAGATTTGGATTGGGAGATGTTGGTGTAGAATTTGGTTGACGCCGGATCAAGCTGGAGTCAAAAAAGATGAGATCGCCGTCGGTGACCTGCAAAATAAAGTCCTCTCCTGAGTCAATGTTGGTGGCTCTGGTAGGACCCTCCGACGGTCAAATTAGCTCTGGCCAACAGAAATGGAGTGCTCAGTATGGTGTTCGGCAGAGTTTCGGAAAGAAAAAGAAAGCTTAGTCAAAACGTATCTGGAGGATCCTTTTTTATAGATGAAGCTTGTTGTAACTATCTTGATTAATGACCGTTGTAACCATTTTGATAAATGCCGATCGTAATTATCTTGATAAATGCCGAATGTAATTGTCTTGATGAATGATGATCATAATTATCATGATAATTATAATCGTTCAGTAGTGAGATCGTCTGTAGGAATCCGTCTGAAGGAACAGTCTGTAAGAAGTTCGGCTTCCATAAAGGTCCGATCACTGAAGGAGTCCGAAAGAACTTCGGCTTTCATAGAAGCTCGGTTGTTGAAGGAGTCCGGAAGGAGTTTGGCTTTCATAGAAGTCCGATCGTTGGAGGAGTCTGGAAGGAGTTCGGCTTCCGTAGGAGCCTGACTACTGGAGGAGGTCGGAAGGAGTTCGGCTTCCGTAGAAGCTCGGCTGCTGGAGGAAGGCTTTCGCAGAAGCTCGGCTGCTGGAGGAGGCCGGAAGGAGTTTGGCTTTCGTAGAAGCTCGACTGCTGGAGGAGTCCGAAAGGAGTTCGGCTTTCGTAGAAGCCTGACTGCAGGAGGAGTTTGGCTTCCATTGAAGCTTGATTGCTGAGAAGTTCGACCGAGTTTGGCCGCTGAGAAGTCCGACTGGGGCTCGGTTGCTGGGTAATTCGACAGGAGAAGCTGAATAAATTCCTTCGACAGGAGAAGATCGGTTAAGGGAGCTGCCATAATCAGAAACGACAAGGTCGGCCGCCTCATGGCGTCATCAACATTACCCCGAGGAGGAGCTTGGTACATCAACGATTCGTCACCTCCCAGCATCAAGAGAAGTATGCTCCAAATTGAGGAGGCCAGCATGAGATAGAAAAGGTCGTCCGCATGAAGAAACGTGGAGGAATAACGCTACGACGACCCTGAAACACAAAAAATTCGGGAATGCGTTGCCAGTAACTTTCTTTCAATAAAATTTTTTTTTTTAATAATATTATTTCTGGATGCAAAAATTATACGATGATAGGGAAGAAGCAGTCAATAGTTGTCGTGCTAGGAACAGGAGGAGAACCTCATCCTAACACGAGCAGGTCAAAGACTTTCAACCTCGGCTAGAGATAAGATCTCTTTCGAGCGACCGTGGACAACCTCAGCTAGAGATAAGATCTCTTCCGAGCGAAGGCCTCGTTCTCAAAGGACGAGATGGGAGGAGAGGCCCTGACAGTGGCCCTTATGTGCCCCCACAGTCCGTTAGGAACAGGAAAAGAACCTCATTCTAATGCGAGCAAAGTCGAAGGCCTCATTCACCTTAGACGAAATGGGGGGAGAAGCACGGACGATGGTCCGCATGTGCCCCCGCAGCCCGTTAGGGATAGAAGGAGAACCTCGTCCTAATGCAAACAAAATCGAAGGCCTCATTCACCTTAGACGAGATGGGGAGAGAGGCACGGACGACGGTCCACATGTGCCCCCACAATCCGTTAGGAACAGAAGGAGAACCTCATCCTAACGCGAACAAAGTCCAAGGCCTTGTTCACCTTAGATGAGATGGGAGGAGAGGCACGGACGATGGTCCACATGTGCCCCCACAGCCTGTTAGGAACAGAAGGAGAATCTTGTCCTAATGCGAACAAAATCGAAGGCCTCGTTCACCTTAGACGAGACGGAGGGAGAAGCATGGACGACGGTCCACATGTGCCCCCACAGTCCGTTAGGGACAGAAGGAGAACCTCGTCCTAACGTGAGCAAAGTCTAAATCCGAGCTCCGAAGTCTATGGAAAACTGAATCTCCATCAGCCTCGGCCAGAGCGCCTGAGCCAACCTTGGCTAAAGATAAGATCTCTCCCGAGCGACCGAGACAACCTTGGCCAGTGATAAGATCTCTCCCGAGCGACCGAGACAACCTCGGCCAGAGAAGAGATCCACGACAACCTCAGCCAGAGCGCCCGAGACAACCTCAGCTGCAGGAGATAAGATCTCCCCCGAGGCAACCTCGGCTGCAGTAGACATCAACCTCAGCTAGAGATAAAGTCTCTTTCGAGCGACCGTAACAACCTCGGCCTACGACAACCTAGGCTAGAGATAAGTTCTCTCCCAAGCGCCCGAGCCAACCTCGATCAGAGAAGATCTCTCTCGAACGATCGTATCGACCTCGGCCTGAGATCAGATCTCTCCCGAGCGCCCGTGTTAACCACGGCTGCAGGAGAAGAGATCTTCCGTGAGTCAGTCTCGGCTGCTGAAGACAATGTCGCCCCCGATGAGCTCAACCTCCGACCTCAATCGCAGGAGACGAGGACTACCTCAACCTCGGTTGGAGATGGGATCTCCTCCGGGCTTCAACTTCAACATCAACTTTAGCTGAAGATGAGATTTCTCCCGAGCTTCGATCTGAACCAACATGGAGCTCAGAAGAAGACTTCGGCAGTCGCCTTTTCTGCACTCTCTTCCTTCAAGTTTCGAACTCGAAAATGGAGGGGCTATTATTGGGGATAAACTCCGCTCCTATCGAAGTCTAGTTCGATGCTCAGCCTAATACAACCAGTAACTAGGGAAGAGCTTCAGCGGACGGATCTTAGTCAAACTCTTAGGGTCGGCCGAACTGCTCAGCGGTCGGGTCTTAGCCAAACTCCTCAAGCGGCCATCCCTTCAGTCGGTCGAGCTCCTTCGGACTCCCAGCGATTGAACTGCTCAGTCGGTCGAGCTCCTTCGGACTCCCAGCGGTCGAACTTTTCAGCGGTCGTCCCTCGGTCGAACTCCTCAAGCAGCCGTCCCTTCAATCGGTCGAGCTCCTTCGGACTCTCAGCAGCCGAACGATCGTCCCTCGGCCGAACTCCTCAAGCGGCCGTCCCTTCAGTCGGCCGAGCTTCTTTAGACTCCCAACGGTCGAACTGCTCAGTCGACCGAGCTCCTTCGAACTCCCAGCGGTCGAACTCCTCAGCGGTCGTCCCTCGGTCGAACTCCTCAAGCGGCCGTCCCTTCAGCCGGCCGAACTGCTCAGCCGACCGAGCTCCTTCGGACTCTCAGCGATCAAACGATTGTCCCTCGATCGAACTCCTTAAGCGGCCATCCCTTCAGTCGGTCGAGCTCCTTCGGACTTCCAGCGGTCGAACTTTTCAGCAGTCGTCCCTCGGTCGAACTCCTCAAGCGACCGTCCCTTCAGTCGGCCGAGCTCCTTCGGACTTCCAGCGGCCGAACTCTTTCCGAGCTCCCCCTTGGCCGAACTCTTCTGGAATCGATATATGCCGAAGTCCATCGATCAATGCCTGCTTTCTGAGAGCCATGGCTATTAAAGCTGGACGAACGGTCACCATCAGTCTGCCACAGACGACGCTACAGCGGCTCCGCCAGACCTCGAGCAGCCTACCACTGTCGGACGATATGGCTGTTGCTTTCGATCTGACGATACCATCTTCTCCGCATCAAACCCAGTGCAGCCTCAAGCGGCCCGCCATCAGACAGTTGCAGCTGTCACCATCAAGCTCCACCTATAAAAAGGACCCTCCAGATATGCTATTCTCTGATCGCTAACCTTTGATCTCTATGCTCTAAGTTCTCTTCTATTCTAAGTTCTGTGGAACTCATTCCCGAGCACTCCATTCCTGTTGGCCAAAACTGACTTGATTGTCGGAAGGTCCTGCCAGAGCCACCTCCCACCGGCTCCGAATGGAACTTTATTTTGCAGGCCCCAGCGGCGACCTCATCCACCACCACTCCAGCTGATTTCAATAACGATCAGATTCTGCGTCAATAAATATGTATCAGAAGCATCATACCATCAATATAGCTACCCATTAGCTTAGTAAGACGTTCCTCAACCTACGCTAGTAACATCATAAAATTAGTGGGTAGAACCATTAATATTCTTATCTCTCTCATTAATAGATAATAATGTTTGCACGATGATAGAACTGATTAAACTTTATCGTACGGTCAATGCTTTTCGGTGAAGAAAATTGAACTCATAGAAAAGAATAGCTCAGGTTAGTCCAACTTAACAACCAGAACCGCAACCGATCCTCCTGAAAATAGACCTTGGTACTGCACCTATTTTCATGTTAAGCATATTCAGCTGAACCAGTCATTAAACATGGAGAGCTCATAATTCATTAATGTATGGTAGCGTAGAGAAGGTCATGATGTGTGTTGGTGAAAGGATACTGGTCGAACATCTTCTATCATTTTCTTCTACTGATGTGAGTTAAACCAATACTACACGCACAAGGCAAAGGAGGTAAAAACATCAAAAATCTTTGTTGTACATATTTGCAAATTAGATGCACAAAATATGCCAAGGGATGATATGATGGGTCAAAAAACCAGCGCCACTATAACAGGACAAAGGCATTATTTATTGTCCCGACTTTCCAGTAGAATGCATTGTCCCCTTGCTAACAAGCACTACAGAGGGTTCTTCTGAGAGAGAGGGGTGGGGAGGGGGAGAGAGAGATTTGGCCACTGAGCAACAAGAGAAATTAAAATGATAATAGAAAAAGGACATAGAGGATTATTGGGATGGAGAAGAAGAAAATACTTTATCATATTAATATAAATAAAAAATTTATTTATCAAAATAATGCAAGTTCTAATTTATTTATAAAACTGATGTCATTTTAAATGATGTTTTTTAAAGAATAAAACATCATTTGCAATGACGTTTATTGCCAAATCATCCATCCTACATGGGCAGAGAAGGATAAAAAAAAGTAAAATATCATTAAAAATATCATTCAAAATGGCACTTTTAAAAGTGCCATTCAAAATGATATATTTTTTTCATAAAAAATAGAGGAGGTAGTTTTTTTTTTTTTTTTTCATGGGAAACGAAAGAGGTATTTTTTTTCCCTCTTTGGCTCGACCATGTGAAATGGGTGGGGTAGTTTTTCTTTGGCTGATGGGGGTTTGGGTGGGCGTGGGGGATGGGGGGTGGAGGGGTGGGGAGCGAGATGGGAAGTTTTTTTTTTTAAAAAAAAAAAAAACTTTAAAATAAAATAAAATAAATAAATAAATAAATAAAATATATAAAAATATTTAATTATAATCTTAAAATAATAATAAAATATTATTTTTTAAAAAATAATAATTTAAAATAATAATAAAATAATGATAAAATATTATTTTTAAAATAATAATATTTTTAAAAAAAATAATTTTGAAAAAATACATGGGTGGATGTAGAGGAGTGGTCGGGCGGAGGAGCCATGGGTGGTGCAGGACAGGGGGTGTGGATGTTCGACGTAAATCCATGAAAAAAGAAGAATGAAAATTATTTTATTATTTTTTAAAAACTATTTTATTATCATTTTAAAAATATTTTTTATTTTTTCTCCTTCTGCAACTTTACAACAAAAATCCAGATCTTCCCCTCCTCCCTCACCGATACCACCCATGGCTCCTCCACAAGGCCACCGCTCCTCAATGGCCACCCACATATTTTTTAAAATTATTTTTTTAAAAAATAATATTTTATTATTATTTTAAAAATATAATTTAAATTATCCATGAAAGAAGAAGAATGAAAATTATTTTATTATTTTTAAAAATTATTTTTTAAAAAATATTTTATTATTATTTTAAAAATATTTTTTTATTTTTTTTTCTTCCGCGATTTTACATCGAACATCCAGACCTTCCCCCCTCCCTCGCTGGCACCACCTACATCTCCTCTACGAGGCCGCCGCTCCTCAATGCCCACCTACATTTTTTTAAATTATTTTTTAAAAAATATTTTATCATTATTTTTAAAATAATATTTTATTATTATTATAAATTATTTTTTAAAAATAATATTTTTTTCATTATTTTAAATTATAATTAAATATTTTTAAATATTTTATTTATTTATTTATTTATTTATTCGCTCCCTACCCCTCCACCCCGACACCCATCCAAACCCCTGTCCTCAAAAAAAAAATAATCTACCCCACCCATTCCACACGATCAAGCCAAAGAGGAAAAAAAAAATCTCTCACGAAAAAACAAAAAAAAACTTACCCCTCCCCAATCCATGCAATTGAGTTGGAAAAAAAAAAAACTATGTTTCACATGAATATATATATATATATATATATATCATTTCAAATGACGCTTTTAAAAGCATCATTTCAAATGGTATTTTACATTTTTTTTTTATCCTTTCATAGGATGGCTGACATTGCAAATTATATTTTATCTTTTAAAAAATATCATTTAAAATATTTTTTTTACATCAATTTTATAAATAAATTAAAATTTATATTATTTTAATAAATATTTTTTTATTTATATTAGTACCGAGAAGAAAGGTCTCAATCAAGGTCTTCTCCTACTCAATGGATCTCATTGCTGCCATGAAATGTTACGGTACAAGTAAAGAAAATTTATAATGGATATTGATATACATTGTATAAGCATATATAGAGCTTGTAATCTACTAAAAGAAATGTATTACTAGTAGTTTTTATTGTACAAGTATCCAAAATAAAGATACAGTTATAAGACACCTTACTGCAACCATGAAACATCATAAGTTAAGAAACCTATGACAAATGTTTATGGACCTTGTATATGTTTAGATCTTACATAACTACTAAAAATTATGTTACAAATTTTATTGTATAAATTTTGAAAATATATTTACAACTACAAAGAATCCTAGTACAATCATGAAATATTATGGTACAAGTTGGGAAGACTTACAGTGAGTACTGATGGACATTGTAAAAGCATATTCATGATAATAAATATGAATTTTGATCAGACTTTGTACATCTTTTAAAAACTGTGTACTGATGATAATTTTTCTTAGGGTATTGAAAATAAATTATAATATTAAGGAACCTAGTATAGGCATGAAATGTACAAATAAACAAAATTTATAACAAATACTAATAGACCCTGTATAAATTTATTTAGATTTTGTATAGCTACAAAAAATCATGAAATACCATTAATTGTTATGTTACGGTATTCAAAATACATGAAATCAACTATGCTATAAGTTTGGAAAAATTATAACAAATACTAATTGATTTTGTGCAAGTATTTATAGGCCTTGTGCAGTCACTAACATTCATGTCCTACTACTAATTGTACAAATAACCAGAAGTGATGTTATGTATCAAATAAGGAATTATACATTCATTTGAGGACAGCTTTTAGCAAGCATAAACTATCTAGTGAATTGTAATTTTGTGATCTTTTTGGCATAAATTTAATGTAGTACAATGTAAATAATGGTCAATAAAGTAGACATTGTGACAACATTGGAGAGTATCCATTACATTATACATATCAACAATCAATATTTAAATAATAGCCATTATTTGACTCTTATTCCATTTCCATTGTTTGTCCTAGATCATGCAATTGGAGCCTTGAGGTGCCCTCTCTACTATTTGTCAAACTCAAATTCATATCAAGTTTCCCTCCAAAAAAAAAAAAAAAAGGTACCACTTTATTATATATATATATATATATCTTTATTGAGTGAAACAATGTCATTATTATCCTATTACATTATGACATCACAGTAGGCACTATTTTTAACTAATTTGATATTAAATAATTTCAACTCGCAATGCATTGGGCAAATAGTAGTTGTTATAACCATTATAACAGTTTGATGAGGATCATTGTATTATAACAGTTTATAGTGGTTGCTGAGGTAACTGTATGGTATTATAATGGTACCCTCGCTTTAGTCTTGATTATAGTGTCAATAGGGAAAAAAATACCAAAATGCAGCTGTTGCCAAATTTCTCACACGTATTCCAGTTCTGGCGATCCAGCTCTCTTGATAAATCATTGAATAACGCCTTGCCCATAGTCTTACGATTGTTGAGTAATTTAGTTGGCTGTACATGGTATCTACCATCAGTCTCCATCCCGAAGTGAGCTATGAATTTTCCGTTGGTTTGTTTTATATTTCACAACTCAAAATTCCTTTTTCTAAAATCTCAAATTTGTTTCCACGCTACCATTCGAGAGTAGAAATGGAAAAAAAATCACGAATGAAGGGATATTCTCCGTATAAAAATCTACAGATGGAATGAAAAATGACAGTATAATGCAGATGGATAAACGAAGAAGCCAACATATAAGAAAGCTTTCACAAAGATTCAAAAATAGCCTCAATATGGTTATTTCCTCCTCTGGCTTAGACACCACACTGCTGCAGAGACAAGCATCCGTTGCAGTACGACAGAAGTGCAGGGTTTGATCCTAATTATATTTATCAAATTACTCTACTTGCCACGGACCAAGATTTTCATCTCAGCTTGTATTAGCATTACACACCCACCGATAAGGATGTCATTACCTCCGCTAATATAAACCAGCATATCCCAGAATATCAGCCAATATCATGCAAACACATCAGCGAAAATTTATCAATATGGCTGAAAAAAAAAAAAAAAAACCCTAAATTAACACCATAACCTGACAATTATTCTTTTTGCCGTATGCGCCGGCATATCAGCATCTCAATCTCGATAGTATCAAACCAAGATTCAGAATATTTAACTCTCTCCCCCTATTCCCAACTCAGCCAAGATAAACCAAGATCTCACAACTTCACCTTAGCATCGGCCCCACCAAGATGGCCGGGATCTCACATTTTAAAGACCCTTCAAGAATGGGATGCACAACGCTAGACTCATTGACCAATCAAGAAACAAAGAGACTTTAATTGTTCCACAGGTGCTAACAAAACTCTCCAACCCAAAGTCTATCCAACAATAAAACGTTTTCTCAGCTTTAATATAGAAATCCGCATGTAATAAAGGAAATACAAACCTCATAGTTAACGAGCCAAGCAGTTTTGAACCTAAGAATGCCGAAAGTTTTTGCCTGTTAGGGATAACAAGCTTCTAGCTGGTGCACCAACAGAACAATTACCATCCAACACACTCATCGTGTTCAGAAACAGCCTATTTGGGTTATAAAGGAAAACCAGCCCTCTCACTAGCATATCATAACAAATACAACTAGTCAGATACATGATACATTAAATCACCCGTTGGTAATGCCAAACTGCTTCATAAGCATACAGCATTCTCGGTACTTAAAGCGCATCCGTACACATACTACACTTCGCTAGAACAAGGAAAAAAAAACTTTCTTCCTCATTTCATTTCTCACTGTGTATCGTCAGTAACTTGAGAACTACGGATCCCCCAAAATGACTTCGGTAGCAAATTTCTTTTTGTAGCCGTAAATAACCAGCCCATGTTTGATTCACAAACAGCACAGTTGGTGATCGTCCATGCATACCTGCATTTAGATGGAGAATGTGCTCCAAGTAGATATAAGAACATTCATCTCATAATGACAATCAAATACATTCTACCAATCATTCAAAAGTGAAGCTACACAAAATAATGTATTCTTGACAATTTAATCAATTTATCTATGGCAGACAGCATATACAACCAGAACAGCAATACTACTACTGTACTATCATCAAATTTGCACTTACTGAGCAGAGCAAACTTTTCTGAAGGACTGTTAAACCCAAGCCTCCAAAACGCAATCATTTGTCACCTGCGATTGAGCTCCTTGAGCATTGCGGGACAGCAGTACTCAATATCCAAATAAAACATACTTCAGGGGTCTTATCAGATAGTTTCCTGAAGGACACTAGATGGTTCACCAAGTTCACAAGTATAAACATACCAAAAATTGGGAAAATAATGAAATTACTAGGAATCACCTTCTGGGTCAATATATAATATACTACCACTGTATTAACCAATCCAATGGTTAACCATCGTATGCTAAAAAAACTTGAAAAATTTAACGAATGCTGATGTAGCCCGAATTCAATGCTCAAACAACTGTTACTACCTGACCTCACTGCCCAATGGCCAGGCAACCCATGGCACATGTATTCAAGACACCGGGTGGAATGTGAGGAATAGTTACTACCGGGCAGAACATGGGGGTTATGACCCCACACGGTTAAAGTCACAGTTAAGGAATAGCGGTTACAGCTCACCTGCTGGTCACGGAGTCAGAGAGTAACGGAACCCCGCTCTCATCTCTATATAAACAGCACAGGGGGGCCAGGTATGCATCTCATCTTCTCTACTTTTTTCATGTCCTCCTATTGCACTTCCAAAACTCTAGGTGACTTAAGCATGTCCCCCACCGAATCAAATCCAGCCAGCTCTGATCTTTTTCTGCTTGCATGTCATACTTTCAGTCCATGCAAACTTCATCTCCAACCAGACTTCCACTTTGAGCCGACCAACTGACCTGCACCAGCTCACCAACTCCGTCAGCTCAGGTTTTGGGCTGCAATGGATACTACAGGAGCTGGGACTTGGAAAATAAACCACACATATCTTTGACTCATTAACTTCTACAATGAATATCTGTAGTTGATATACCTTACATAGCAGACCGTAATGGTCCATATACCATAGCAACAAGGAACCGGTACAATACAAGAGACACATGGTACGAAGTGGTGCCTAGAGATGGCAAATTCGGGAGCTTTTGTCATTTCCCTAATTCAACACAACATGATACATGCGACCTATGTCTCCTCCTTGTTGGACATGCCCGCACTCCCATGACGCTACTTCAGGTAGGCTATGGACCCTGAACCACCAGATCATGCAATCAGATGGTTGGGATGCCTTGCCCTCTCTCATACCTCGCTCCTCTCACCTCTAGAGTACAAAGCAATGCAACAACTGTATTTTGTGTGTGCATTTAAGAGAGGAAGGTGGGTGGAGAATGTAGATGAGAGCTAGAGTACCTATTTCTCTTTTTCGAGTGGAGAGGATTCACATCATCCAACAAGGGTTTTCTGAAAGATTTTGCTTGGGGGGGGGAGGAGAGAAGAAGGAAGTAGTCTTTTTACAGATAAGTCCATGCGATCAGATGGGTTAAACAAAATAAAGCATCTCCAACCTTCTCTCCACAGTGGGGCCTACTACAGAGTCATATGGTTCAGCAATTGAGAATGATGGATGATGGACCTAAGAGATATATTTTTAGGCCCAAGTTACAACTGAAAAATTTGTCAACAAGCTCTAGGTCATATATTGCTGAGCCCAAATAAATTCAAATACCACTAATATACATATATACATTAATATTAGCCATGTCCTTATGTCCCCCTTTTTAAGCTTGCCATGTTGGATACATCAAGGCACTTGGACGCTTGATAGTGTCCAAGTAACAATGATTATGTTACCTGCACGCTCCATTGTTAAGCTGTTTGGAAATATCAACACTTTGGACACTTGGATACAACAAGACAACATGATCAGGCTAAAGACTCCACTTTGAAGCATTCTGCTGACATCACCAAAAGAGTCCAATATTTGGCATTTTTTGAAGGGCCGTGTAGCATACTTGTTTGAACACTTTCAATGAATTATCCTTGAGTTTTTTTTGGGACAAAACTGAAATGTCGTTAAATTTTTCAAACACTGTAAGTGCCCTTTAGTTTTTCTAGATATGTTCAAGCAAAGCACCCTTGTATTTCTGATATAAAGTAATCAAGATTACATGGATAGTATTATCATGTTTCATTATAAAGTTATCACAGTTATATAAACACTTCAAGTGAAACATCATTACATTGAATATCATTATATTTTAAGTAGAAACATATCATGATTATCATTTTTAGTATCTCAACACATCTTAAATGAATCTAGAAAATAAATTAAACAACTTGCAAACTTGTGGCTGTTTAAATTAAACTACTTGCAAACTGTGGCTTTCCATCAATATTTATTGTACAGCATCTACAATTCTAGATTTATCTCTCTTTTTTTTAGAATAAATATCAAACCACATAAACATAATACAGACAAATATCCAAACAATCATGCATACTATCTTATAAATAATATACATAATATGCCATATTTTTGTGCCTAGATTTTTGGAGGCTGCTATATCTGACACTGCCTTTTTCCTTCGATTTACAGCTTTTACACTGCTAACATTAAATCCATTTTTTGTTTCCACCCTCCATTATTTCTTATAGGATGAAGAAATGAGCTATCCCTCACACTTTCTATAATCAAAAATAATTTTTTCAAACACTATAAGAATCTTCCTATTATTCTATTTAAAGACTGAATTAATAAGACTGTAGTTGCACTAAATATTTAGAAGAATCATACATTCATATTCTAGAATTAAAATACGAGCAATGATGAACAATTTAAAAAATTCTTCTGAAAAGTATCATTAAGCAACATTGTTAACATAGCATATAAATCATACAAACTGATGCCTGCAAATGATGTACCAAATTCATAATCCATTTTCTTTTTTCAAAGTCTATATTTGGTGTTTAATTAGGAAAAAATATGAGCGGTGCTGATTGATAAGCTATTCAAAGAAACAAGTTATTGCTTTTGATTCTTTCAAGAATTATGATGTTTTACTTCGTATATGCAACTTCATTTTCTGGCTGTTGGTCGAGCTTCATGCATCTTGAATTGCCATATATACTAATCTATTGGCATCCAATTTAACTTACTTATCAATTTAAACAAAAAAGGTGAATACTGCCTATACATTATGTGATTCCAATGTCAACATCCATTCTTAGCATAATTACTACTTTTTGAATTGTTTTTCACTCAAGACATTGTTTCTAGGCCAGTTCATCTAAACAACACACTTTAAGAATAGTATGCCATAAGACATCTCTAAGTGTCTTACCCTATGTTTGGTTAGGGCCATAAGAGGAAGGATAGATGGGGTTGGAAAGGGTCATGAGAGGAAGGATAGATGGGGTTGGAAAGATGGATAGCCTCCATCTACCATTTCCATTTGATTCAAAAAAGTTTTAAGGATGCATGTATGAAAAGGAGGGACTGTCCATCCATCCTGGCCCGTCAATTTGCATCGTCCCAAATTGAGAGGATGCAAGAAAGGATGGATGGAGCATATAATGAATAGGTTTCTATGTCAACAAAATTATCCCTCACTAATTTTTTGACAAAAACCTAACATGTTCACTTTTTCATTCATTTTATTCATATATTTTTAATTTTACCTATACTATTTATCCTACACCTTTAAATTTTATTAATAATTATTTTAATTTTAGTACATAATTTCTATAAGTAAATATATTTTTTATTTATATTCATTATTTTTTAGTTAACTATTTGTATAAAATTAATTAACTATTTAAATTAAATTATAAATTAATTAGTTATTTATATAATTAGCATATATAAATAAATAAATCCATATATAATTAAAGAGTCATCTTCAGGGGCAAGAAGCACATATTATATTATATAAATTAACATATAATGATAGGTGTAGATCGATTACTAGCATACTCGATCAAATGGATGATTTTCTCACTTACTACAGATCCCATGCTACCTCTCATGAACCTAAAATCCATCAACTCCAACTGCTATAGGAATACCATTTAGTTGACCTATGCCTATTTGAATAGCCTCAATTAAACATGTCTTTAATGATCTCTATAGGGTTTCCCCTCTGAATAAAATTCAATGGGGTCCATAGAGACAATATCTTCATCCACCCACGTCCGATTCAAAGGCAAGCTCCACCCCAGCAATAATGGTGCAGCTAAGGCCAACTAATTTGTTAACAATTATTTTAATTTTAGTACATAATTTCTATAAGTAAATAATTAGAATTATCTTCTATTTTTTATCAATTACTATCCATATAAAATTAACTAACTATTTAAATTAATAAATTAATTAGTTATTGTGTAATTAATACATATAAGTGAATTAATCCATATATAGTTAATTTATAAAATTATTTATTTAATAAAATTAAATTAAAATTTTATATATTTTGTAAATAATTATAAATTATAAAGATTATAAGTTTATATATTGGGCTACTTCTTTAGTATAAATAAATATTATAAATTGATAATAATAATAATTTTATCAAAGGATAATTTAGTAAAATTATCATATAAATATCATCTATCCTTTCTTTCATTCCTTTTATACCAAACAGATAAGAAAATCATTTCTATTCATCCTTTCATATTTCACCAAACACATGGGAGGATGGATGAATCTTCCATCAATCTTCTCCTTTACCCATCTTTTCTCTTATTCATCCTTTGTACCAAACAGAGGGTTAAGATCATACACCTTCAACCTCAAGTATGTTTCAACTACATATACATGCACAGCATATGCCTACACTGATTGATTCTATACTCAAAAAGAACCTACTTCTAAATGATCTCCTGTAAACATGCAGTCAACTATCAACCTCTATTGAGGATACTTCGAATAAGCACTGATCAAATCATTTTGGCATCAGCTAGATATGCATCCAGCCTATACAAAGTTTTGTGTAACAAGCTCTACATATGCATGTTTAGCACTAAAATGTATGGTAATTAATTAGTAATATTGTTTTCATTAAACCTGCATCATAAATTAATAAATAATCAAAATTGTATGGTTATGTACAGAAGGAAGCCCTCAAAGAATAGAAATGTGAAAATCAATAAAGGCTAAAAACAAGGTTCAAATCCCTGGGGATGGGGCTACTTTGGATTTCCAATGAAACATGGAACGCACCGCCATCCCATCCTGACACTTGGGACACGAAATATTCCAAGATGTGCTGATCGGGATGATGGGACAATGGTGGGATGGCTTTGTCCCAATACTTGTGATGGTACCCCATCCTGGCATCCCACGGGACATCCCACCATGACTCGAGTCTTGGTTAAAAGTAATAGTAAAGTAGGACTCTTAGACTTCACTGAGTTGATGGTGTAATGATTGTCACTCATTGTCAAGGTCACAAATTTATTCTAATTAGGGGGAAAAACTGTCCACATGTAATCATATGATTTAATGAATGGTTCTCAGGAATGAAAATCAATTTTTCCTAAGTTACCTAAACCTGAATATTAAACTCAAAATTGATGATGATCCTTGTATAGATATAGTTGCAAACTATTGCTGACACTTCATTGATTAAATCTGACCCCTTAGAGCCCTTTTTTGAAGATTATGCTTCCAGTACACTTCAACAACTATAAAACTATAAATGAAAATATACAGAGTTCTCGTACTTGGTGATGCTCAAACAACAAAAAACTACTGTTTGCTACTTTGCTTTATATTATCACCAGACATTGGATTGCTGTCTATAGAGAAAAAAAAAGAAGTTTAAATAACATTTCACAGGATCTTTTACTTATTTCTAAAAGTAAAAGCATAATATTTTTAAAATAAAAGAGAAAAAGGAATCACATAAATAAGAATCAAGTTCATACCCTGGAAACCAGCTATATTCTTTAACGGGAGAACCAAGAAGTGCTAGCCCATTTGCATTATAAACAGTAATGATCTCATGCACAAAACCATCAGGGTTCACATAAGCATTGAGGGGTCCATCGCTGGACATCACCACCATATCACTTCGCTTTGCAATTAAAGTCTACAAAAATGAAACATCTGTTAAATATACACAAAAAACAACATCAGAATATCAAGCACTTCACTTCAGCAAAGCAATAAGGTTGATCATCTTGCAGCAGAATTGAAGCAGCACCCAGATTTAATCTTTTGAAGACAATCGAAAGAAAGAGACCGGCGAGTGCACAACATTAGTTCTAGTATCTGCATCTAGAAATATATCAAAAGAGAGGTAAAGCCAATCATTACCAGACAGTTTTTACAACGTATAAGATTGAAGCCTTTCAGTAACTGTATTTCCCGTCTCAGTCGATAAGAAATTCCATCGATCTCCAACAGCTCCTGCCTTGTAGATTCTGACATGGGAAGCTTGCTTGCAATATGAAATGATAAAAGGTCTGGCTTTCTTATATAATCATCCATATTTGGACTTCCTATTATTTGTTTCCACAAGTCTGCAGCATAGATACATTAAGTCATTACAATGCTTCAGTAACATGTGCTCCATGGGGTAGATACTTGCTTAGAGATCAGCAGCAATATGCTCTCTAAAGTTACCGGTAACATTTCAATTCTCAAAAATAAAAGAGTAAAGCACTAAGCACCAGTAGCTTTTCAGCAACTAAAAGTAGATTTCTACAATCTAGCAAAAACTTGCCAACTATTTACTAAAAGAACTGCATGTCTACCCAAAAACATAAAATATTTTCCATAAAAATAATTTCATGATAAGCCAAGTAACCAGACAAAGAAAGAATTAAGTTGATGGACTATTCATTTTCATCTCCAATCTCCCTATCAAAAGCTCAAATATTTTAAAGTTAAAATGCTGAAACAGTGTTGGTTTCAGCCAGGTGGTTGATAGGTAGTTTTTTCTAGCCCTACATGAAGTTGATGCCTAGCCAAAAGTTTAGCCGACATGCTTGTCGGTCAGGACAGATTCATTCAATCTCTTAGTGACGATATTGATTACCAACAAGCCTGATCCCTGACCATACAATGTACAAGAAATTTACCAATAATCAAGGAAATAAAAGAGCACAAAAGATGTAGTGCAATAGCACAGTGTCTTTATAAATAGAAAAGGTACAGAATCTACAAAAATGTGAAAACTAGAATGAACGGTGTTAAACAAGTCGAGAGAATGCAAGACATTTGTGGCAGAGTAGCAGAAAAGAATGAAACAGTGATATTGGTCGTGTCGGTACAAAGGTGACTTATGGTGGTATCAGAATAAGCTAGATGACACAATTTTGAAAACCATGGAAGCAGGCACATGTAAGAACATTGGGTTGTAGATGGCGCACATATGGCCCAAATTTTAAATGAAGCCTTAAGCATGGTGCCAATAGAAAGTGATTCTATAGAATGGGGATTCAGTGGTGTAACATTTTAGGTTTAGGAAGATGATGATGCAAGACATAGGCCTAAAGTTAACTAGCAAAAGAATCACCTTAGAGTAGGTTAAGGCCACACTTTTTTCCCCATCTTTGCTTATTCCAGGAGACTTTCAATTGGTGAAAATCAATTTTATTTATTCCCGCAATGTTCTAGAATGGGGCTTAGTAAATTTTGGACACAGGACAATTCAGCAATTTATCCCAAAGGTGAAGATCCCAGTTAGTGCCTCAAAAGCTTTCAGATAAGTCCCATGGAAAACCATGCCCTAACTTAAGGGGCAAGAGTGAATGCACTATCTTGTTAAGACATACAAGAGGTAAAGGTGCCAAATTGTCAGCTGGTAAAATCTCTTAATGGTAGGACCAGAGACTTGGGATCAAATACCACTTTCATCAGGATTGGGAGGCTTTAGGGTATCTGGGAGCGCCACTGATCGCATAGCTTTTGCCTACAGGCCTAATCGGCCAAAGAAAAAAGGACATATGAATATTTCCCTATGAGCAAAAAAAAGAGTGCAGAACCATTTCGTGTATAGACCACGTTCAGATTAATAAAATGGATGAAAAAATATATATACATGGGCTGAGTACTAAATATGTACCAACTTTCTAGCAAGAAACAACCCTATAATTATCAAACACAAGTCCAAATGTAACATAGACATATACAAATCCACAAAAGAAATGTTTTAGTAATTGCCAATGGGCAAAAGCAGTGACCCACAAACAGACCAATGAAGGTTTTATTACCTGCAGCCCTTCGAGCAAGCGAATATGAGTCATACATTTGGTAAACCCAGTGAGGCCAGAAAGACAATGGAGCGCAGAACATCCATTTTTTCTCATGGACAGCCCCATGCCTTTCCCTTTTTTCCCGATCACCAGATCTTTTTCCTGATGCATACTCCTCCACAGAGTCCCATCCAAGATTCTCATCCTCATCAAATTTCGCACACTTATGAACTTGATCTGATCTACTAAACCCGTCCGAACAAAATTTTCTCCTCCTTTGATCCCACCCATCCATAAAATCCTCATCACCACTCAAGGACTTGTCAACTCCATATCCATGGGGAGAATCACTGGAATCAGTAGCTGAATGATCACTTACAGTGCTGGTAGCAGACATACGTTCCCAATCATTGTCTATATCCTCACATGCACGTCGTTTATCAGGAGAATCGCCTAAAGATGCTGCACGTGAAAAACTACATTTCCGAAAATTACCAACTGAAGCCAGCTGCGCAAATGCATCCTTTGGTGTTCTCAGTGGTGTATCTTCCTGAACTATTTGCACTTCACCGCATGGCTGTTTAAACAATTCATAGACATTGTATTATTGATAAACCATCATCCAATAGATAACTGAGTAGCATGAATCCAAAAAACTGAACTCACTGCTCCTTCAACATCCATCCAACGGCGTCTCAAGCGAAAGCGCTGTTGACCACGAGTAACCACATTTAACGAACCATCATCCAATCGCCGATATTGCCGTATCTAGAAAGACAAATTGAACACATTAAAGAGGCCGTTACAGTATACTTATAAAGCCAAAAGGCTTTTTTTTTAAAAGCAACTTTTAGACAAGATAGCTCTACTGACTGATCAAGTTGAACATTTTTTGACAGAAAAAAATCAAGAATTAACAATAAGCATCACTCAATTAAAATGGTTAGCATAAAGACTATAAAAACTAAAAGAAATCAAGCAAAAAAAAGATCAACCCATAAAGAGAATAAATAAGCAAAAGAATGGCTGCAAAAAATCACAAGCATACCTGGCATGAAGATTGGTGATAAACAGATGCAAAGTCATAAATCTAGAAGATGTAGACATATCTCAATGAGCTTCCTTAGTTTCCCTTGGCAACAATATTTCAATAAATAATATTAGTTGCAATCCTAAAACTAGTTTTCAATCAAACCTTTCCCACAACTAAAGAAACCTCAAATATCTCACATGCTAGTTATGATAGTACTCAAAGTTTTTTAAAAAGACAATAAAGCAGAAAGTCATGAGAGGGACAAATTCTAATTAAACAAGGCATTTGGAGCCACATTCCTCAAGTAATGAGATGAAATTTCTTTTCAATCATTAGTGGCAAGGTGCAATTAGCCAGCTGTCTTCCAACAACAACTAAAAGCTCTAAAAAAGAGAAACCCCCAAGGGTCTGGCTCTCCTAGAGATACACCTTTCCATTTCTTTTCACCTTTCCATTTCTTTTCTCAGTTTCCACTTTAGATGTATTTTCCAAGCATATGGGGTCCAGCTGCAATGGTACAAACATGAGAATCTTCTCCCCTCTTTTCTGCCACAATATTCATCACTAAATCAGGAGTGCTCCAAAGCAGTCAGTACTTCCAAGTTCCACCTAATCACTAACCAATGAAAGGGCATCTTGGATGCTCCGAAGTCCGAACATATCACCAAGGTTTGGGGTATGGTCCCAATTTTATTTGTCTATCAGGGGCCATTCTACATGAAGCGTTCAATTGCTATGACTGGAGTAGACATGTCACATAGACAAAGCATATAATAATTTTACTAATAAATAACATAACCTCCTTATATTTTAGTAACCATGGAACTATGAGGAGTTCAACTTCGACAGGTAATCATATGCCAATCCAATTTAATAAGGTTGCAGAAGTAATATGAAAAAAATGGCAATGGCACAGTGTGGAGACTGATTATGCCACCCGCTGTGATCAAACCAATACAGGAAACAGTTCATGAACTGCAGAATATACTATGCTGAAACATTTTGCATTAACATACAGTCTTTAGGTAAGTTTTACATTATTCTAGCTAAAATAAAACAATATCCTAGAAAGATTGCATAACTAGTTTCTGAAGAAGGCAAAAGAATAACACACTGGCTATGCTATGAGTTTCCATATTTGAAAATACTCTCTTTGACCAGAAAATGGCATGCAACTTCCTAACCTTCGCTTCTGTCTTTCATGAACATGCATACACCCCTATGGAGGCCCTTCTGATTTTTCTTTGTAACAAATGAGCACTTTTGCCACCATGTATATGGAACTTAATAGCTTTAGGCCTCTACTTTAGGTAATTTGCAAATTTAAACTCTCCCATATATCTCAATTAAAAAAGAATCTTCTCCTCCTTTACATTCATAAGAACCCATTATGGCCCCTTGCATTTACAAAAGCAAATTTTAAATTATTTAATTTGCAAGTCTGAAGCAAGGCAAACTTCTAGAAAATCTGGTTATTTCTTAGCCTTCTAATGATTCAGACCATAGCATCATCACCTACTAAGATGCCAATGCAAGTTTCTTAAAAAAGATGCCAATTTAAAATTGTCCCACTTAGCAAGCATGTCTGACAAAGTTATGAAAAATCAAAACTCAAACCCATCGCATATGTGGAAACACACCAAGCAATCGTATAACTGTGCTCAACTTTCATCTCAGGCCATATGCAGCCCATGTTAGCCTGACCGTTCCTCTTCTTTTTGTTCCATGCAGCTCCAAATAATAGTTCTCTTTGCTTTTCTTCTCGATCCACTTTCTTGTCAATTTTAGATAGTCTAAAACACAGTATTGATTAAACAGCTGCAATGGACAACCTATAAGCTACAATCTCTTAGAAAAAACTGGCATTCCCTTAACACATTATGTTACTGGAATGGATATTAGCATATAATGATTGCAATCTTATGAAAACACATTTTAAGACAAGAAAGCCAGACCTCTGCAGTTGTCCCAACTGAAGCAAAGCGAAGCCTTCCATCACCTGGGTGCCTATGAACTCGAACCTGCACTAAGATTCAAAATATAATTCTTACTTGAGAAAATGCTAGGCATTAGATCTTGAGACTGCTATCAAGTAACAGGCAGAAAGTGACAGATCAACATACCACACCAATTGTGCATGGAGCATCAACCTGGTTCAGAGCTTTTTCCACAGCAGCTATAAATCTAGGTTGAATCACTCTGAGAGGAAGGGTCGCTTCAGGGAACAAAACTACACCTGATATTTTTTTTTTAATAAGACCAAATTACATTTCATACCAATCAGCCATAGCTACAAGTCTAGAAGTTTGCAAAAACACTCCAATGGAAGCTTTTACCAAGCACTTCATTTTTTTCATTGTGCAGAAAAACAAGAATGAAAAAAACCAGAAGTTCGAGTATATGAATTTTAAAAAAAGGCTGTAATACATGCTCAATGCAGCAGCAATTAAACTAATAAATTTGTCACTGGCAACTTTATCTCTTTCACTTGGTACAGATTTTAAAGAATCTTTCCCAATGAATTTACTCCAGGAAGCTTAATCTCTCACTCTGTACAGGCTTTTAAAAGATCTTTCTACACAGTATTTAACCTCCGTTCCTCATTAACTAATACTAAAATCTCCTACCATCATTACAAGCAAATTATGTGCTATATCAACAAGGAGCCCAAAACCATGTCATTCCAGAGTCTTCAATTCACAAATCTCCAGGATGACTCTTCTTCTCCTTGTCCAGTGTTTTTTGGTTGTCTAGTTCCCAATATCAACATAACTAGAAATTCCACTATGAATTTTGAAAAGTGATGAAATTATAAAATAAAGTCTTGGACATAGGCAATTAGAACCAGGTCATTCTTAATCAACTGGAGGTAACAGAATGAGTTATAGAAATAGCAATTTTAATGTTATCCACCAGAAGATGAAGAGAGTTTTTATGAGTGGTAACATGCAGAAGCTTAGTGCAGATATTGAAAAAGAGATAAATATCTTGAGTGTAAACACTTCCATGACACATATTCATTGCACGCTCTCTATCTTTTCTTTCAAAAAATGGAGTCATGGTCAGGTTCTCATAAATTAGAAACTTATAAGATGCATGAAACATAAGAAGAGGCACCTAGTGCACAACTGAAATTAGTCGGGTAAATTGAGACTTTAGATAAGAGCTCAAACAATCTTTTATACATAAAAGACAGTGAGCTTTAAGATCCATGGCAGATAAGCCAAAGAGCAACTTCGTAAAAGAAGAAATGTCCCAGAACTGTTAGACCTATAAACTTATGTCATTCATCATGAAGTTGAGCATTACCGTGGTTAATATACTGGGATGTAAGGCATATAATTTATTTTGCCAACTGTGTCATTTTAGATGCATGACATTAAGCTCATTAAATGGTTCATATTGTCAGTAAATTGCAAAATCATTTATCAGATCTTATAATACATCCAGTGAAGCATCTTAATGATTGACATTTGAATTATCAAGAAAACTGAACCTAGTTGTCTATCAGAGAGATGGTTTTACTATGTCAAAATTGTGGCGTCACTCATCTTTTTACTGGAACAACATGCATATTGCATGCAAATGTTTGCATGGAAAATATCAGCAGATGATTTTTAAAAAAAAAAAAATGCCCTTACAACAGTAGCAACCATAACACCATCAACAGTAACAAAAGAACTATAGTTAATTGCCCAGACATGTTAGCAATAGAATGACTGAATCCTGAGAAAGATTATGCAACTAGAAAGCTAGTCCGTGAAGAGCCAGACATGGCATTTTGATAAATAAGTTTAAAAAACAGAATTTACCTTCAAGATAGAACATTGGCAAATTCAAGATTGCACCCCCATCCAAAAAAGACAGCCTACCATGAGTATCATCAACCTCTGTTACATAAAAGAAATTGTGAAGTTTATGTTTGTCAAAAAAAAAAAAGGATAAAAGGAAAAAAAAATAATTATTTGAGTAAAAGCATTGGATAATTACCACCAAGATATGTATGCAATGAAGCCAAACATGTATTGAAGGTAAAGCCACCAGATGGACCTGCCCCTCCATCACCACGGCCACTTTCATACATACAATGGACAGCAATATACTTGATCAGACACAGATGGAATAGTAAACATTATTCTGTGCCAACTAGTCAGCAACTGTATGGCACTGGTTCTTTCTTTCTTTCTTTCTTTCCTTTTTTTTTAAAAAAAAAAAAAAGGAAAGATGCATCAAATAATACGCATCAACTGCCTATTTCTCCTGACGGATTTTAAAGAACAGAGGGGAAATAATCCTAACAAAGAGAATTATTAAAAGATGTGATACCAGGAAGAACTACAGAAGACAGACAAAATCAGAACTTCCCAAGCTGAAGTATCAAAGAGTGATAGACTACAGCAGACCAGGATATGCAGATCAGAAAACATCAACTTACATATCTTGCTCGCACAGTGAGGTCTTGACCAGTAACAGCTTTGAAGGTTCACTGATACAGAGCATGTTTTGACCAAGTAACATGGCCAAGTCAGTTACAGGCCTGTTAGGCCTATTCAACTGCTGCGTGAGACTGGAACCACTGCTACCATGCATAAGCCAGAACATCAGGCAATGCATGAGCATTTTAAATTTTTTGTTTTACTACTTCTCTTATGCAAATTCCTAGTGGAAGTAGGAGAGCACGTGAGATAGAGAATGTTTATATTCAGTATTCTGCTCAACTAGATACTAAATGCACTGCCCTTTGGATGTTTCTCTTCACCTCGCACAGCAAGAAGCCTCATTGGCCAAGAGTTGCTACAGCATAAAAAATTGTTTAAAAATGACCCCTTTTTTTTGAGAAAGGGGGAAGGGGGGACATGTTTCCTTCTATCTTCTTCAGCTTCTCTATAAAATTCCAAAAAACAAAATCTCATACTGCACAAAAACCACACATGTTTTATACATGGATAATAATAAAACACCACCGTGTATGCCATGTCCCACTTCAGATGCATGTAACTAACGATTTCCAATATGATTTCAAGAAAAGCATGAGATTAGATCCCTTCACCTTCAGTCTGTTGCTTAAAAACAAGGTAATAAACTTGGAATTTGGGATTCACGATCTAAATATCCACCCATCCTCTTATGCTAAAATCATAAAGCCTGAGCGATAGAAGACAATCAAAAGGAATTTTAGGGCATCTAGGGTTTGTTTCCTTTATTGTCACAAATGACGTACATTAAAACCTGCCCGCAATCAAACTAAAGTTAGGGTTTCCCCCTCTTTTTCGCAAGAATCACAGACTCGAGCATCAAGAACTGGTTCCAAGATCAGAAACCTCTTTCTTTCGATTGATACCGTTAAACCATTTCCGCCTTCGGAGGCATCTGCTTACGATTTCCAATATGATTTCATGATAAAGTGTGAGCTGAGATCCTTTTACCTCGATCCGTTTGACCGTTGCTTAAAAACATGGTAATAAAGTTAGAATTTGGGATCCACGGTCAAGATATCCGCTCATCTTGTTTATTGTGATAAAGCACAAAGCCTGAGCGATGGAAGACGCTTAAAAGGAAATTTAGGACATCTAGGGTCAGTTTGTTCTTTCTTTCTTTCTTTAGGGCATCAAAACCTGCACGCGACCAAACTAAAATTAGGGTTTTTCCCCTTCTTTTTCACATGAATCGCAGACTCAAACATCAAGAACTGGTTCCAAGGTCAGAAACCTGTTTCTTTCGCTCTATCGATCGAACCCCTGGATCCTGATAAAGGAAGGAACAGGGAAAAGAAAGGAACCTGACGAGCACGTCGTCGTCGTCGGAAGAGTGATCGTCATCGACTTCCTCGATCTGGAGCTCCTCCATGTCGAGCTGTCTGATCTGCTCCATCTGGAGTCTCTCGCGCTCCAGAATCCTCTCGACGCTCTCGTCGTCCATCGCTCTCCGTCTCCACCCGCGAACACAGCCACTAGGGATATAAGCTTTCGTCCCGAAGGCTCGGTTGCCTCGCCGTACCCAGTTTCTTAATTTATCTCTCCCATGTCGGCCCTTGTCGGTCGGGTATGGATCCCAACGATGACTGATAACCCGAAAACTCGAAATTGGGAAAAAAAATAGCAGGTTTTCGGATCCTAAATCGGGAGAGAGATTTATCACCGTCAATACAGGTACAAAGTAGATGCTAATTTTGGGCCAGCATGATTCTATTACTCTATATCGCATCATTGATTATTTTTTATAAAAAAAATATTTATTAAATTAATAAATTAATAAAAAATATTATTATATTTTAATTTAATTTTAATAAATAAATTTTAATTATAAAAATATAATGATCAATTTTATGAATCATTCATATTTCTAATATTCATAATTAAAAAATTTAAAATTAATTAATGCATATAAACTTATTTCATCTTTGAATAATGTAGTGCCACGTAAATAAATTTTAATTTTATTTTTAAATAATATAATATTTTTATTTAATATTTTAAAAATTATTAAATAGAATATGTGGTATATTTTAAATTAATATTGATATACATGACATTTAGGAATGAAAATATATTGGTTATATGGATAGATTAACTTATGAATTAATTTTTTTAAAATTTTTATTTTTATAATATATTAATATATGAGCCAGCGCTAAATCCAAGATAATCAGAGAATATGAGCCAGTCTAAGATCTAATTTCGACATTTATCAAACTTTACAACTTTTTCGATCCAAACCAGCCTACGTGCATCTCCCAAGGAGCTCTACCCAAATAAATACATAAAAGCAAATGAGATAACTAATCATTATCAGAAATCGAACTTGAGAGGCACTTTCTCCTGGGCCTTGCGCTTTAGGATTAGATATTTTAGTGTTGCCTTTCCTTCTGTCTCTCCCTCTTCTACATGTCTAGCCATTTTCTTTGATAATGGATGGTCTTTGTAGGATTTCAAGGAGCAGCTTTTGTCCACCACGTACTGGCCCTAATATTATCTTTCCAAACATAACGATCACACTTGCAAGTTTTTTAACCAATATTATATCCAACCTTAATTAGGAGCATTGCAAAAACTAAGATCTATTTAGGCACTATATCACATTATTTGATTATGAGATATTGTCACAAAAAAGTGAATGTAATAAAAAAAATGGAAGCCAGTGATGCTAATTGACAAACTAGAAGCGATTGTTTCCATTATCCCTAGTCCAAGTATTAAAAAAAATAATTGGATTAAATTTATTAAAGATATAGGAATTGGAAGGATCTTCATCGTATCGGGATCCTTTTAATTTCTCTTGTAAATTACATCTGTTTGCAATTTCTGAATAATTAGGATTGGTATCACCGGATAACATGGATCCCACGTGAAGATAGACAATACGTGTAAATTGATAACTCATCGGGGGAAGAAAAAAAAAAACCATTTTCAACAAGCCAGGTCATAACTGATTCATCTCTTGATACAATGCTACCCTAGGATATACACTTAAAATTTGCTATTTAGAATGAATAATTACTATTTATTTTGCTCTTCTAAAACTATCATGTTGCTCAACATCATCATCCTAAAAAGAAAGCTTATGTGTTCCTATCGGTATTGACTAGACTATCACCAAGCAAGCTTCCTTTTGATCATCATGGTTTATTACTATTCGACATTTTCTTTGGAAAACCCTTAGCTACTATTTACGTTAGATGTAATAATGTAGAAGAAATTATTGCCTGAACCATGTCTAGATAGACCAGCACAAATCTTGAAGTTTGTGCACAATGGATAACATGTAATTAGAAGTTTGTGAAATACAAGAGTTCGTATGGCGTGTTATTCACCATGGGATTTGGATGGTCTATCTAAGCTTGATCTAAGCAATAATTGCTCATAATATAGAGATGGGATTTTAATATAAAAATTAGCTTGTGTGATGGTTTAGAAACATCTCTTACTTTTTTGCATTCGGTCCGTAGCAAGCTACCCAAAAAACTCTGTGACATATGGCACGAGGGGATTAATTGATTTTAGAAGAATGAAATAATGTAAAGGTGGGATTTTAATATAAAGCACCAACCCTTGAAGACATGCCAATGGAGATTTATTTTTTACACCAAGATTGCCTCTTTCCAAAATCTCTCTCACACAAGCGTATCTGTTAAATATGATCAATGTAACATCGAATTCCTTATTTTCTTATGAAAAAGGATATCTATTCTATTCTCTTTTCTTGATATATAAAAATAATTCTTTTCTATTTGTCCAAGAATACCGACATGATCATCTACTCTCAATGAATGGGATGTATTTGAAACGTACGGTAATTGGATAATACCATAAATCCAGATTTAGAGGCACTTTCTCCTAAGCCTTGCACTTAGGGTTATATTTTTTTATTTTGTAGCTTTACCCTACCAAAATCTCTCAATCTATCTTTCTCTATCATGTCCTAGATAATGAAATGGTCTTTATAGGATTTCTTTCAAAGAGCTACATATCTTTCTACAGCATGCCAGCCACAACAATTGTCCCCCTTAGAGTCATCTATATTTTGCAAATTTATGAATCCATATATTAGATGTTGAATCATGGATCATATTGTTCCATGATAGGATATGTTCATTTTAGGAGTCTTCATTTTAATTATCCACGAGTATAAAAAATAATAATAATAAAAAAAACTTTCTAACCAAACAAAATTTTCTTTTAGAATCGGAAGAATCTTGAACTAATCAAGATTTTTAATTGTTCTCTAACATGATCATTTTTTGAAGTACATGTCAATTAATGACAACCAACTATTTTTCACCTAGCTAGCCAAGCTACAACTGATTCACTTTAGATGATTAATAAAAACAATACTAATTTCTAAATATGCACATAAAATATTCTATTTACATAATTATTGTGTTTTGCTCTTGTAGTGCTACATTATTCACTCGAAACATTGTCCAAAGAGTGCATTCCCATGAATGAAGTTTAGTGCCAAGGCAATTGCCACATAAGCATCATTTTGATCATAATGATTCATTAGCATTACAATGTTCTTTCTTTCTTTCTTTCTTAATTTTTGCCCACAAGCACAGCTACCATTTTTTTTGTCAGATATGATAATAGTTGTGTTTGAAAATATAAGTTTTTTTAGCAATATTTGGGAACCTCTTCAACTCGGGACTTATTTGGATAATTGGGTCCTAAATTCTATGTAATTCATGAGTCAAACTAATACAATAACTAAAAATATTGGGTTATAGATTGTGTTAAGCTTATATTCACGAGTATTTTGAGTAAGCTAGTCTGAATCTTATAGGAAGAAAAAAAGTCTAGAATTCAAACCGATCCACTTAAAAGATGATTTTAGATACTTATGAATATAAGCTTAGCCTAACCTATATTCCAATATGTTTTGATGGTTACATTAGTCAAACCCAAGAATTCTTAGAATTTTGGATTAAATCATTCAAACAAATCTTTGCTTCAATAGGGATCCAGCCATGATACCAAACAATGCCGTGGGACCGATTGATTCACATGAACATTATGAAATAGTGCAAGGTCGTAATATGGAACACCAATTCTCCCATGACACATGATAATAGGGCATATTTGTGGCACTAGTGTTGGGTCCAGAAGCATTGTTGTTTAGACACAACGAAACATCTCACAAAGATACAACGCCTTTTTGAATTTGGTCGTAGTATTGCTATCTTTCAGCTGGATTTCTAATTCTGTGATGAGGAGGGATAGTTGTTCTTCTCGGGTGAGCAAAAGCGCCCCCTGTAAAAATTATTGTATGAACCAAGTTCGAATGGACAACGACGAACCTCGGAGGCCGGAGCATATGCACGGTGGATTAGGGTAACGTGGCGTGTTATCTACCGTGGGATTTGGCAAGGTCCATTGGACGTGGTCCGGTTAACAATCGCATGTCTTCGAGGGACTTGACACTTGAGTCGTAGACTTGGAACGGAGACTTGATCAGCCGCTATCCATGGACAGGATCTGTCTGAAGGGGCGAATGGACGACTGATCTGCGAGCTTATAGAAATTCCTATGTAAACGTCCGGATTACGACATTATCCTTTCAAAGGACATCAGTAATCTTAACCAAAAAAAAAAAAGGACATTAGTAATCATGGTCCGTTACAGCGGTCATTGGTGCGGAAACGACCCCATGGGGCAGCGGGGGGAGCGCAGACACCGAAAAAAGCCGAGATCTCGCGTCTCCTTTACCACCTTGATCTCTCCGTCCGCATCCTCCTATTCCGGAAAACTCCCCTGATAAATATTATAAAAAACTTAATTTATTTTTTATCAATCACTATTTTTATTTTTTTAATATTAAAAAAATATTTTTTAGATAGTATTTATTTTTTATTAATTAATAATATAAATATTTAATTTTATGTCTAAAATATTTTATTCTTATTTCCAATATTTTTATCTCAATAATTTAATTTTTTTTAATTTTAAAAATATAAAAAACAAAAAATATAAATAAATTTTAATAATTTATTCATAAAATAGTAATACAAAATAAGAATAACGAATTTCAAAATAATATTTTCATGCATAAAAAATATAAATAAATTATTTTTTATTTAAATATTATCTTAAATAATATTTATTAAAAATATAAAATTTTATATAAATTTTTAATTTTTAATTTATTTTACTAATTATCAATATATATATTTAGTGAGGTGATATTATAATATAAATTTCTGCTACGGTAACACGAAATGGATGATGGACTCCGTGGATTTACATAATTAACAAATCGATCTAAACCTCTGCTTTTAAGTTTATTTTCTAATAAAAAAATAAAATAGAAATGAAAGAAATTTAATATATTATATAAATAATATAATTATTTTTTTAAATAATAAAATATTATTATTAAATGAGAAGAGTTTATGTTACAATGCGACTGTCTTCCTTCTTCTAGATGATGAAAAACTATTATTAATTATAAATAAATAAAAAAATATTAAAAAAATAAAAAATATTTATTATAAATATTTATTATTAAAAAAATTAATAATTATAATCGTAATTATCTATCCTGCCAAACGCGCGGAGTAGATTATTAAAAATTCGATTCCCCTTCCTCTCTTCCCATCTTCGCACGATTCCTCATTTTCCCTTCTCCCCTCTCTCGACGCTATAGGTAAGGTTCCTCTCTTTCTGTATCCCCTATCTCTTGATTCAATGATCCCTTTCCTTGCGTTCCCCAATTGCGCTCGATCAAAACCCTAATTCTTTCCTTCTTCGTTGCCTCTCCTCGCTTTCGATCCGTGGAATCAGAGGAGGGTTTTGGGGATACGACTATGGTTAGGGTTATGCGCTTTCTTGTTTTGAATTCTTGAGGTTTTCTTGTAGTTTGGTTGGGTTGTAGATTTTGGGAAAGGATCGATGCGGCGGAGGGGAGGAGGTGGAGTACGAGAGTGATCCCTGGATGCACCGGTGCCGTCCATGCGGCAGAGGAGGCGAGCTATGACGAGGACTGGGACTAGGTTGGACAGGGGAGGCAAGAGCGGCGAGGAGGGATCCAAGACTGGTGATTGGATCCGATGGGGAATAGGACGGTCAGGGCGGAGCCCATGTGTACGCAGATGATGAGGAATTTGGGGCGGAGGAAGAAGTGGAGGAAGAACTTGAAAAGGAAGGTGTGGAACTTGAAGAGACGACTGGTGAAGAGGGAAGGCGTCATGGTTCTGTAGGGAAGGAAGGCTGAAATCCCCGCTGAGGGGCAGCTGCCAGCGGAGCCCGCTGAAGATGGCCGGAGATCTGGTGGGGAACCAATGGCATATTGGGGCAAGAATAAAGAATCTGGTGGGAACCAACAAGACACTATCATCTTCGATGCAGATTGAGGATAATTTTCCAGCTTCACAATCTGGTTCATTGTTGAGAGGTAATATGGTTGTTGATTTGGTGGCTCGTGATAGCTTGTATCTTGATGATTCTGTCCAACCAGTTAGGCTAGTTTTCCATTCAGTCTTCCACGTTTTCTTTATCAATTACTGCCATTAATGCATCTTATCATGCGCATTTTATGTGCCTAATGCTAGTGCTCTTTAATAAGCAATAATATTAAAACAGGAGAACAGGATCCATGTTGCATGGTAACATCACTAGATTTTGCTACCCTGGTGAAATTGCTGCCAACTTGTTGATCATCAACACATGCATGCTGATGTGTGATCAGAGCCATCTGATGTCAATGTAAGTGCAATACATGCTGGTGATGTGACGATATTGTTACCTAGGTTGCATAGCATCATGATGCTACCATCAGAGTTGCATCGAAGTTTCACCCTCATTGGATGCTACTTAGTGGGAGCCACAACTGCTCATTGAACTCATTTTTGAAGTTAGAAGGCTCCGATAATTGAGATGTGTCCCCTAATATATATGATGTCAATTATTAATCCATTTCTTAATTTGGGCATGATTTTTGTCTGCTGTGATGAGGACACTGCAACCTTTGAGATTCGTCTTTGACATCATGTGTTTGGTTATGCATTGAGAAGTTATCATGGAACAAAATATTAATCTCAAAGTCTGCTGTGTTTCAGGTGGCCCCAGCAGAAATTTAGTTTCCTGTTCACTGCACACATAAACTGCACGCACCTAAATGTTGGTGAAAACATGTTGACAATCATAAGAAATACATGCTAAATTGGCAGTAATTTCATGCAATAGCACTTCATGATGCTACCCATGCTGCATGAGTCAAATATTAATGTGAATAAATGTTTCAACCTGCCAGGGCTTGAGCTTCTTTCTGAAAGAGCATTATGAAGGTTGTCATCATAACCCTGCTCTTTTCACGTCATTGTGTCACCAGCATTAATGGGACAATTTGTTTTAAAATATTCTGTTTAACCTATACTATATATTTATATTTTCAAAATAATATCATATTCCAACCATCAATATTTTTAATCATTTTATAATTTTTATTGAGGGGCATCGATTCAATAATTCCTATATATGAGCAAATTATTCTGAATAAATGTCATGCACTAATGTGTTGAAATAGATAGACAACATGAGAAATGCAGCTATGTAGAAGTGAATCGAGATGCGTGATACTCTCTTGATATGTTTAGTAAAACTAAATCATAACGAAATCTACTTTATTTAAAGTTTTTCTGTTGCATCAACTGTGATATTTTTGGTAAATAGCCCAACATTCAAATTTATGGCAAATTCTGAGAAGTGTTATGGAGGTCTTGTAAGTGCATGCGCATGCCTGGGAGCAGATACATAATATGCATGCTCCTTTTATCTTAAAGTGCATGTGGATGGATATTTATTAATGAATCTACCCCAAACTCCTATCCTTAAATCACTCATCCTTGGTTTAGATAGAACTATAGAACAATTATATTTATGGAAAGTTTTGACAATATGATGTATTTGTTGATTTTGCTATATTCATTTATTTCTTCACCCCTGTATAAGATCCTGCCAAACTTCTTGAAACATATCTCTATGAAGCCATCTAGAAGAGTGACCCTTCAGGGTCCCAGTGGAAGCAAAGGGTATGTCCAACTAGGCAAAAATGTTAAAGGCACATTCCTGACTGCTAGATGGCCAGAGTTTGTCATAGCCCACTCATTAAAGGAGCATGAATTCCGGGTCTTCCAATACGATGGAATCATGCACTCCACTGTTGTCATTTTTGATACAACTGCATGTGAGAGAGAAGTTGTGTTTACAGTGAGACCTCATAGAACTTCCGCACCCAGTGATTGGAAGAAAGAAAGGGGCAGACCACCAAAGATTTCTTTGGATGTCGGCTACTATGTTAAAAATGAAGCAAGTGAAAGTGAGTTGACTGACCTTCCAACCGACATTCATGCACCCAATCAGTTACAAGTTCACTATTCTAATGCAATTGAATGTAAATGCAAGCATTATGTCCGATCTGGTTTATATGTATATAACAAACAATAGCTACATTCCAGTGGGGCAGAAAAAAGTATTCTATTTGTGTGCATATAATTGCTAGGATACGGTTGTGGATGCATTGGCAATACCACAAAATTCTCTTTGGAATTGATGAATTTGCTTTTAGAATGAACAGGAGTATTAAAAGTATTATATGTCAATACATTAATAATTGCACACATAGAACTGTTTCCTGAAATAGTTGAATTTTTTTTGGATGTAATAGTTGAAATAATGTAATATCCATTGTTGGGGATAAATCCCGCTCCAGCCGAAGTCTAGCTCGATACCCAGCCTAATGCAACCAGTAGCCGCAGAAGAGCTA
Organism: Cocos nucifera; assembly: GCA_006176705.1. Lineage (NCBI taxonomy): Eukaryota > Viridiplantae > Streptophyta > Magnoliopsida > Arecales > Arecaceae > Cocos > Cocos nucifera. The sequence goes on along the minus strand of QRFJ01000039.1, from coordinate 2,667,670 downwards.
CGGCTGACGGGCTTCAGCCGAACTACTTAGCGGCCGAGCTCCTGGAACCCCAGCATTCGAGCTCCTTCGAACCCGTCCAGCCGGCCGAACTCCCCAAGCGCCCAAGCTCCGGGTCGAACTCCTACCGCCGGCCGAACTGCCTAGCGGCCGAACTCCCCAGCGCCTGGCTCCGGGCCGAACTCCCACATCCGGCTGAACTCTCCAACGGCCGAGCTTTGGGTTCCCTGCGGCCGAACTCCTCAGCAAATGAGCCTTAGCCGCCAGCCAGACGCCTATGGGAGCCGGACTCCCTCCAAGCTTCCCCTTCAGCCAGCCGAACTCTCTTAGCCTTCCCTTCAGTCGGACACTCCTACGAGATGAATTGTCACCATCAGTCTGCATCAGGCGACATGGCCATCACTGCCGGTAATGCCACTCCCTGACGGCGTCTTCCTCTCCGTACCGAACTCCATGCGGCCCACGACTCGCCAGTATGGCCGTCACCGACCGCCTGACGGCGCCTTCCTCTCCGTACCGAACTCCATGCGACGGTATGGCTGTCGCCATCAACTAAGCTCTGCCTACAAAGGACCCTCCCGATACGCTAAGGCTAAGCTCTCTGACCTCTAATCTCTCTGAGCTCTCCTCTTCTTCTTCTCTAAGCTCCGGAATTCATTCCGAGCACTCCATTCCTGTTGGCCGAAGACTGACTTGACCGTCGGAGGGTCCCGCCGGAGCCACCCCCCACCGGTTCCGAACGGGACTTTGTTTTGCAGGTCCCCGGCGGCGACCTCAGCGGCCTCGACCCCGGCTACCTCCGGCGGCGACGAGTTTCTGCACCAACAGATTGGTGCTAGAGGAAGGGCCGAACCTCCGAGGTTCTCTTGTTCTTAAAGGAGTGCTCGACGACTTTCCTCCCCTCTCCGGAGATCTTCCTTCTCTTCCGAAGAGAAAATGCCTCCCAGGAGAGCTTCGACACGACGCTCGGCGGCCCCCACGGCCCGATCCCAATCAGATCCGTTTGTCCCTACTTCAGCCCCGGCAGCTCAGGTTCCACCTGTACATGCGGTGGATGTGAAGCAGTTCGACCTACTTGTCCGATAGATCCGTGGCCTCACGGAGACATTATAGGCTATACAGCAGCCCCCGGTGGCGACTCCACCAGGAAACCCATCATTGGAACGTCGGAAATTGGCCCCAGGGAAAAGTACCAGGGCCAGCGTACCAGTCGCCCCGAAGAAGGAGAAACAGAGGGTCGGGATCCATGTTTGGATCATTATTATCTTCTGGGGGAGACCTTCCCCATTCGTAGTCGGAAGCACCCGAAGATCTGCAGTCAAGACGACGCCCTCGATTGCAGGCTACGGAAGATGGACCGGCGTATTGAAGAGCTCGACCGCGTCACCTCGGCTCATCATGCCGACGTCCATGTCGAACCTCCCTTCTCTCTCCGAATTATTCAAGAACTTATTCCACCGACCTTCGAGCTCCCTCAACTGGAAAGCTACGATGGAACTTCTGATCCGGTTGATCATCTGGAGACCTTCCGTGCCATGATGCTGCTCCACGGTGCTTCAGACGCCATACCGTGTCGAGCTTTCCCATCTACCTTAAAGGGAGTAGCTAGAAACTGGTACGATCTTCTCTTTTGACCAAATGAGCAGTCAGTTCGCGGCTCACTTCGTCAGCAGCCGACGCCCGCGCCGAGGTTCGGACTTTCTGATGAATGTCAAACAGAAGTGGGAGAAATCCATCCGGGATTACGTCACCCGGTTTAACGCCGCGGCATTGGAAGTTCGGGACTTGGACCAGTCTGTCGCGATGGCCGCACTCAAGGGCGGCCTTCAGAGAAATAACTTGCTGTTTTCCCTGGAAAAAAAGTATCCAGAGACTTCGCCGATCTGCTGGCTCGGGCCGAGAGATATGCCCGTGCGGAAGAAGCCTTCAAGTCGAAAGACGAGGAATCCCTGAGAGGGCAGCTGGCAGACGATGGAGCGCTGAGTGAAGTTCAGTGAGGCCGAACTTCCCTTCGAAGCTCATCATCCAAGGAAAGTTCGGCGCAAGTGAGGGCGGAACGAAGTTCCCCCGCGGAATGAAGTTCGGCACAAGCGAGGGCGGAGGAAAGTTCCCCACGGAATGAAGTTCGGCATAAGTGAGGCCGAACTCCTCAGCTCATCGAAATAAAGTTCGGTGGAAGCGAGGCCGAACTCTCCCGTTGAAGCTCATCAATGAAGTTCGGCGCAAGTGAGGCCGAACTCCACCTTAAAGCCCACCATCACAGTGAAGTTCGGTGCAAGCAGTGGAGGAACTCCACGAATAAAGTTCGGCATAAGGGAGGCCGAACCTCGAGCAGATCACCCAAATGAAGTTCGGCCGTGCTCGAGACCGCCCAGGGCGATCAAGGCCGAACTCCCCCTCGAGTACGTCGCTACAGCAAATTCACGGGAGGTGCAATGAAGTTCGGGCAAAGCCGACCCCCTCCCTGCGAGCAAGGAAGTCCGGACAAGGAAGCATGAAGTTTTTCCGCAGAAAGTTTCGCGAGAAAGCGGAATGAAGCTCCGCGCAAGCGAAGTCCGAACTCCTCGAGCTCACCAGGAAGGAAGCTCCGACATAAGGGCGCGAAGAAATCCTCCTCCCGAAGGGTTCCGCAACCACGCCCCGCTCCTCTAACTCAAATTCTTGGCGAAGTTAAGAGCCAGCCGCCAGGACCTGAAGGACTACGGCCTCCCCAAATGCGCACGATCGAAGCAGGTAAAGCCCCTACCATCACGACCACGGCCACGATACTGAGGAATACGTTCAGCTCCAAGACGAGATTGAAGAGCTCGTCAAAAAGGACGACGGGATAAATTCCTCCGACGCCAGCCTGAAGCAAGGGAAGATCGGCTAAAGGCGCTGTCGTAACCAGAAAAGACAAGAAGGTCGGCTGCCTCGCGGCGTCATCAACATCACCCTCGAGAGGAGCTTGGTACATCGGCGATTTGTCACCCTCTAGCGTCAAAGCCAAGAGAAGCATGCTCCAAATTGAGGAGGCCGGCATGAGATAGAGGAGGTCGTCTGGATGGGACTTACTGCCCGAGGGAATTCCGAGGAACAACACCCCGACAACCCTCGAACGGAAATGCACTGCGATTAGCTTTCCCTCGGTAAAATTCTTCCCTCTCAATAATATTATTTCTGGACGAAAAAACTATCTGATGGCAGGAGAAAGAAACGAGCGAAAGTGGCCCGTTAGGAACAGGAGGAGAACCTCGTCCTGACGTGAGCAAAGTCGAAGGCCTCGTTCACGAAGGACAAGATGGGGGGAGAGGCTCGGACGACGGTCCGCATGTGCCCCCACAGCCGTTAGGAACAGGAGGAGAACCTCGTCCTAACGCGAGCAAGGTCGAAGGCCTCGTTCACGAAGGACGAGATGGGGGGAGAGGCTCGGACGACGGTCCGTATGTGCCCCCACAGCCCGTTAGGAACAGGAGGAGAACCTCGTCCTGAACGCGAGCAAAGTCGAAGGCCTCGTTCACGAAGGACGAGATGGGGGGAGAGGCTCGGACGACGGTCCGCATGTGCCCCCACAGCCCGTTAGGAACAGGAGGAGAACCTCGTCCTAACGCGAGCAAGGTCGAAGGCCTCGTCCACAAAGGACGAGACGGGGGGAGAGGCTCGGACGACGGTCCGCAGATGCCCCCACAGCCCGTTAGGAACAGGAGGAGAACCTCGTCCTAATGCGAGAAACAACCTCGGCTAGAGATGAGATCTCTCCCGAGCGACCGTGAACAACCTCGGCTAGAGATAAGATCTCTCCCGAGAGACCGTTGACAACCTCGGCTAGGAACAGGAGGAGAACCTCGTCCTAACGCGGGCATCAACCTCGGCCAGAGATAAGATCTCTCCCGAGCGATCGTGGACAACTTCGGCTATGGATCAGAGCTCCCTCGAGAGACTGGGTCAACTTCGGTAGTAGGAGATGCGATCTCCCCCGAGCTTCGACCTAGACAGCCCAGAGCTCAGAGGAAGACTTCGGCAGTTGCCTTTCCTGCACTCCCTTCCTTCGATTTTCGAATTCGGGAGTGGGGGGGGCTAGTGTTGGGAATAAATCCCACTCCAACCGAAGTCTAGCTCGATACCCAGCCTAATGCAACCAGTAGCCGCAGAAGAGCTACGGCAGACGGGCTTCAGCCAAACTACTTAGCGGCCGAGCTCCTGGAACCCCAGCATCCGAGCTCCTTCGAACCCGTCCAGCCGGCCGAACTCCCTAAGCGCCCAAGCCCCGGGCCGAGCTCCTACCGCCGGCCGAACTGTCTAGCGGCCGAACTCCTCAGCGCTCGGCTCCGGGCCGAACTCCCACATCCGGCCAAACTCTCCAACGGCCGAGCTTTGGGTTCCCTGCGGCCGAACTCCTCAGCGGACGAGCCTTAGTCGCCAGCCAGACGCCTATGGGAGCCGAACTCCCTCCAAGCTTCCCCTTCAACCAGCCGAACTCCCTCAGCCTTCCCTTCAGCCGGACACTCCTACGAGATGAATTGTCACCATCAGTCTGCATCAGGCGACATGGCCACCACTGCCAGCAACGCCACTCCCTGACGGCGCCTTCCTCTCCGTACCGAACTCCATGCGGCCCACGACTCGTCAGCATGGCCGTCACCGACTGCCTGACGGCGCCTTCCTCTCCGTACCGAACTCCATGCGACGGTATGGCTGTCGCCATCAACTAAGCTCCGCCTACAAAGGACCCTCCCGATACGCTAAGGCTAAGCTCTCTGACCTCTAATCTCTCTGAGCTCTCCTCTTCTTCTTCTCTAAGCTCCGGAACTCATTCCGAGCACTCCATTCCTGTTGGCCGAAGACTGACTTGACCGTCGGAGGATTCCGTCGGAGCCACCCCCACCGGTTCCGGACGGGACTTTGTTTTGCAGGTCCCCGGCGGCGACCTCAGCGGCCTCGACCCCGGCTACCTCCGGCGGCGGCGAGTTTCTGCACCAACATCCATCATTCTGAAATTTTTCTATGGTTAGCCATTTCTGATTTGATATGATATTTATTTTACAGCAAGTTTTGGTAGCAAGTCGTGAACATGAATCTTGAGTGGATTGACTTGATTAAGAATAAAAATAAAATGAAGCATTTTTTTCCTTTCACAAGTGTGGGCAGAAATGAAAATATTCCTTTCAGCTTCTATCAATATCCCTATTAGATTGTAACAGTAACTAGGATTTGCAATGGATGTGGTAGTATGACTGAAAGGAGATCGATATTGAATGATTTTATTGTCTTTAATGTTCAAGTTGACAAAGTCAATGGGAGGAAGCATGAGTTTGTGATCTAGGAAACAGCTCCATACCAGTGTTTTGTTTTGATGTTTATATTTTCCATAAAACCTAAACCTGAACCTCAAGCTTTATTTTTGAACACAAAGCTTAGTTTTGAAACCTCTCAAAGAGCAGAATTTTCCCAATGAATGAGGCACAATCAAGTTAAGTAAAGCTCAATCCAAAATTTCAGAAAGAAGATATACTGGCATGCTGAATAAATCCAGCAAACTAAATCATTACTTGTCACCTGATATCTTTCCTTTCTATTTTGAGCCTTCATCGTGTGCCTCAGATGACAGATGTTCAAGCATTGAACATTGTTTCCTTTGTTGTAGCCTGTAGTGGTGCTACTTTTAGTTCTATCCCTCTAACTTCATTCCTTTCCTTTTTGAGATAGGGGCGCCTTTAATCATTTCAACAAAAGGATAAACGAATTACAACCATGTCAAATGTTTTGGAAAGCACAACTACCACCGAGGATTCAAGTCCCAGGGACATTAGGATGGGCAACCTTCCCAAGTTTTGTGACAAGAGCATCCAAGCATCCTCTTTGGCACATTCCATGACATTTCCCAAGTGTGAGGATGGGGTAGGATAGCGGCATATCCCATTCCATAGGCAAACCAGGATGGCCCCATCTTATGAGACTCGACTCATTGACCACTAGTCTATAGCCTTGTTTTCCATCCTCCTGATGTTATTAATCCACTTTAACCTCTGCAAGTATGCTACTCTCATCTTATGATTATACTACTCCTTAGGTCTCGACTTTCTAATTTACAAAATAAAGCTAGTTTAATACCATTTTTATATTCTTCTATTAATTGCAAATATGATTTTTTGAAGTTCTATGCCCTTTACAAGTAAACTTTTGGAATTTCTTAGGCCCTTATCCTGGTGTGAATTATCTGGAAATTATTTGTGGAGACTAGGTTGGCATACCTTATCCTTGGGGAAAAAAATGACTGTAACAAGCGATGGGAAGTTATCTTTTTGCCTCTGAGGCTGCATCCTTTAGGTTTTTGCATCTTAGGCATATAGAGATGGGGGTGGCAGGTCCACATGCAAGACCAAGTAACAATGCATAACTGTTAATTTCCTTTCAAGACGAAGATCATAAGTTCTGGAAAAAGGGTTGCTTTTTGTTAAAGCATCTAAATAGATAAAGCATATAGAATTCAGGAAAGTAGTTATACAGTAATAAGCCATATCTTGAAAAATAAGAATAAATCAACAAAAGCTGCAAACTTGCTCATGTATAGAGTGACATAAGGTTCTAAGACTATAAATAGTTCTAATGAGCAATTTAAATTTGAAATTAATTGAAAATTAAGAGATGGAGCCCCTTAAGTTTGTTCTTCACATGCACCATTAGTGGTGGTATTCCGTAGGAAGCATGATTCCTCTGTTTGAACAAAATGAAGATGCCGGAGTGATAACAACTCTGCTGCACCTAACACTTCTTTAATGCATGAAATAAGCTGGCCATGACTTTGTAGCAATGTATCCAAGAAATGATTCCTCTGTCATTGAATAGAATCATGGGGCAAGGGCCAGTCCACATTAGCAACAATGAACCTTCACATTACTATTTCTGCTCATAGTTTTAATTGGGTTTTGACGCACATAATATAATCTTAAAAGTGCTAATTTTGCTTTGTAGTTAGATTCAAAACTCACATCGTAAGAAATTAAGAATTATAGTATGATGATACAGGAAGATGCATCTCACCTCCTATACCTTGCGGGTATGTCAAAATTAAAACAGAAGATAATGTAGTCTCAATTTGTATGATTGGTTCATCCACCAGACAATATAAAGGCTATGCCTCAAGAAGACGACATGTGACAACAGAAGAAGACCAAAAGCAAGGGAAGCTGCCAACTCTTTCACCTCTATATTCCCTTATATGATTATGTGCATGACAGCACTGAATGTTTACAGGCCATATATGCTGGTGAGTCATATACGTTTTACTCTACACATATATTAAACATAAATGAGCACATACTTTGCATGAATGCAGGTTGTTGTCCTGTACTAAATCTATTTTCACTAAAGGGCAGGTTTTTTCCAGGGCTTAACCTTACATTATAGTACATATATCTTTATGTTCTTATTCTGTTCTCTGAATATGGGACATTTACTTCTCAACTTTTCCAGTTGAAGGGTCAGGTGTATTTAGATAAATCTTGTTAGCCTTGTCTTCCTTTTATTGTCCATGCCATACTCTTCCCCTTTCAACTAGTATGGTGCAGCATTCTCTGTTTGTACTTATTTTTTACTATGTTTAATTTTCCTCAATACTATTGTAGGAAAGCTGTTGGAAGCATTGCTGTAATATCAGATCCATGACATCATGTCACGTTAAAAAAAAAAAAAAGGCTTTCCTAATTGACTGCTTCCCTGTACGATGTTGTGGCAGTTAAGAATTCCAAAAACATTGATTTTGATTGTTGATTTATTATTAACTAAATGCAGTGGTTCCCTGTTTGGTTTTCACATGCAGATCTTCCTCATAGAAGAACTGATGTGGTCCTCGGAGACCCAAATGGAAAGGCTTGGGTGGTGGTTTACATTCCAAGCTCAAGGGGCATTTTATCTGGAGGTTGGTCTGCTTTCGCACATGTCAACAACCTGGAGGAAGGAGATTATTGTGTTTTTGAGCTTGTGGGTCCAGTTGAAATGTGTGTCCACATTTTCAGGGTTGTTGGGAGATCCCTACTCTGATTAGGATGCCAAGGGTGCAGAAGATGTGTTAGCTTCGTGGAGCTTATCTGCTATGGAAGAAATTATAACAGATCCAATGTAGTAAAGGATGAAGAAAATTGTCATTTGATATGTATTCTCTAGCATCTTCCCTTACAAGTTGCTTCTTTGGTTTGACATGCTTGCATATATTACCAACTCAAGCTTAATGTAACCAGTATCCTTGCCTTTGATCCACATGTTGATGCTCCTGCTGATTTACATTCCTTTGTTCAGGTATCTTGACATTCTTTTGAAATATATATAGAAAGTTGCTACTGAGTATTAAGTGCTGAATTAACTCTTCCTCAAAACGTTTAAAAGGTGATATTGCACTATGGATTTGCATTGGTGTCTTATTACATCAAAAGAATCTTTAAAACAACATGGTTGAATTTAGATGTGAATATGAATTAAACATTTCATAATTCCTGATTCATATTCATAATTCATTCTCAAATTGGAGCCTATTTAGATTTTATTGATCGAGTGGATATGATTCAGATCAATCCTTCTTTTTATGGATGGCTCCAGCTGAAAATTTTGCCTTTTCCCTTTTGGTTTTCTTATCCAAATTCGCCATTCAGGTCTATCTATCCAGGTGAGATTCTCCTGTTAACATGGGACATGGGTGGGAAGCAAGAATCGCAGTCGTCGAACCAATCATTGGATGCATCCAACAACTTTTGCTCCTTTTCAGCAAAGGTGTGGGTAGGTCCATGCAATCATAAGAGATCAAAACTGAGAATCATTGGTGGAAAGCTACAGGAAATCCTTTTCTCCTTCCTACTGGGCAACGGTTGAGGCATAAGGGGAACATCTCTTGTGCCTATGCTCATTCTGCTCTCTTTCTTTTTTATGTTTTCTTAACCCTTGCACTTGGAGTTGAGGAATAAAGGGAGAATCTTTTATGCCTATTCTCATTTGTCTTTCTTATCAATGTTTTTAGCCGTTTTCTTGGATTTGGGGGCATAATATGGACCACTGTTTTATTGCTGAGGTTCACATTTCCCTTTTTAATCTGTTGATCTTTTTTACTTGTGTGTGATTGCCTCAGGTAATATTCTTTTCAAACTTGTCAAAAGAAGGGATGCTTTTTTCACAGTCTTGACAAAATATGCCTATTTAACACATTGGATAGAAGCTGCAATACATTCGAAGACAGATTTTTTAATTAAATCCGCATGGCTGTTGAAGATGTTAAGGTAACCAGTATTCTCTGCTTCGAAATCAAGTAAATTGTGTATTGGGGGTCAAAATTAAGATTGAGCAGATGAATAATTCATATAAGACATGAGGGTGTACCATTGGAACGTAGCTTGCTTTATGTTGTGCCCATTTTTGTGCATAATTTTCATGCATTACAAGTGACCTTTGATGATGATTAACTTGGTTGAATAACAACATCCAACATGTACACAGCATAGTTCATCTAGGTCTGGCTAATAAATTTCATTTTCATTAAAAAAATTAGAAGATATCATTGGTTACTTAAGATTCTGAATTGTCAATTTGGATCAATACTCCTTGACATTGTTTGAAGATCTTGTGTGCCAAAAACATTTGCATCAAGGTTGAAGAAATGCTGGTTAAGCCATTATTCAAATTTAGGTTTCTGTTGAGTTCCAGAATAGAACTTAATTATGGAATGCTATTTTATGTCGGACAAAAATGGAATTTTGTAACTTAATTCTTTCTATAAAATGGGAATTTTGTGGGAAACAAGGAGTTGCATGAAGCCATTATATTTAACACGGGCAGATTCTCATCCAAAGCAACCTGAAGGTGGAATGCCAAATTCATGAATAGGATAAAATTTCTGGAGCCATCTGATTTCAAGAGAAGATTATGACTGAACATTTTTTGGCTGCTAAGTCAATGAATGCAAAAGGGATAAATTAGAAAACTTAGTAACTGATTAAGAAATCTTTGGTGAAAAAAAGATGGTTTGAGAATAAAACTGTGACTGACTTAGGTTCTTGTTTCCTCAGAAATTAAAGGAAATGAAGAAAGTTGTTTTTAACCTAGAGGCTGAGAGAACTCTGTCTGGATGATATACCATACTTTTCCTGAAAACACTTTTGCGAGCTGGTTAAGAATTGTTGCCCTGATGTATTGAACTGCTAAAAGATATTGTCTCTCAAGAGGATCAAATTTGCCATCATCATACCATAGTTAAAAGAAAAGAAGGTTCCGGCAGGATTGGTGACTTTTAGCGTATATGTTAATTTCAGGCACAAGATCATATTTAGAGTCCTTACAGCTAGACCATTTGGCAACTATGAGGTGATGTCTATAAATCTTTTCTTCTTAAGGGAATAAATATACTAGATTGTGTGATATCAGGAGATCTGCTATAGTTGTGATGCTAGTTAAAGAATGGCTGGTATAAAAGGAGTTTGAGAGGGCACATAGTAAAGTTGACTTTCATTTCTCATTTCAAGAATAATGCCTTTAGATCCAATATAGGTGCATTTTCTGGATGGTATTTCAGCCAAATATCCATGGTCATGAAGTACGTCAATTGGTCTATTCTAGAGCAATAGAATCTGGCAGCTATAGTTTCAATATCATGTTTCTTTTTTCTACAATGAGGTATTACTTAAATAACTAATTGGAATGACAATCACTATCATTGAAATTGCATATACTCTTATTATTTGTCAGTTTGAGGTGAGAAATTTAAAGGCTTCTTAACTTAAACCTATGTAAAAAAAAGATGTTCCTGTTATTAAATATGTGAAACCTAAAATTATTCAACTGATGATCACATAATGGGAGATAATCTGTCCAGGAAAACATTTCTTCCCTTCTTAAACTCCCTCTAGTGCGATTTATGAAATTGATGTAGGGAAATGAACTTCTGATTTCTGGAGGAAAGAGAAGAAAAGGAGAGAATATTTCTCTGTGATTTAGAGAAGTATAACGAGTAGATCTAATTGTTCCCTTAACATCTATGACTACCTTTTGAAATCGGAAATCTGAGAGACAAAACTTTTTCTCTCTTCACAAGGGGTTAATGTGGCTGTTTGTAGAGGAATAATGCATTCACAGCAGGAAGTTAATAATACAGGCTTCTTGACAAGATCTGACCGATTTATGCATTTTGTAAATGATTTCAGAGGTGACTATTGTCTAGATTCTAGTATTGATTCTTCGCATTTATTTCTTTTCTCATAGTACTTGATATTCCACAGTTTTGGAGTACCAACCAGCAAAGATAGCTGATGTCTTGCTGATCCTGATATTTCATGCTCTAAAGAAAGTTATCAGTTCTCAAGTTTGTAATTTATCAGATAAATGTATTATAGATGATTGAAAATTGGCAATAGGAAATTAGGATAATGGACATGGTATTATATCTGAGGTATTGGATGCTACAGTGACTTTCTTGAGGGAGGGGATGGTTGGATTCTAACTTAGCTCTTATTGATGGAAGAGATGGAAATAGTTCTGAACAAACTGAAAGTGACATATAATTGACCTTTACCCTGAGATCTTATCTTTTCAATCTTTTTGTCTTTAGATAAAGATATTTCCTGAAAAGCTTAAGAAAGAGATCAAGTTGCAGCAAGTGTTCTTTTGGAGGATGAAAGATGAGGATTCCATTGGGGTGGGCCTAAATCTGATTTTGACTGCAATCAGTTATTTTTCAAGAGCAAGTTCAGTGAAAGATGGCTTTCCTTCATTCTGTGAGAAGATTAAGTAGCTTTGTATGTTTGTACGAGACTAAGCTTATGAATACTGCACTCCTGTCTGAAAGGTTAAAATTGATTATATGGTTCATCTGGGAGCAAAACAGAGACCGCAGCTCATGTCAGGGTTAAGCAAATAATTCTAGTTTTCTCCCCTTCAATTGTCAGAATTTGCTCTCGATCTGAGAGCAGCTAATTCATCTGTTGAAGTCATCCTGCTTCATTGCTTCCTAGTTTTGTGAAACACAGTGTGTTTGATTTTTCTACTTGCCTTGACTGAAAGAGTGAAGACTATACCAGAATATATATTTTTTTGAGATTCAATCTTGATGAGCATTATTGTATGGCTGATACTCAAAATTTGGATGTACAAGACTTTGAGTTGCTTCAGTAATTTGAACGGCTCATTTGAGTGTATCTGAACTTTCAGCTACCATCCAAAATAAACTTAAAAATACAATGGAATTAAGCCTGTCCATAGACATGACATGGTTGTGGCTATAGATTGAACTAATGAATGCGTCATCCCTTTTTTATAATTTCATATTCATTGTTTCTGTCTCTAAAGCACTATCTGAATAAAAATAGTTTAACGTGAGTTATCGGAGAAGAGTTTCTGTTCAACATTTAGAACAAACAGTTGTGACATATAAATTACTGGATTACATGAAGATTATTGGTGAAGTGGTGAGAGTCGTGCTCTAACCAACCCAAGCTAAACATTACCTTGCTCCGAACAAACATAGGGTCAGATGAGTTATGTCAATTTTTACACTCCTAAATTTCAATTAGGTCTAGGCCCGGTACAACTTAACCTCATCCGGACCTTGATTGCATGTGGCCATTTTTTATCCCCAAGTAATTAGGGATTCGTTTTTATTGCAGACACTCAGGCCCAATTTCAAGTTTGTTTGGGTGATATGGAGAGAATCCTTTGCTGATTGAGTGCAATACAATACTCCAACAAAGTGGAAGTTAAGAGAATCTGCAAGGATGTCAATCGCCATCCCAAAATGGGTAGATATCTGCATACTCTGGCAATCAGATTGGCTGCAAGAACAACATACCCACCTTTTTTTTTTCTATTTCACTGGCACAGAATATGAGAGTAGGATTACTCGGATATGCTCTCTCCCCTCCCCCCCTTCCCTTTTGTACGGGGAATACCAACCTACCTTTCCTCTGCTATATAAAGGACCTCTATCTGAAGGGCTGGAAATCTCATCAGTCTTTCTATCTTGCAACCCGACTCCATTCCCTCTTTCTCAGCTCAAGAATTAGATGGAGCACTCCAACTTGCGACGCCAGGCTGCTTATATGAAGAAGAGTCTCTTTGATCAGGTTGGTCTTCATTTAGCTCTAAACCTCTATAATGTGGCTAAACTCCAAGAGGAACAGATGTTGTCATATATAATGTTTGTCTTCTCGGAAACATTGCCTCTACCTTTTCCCTTTATCCCAGTGTATATTGTCAGCCTTAGTCTCCTCAAAACAAAAAAAATTGGCAGCCTTGGAAATTTCATACTGATTTGATGGTAGTTTGCTGAGCAAGGATACATGCATATATTGTGTCTTATACTTGGTGACTACCTCAAACTGAAGCTAAGATAATTCAGATATTTGAGTGTGTATGTATGTGCTTCTCATGTTAAGTATGTAATTCATGAAGACTAGTCGATCTAAAGATAGGCTGTTCTTGGAGTTGTTCAAGGTAACTTACACAGATTGAATATTTTCATTCTTCCCTATTCTTCTATCTATTTTGAAAAGAATGAAGCTATTACCTTGGATCAAATATCTTCTTCTTCTTAAACAGAGAAGCTCTCAACTCTAGGGTTTATGACTTAATTAAGATAAGGAAACTAAATATTAGGGAAATCGTAAATATTGTGCCTTATGACTCTAGAATTTATAGTTTTTATATAATTGTATGTGAAATTATCTCTGATATATTTTGAAGTACATCTAGCCACATCCCATTTATTTTTCAAACTGAAGAACATCAAAATGGAAGATTTTAAGAATGCAGGCAAGCTTCCTATTGGAGTCTATTAAGCATTTTGGCCTTTTGTTTCTGTTTTAATACAGAAACTGTAATCTGATTGTCTGACTCTACCCTACCTTCCCTTCATATTATCTTTCATCTCCTGTATATAATTTTGCTTCTTTCTATAATAAATTCCAGGTGGCTCATTGCCTCCTCCTACATCAAAAAAATGAATGCAGGCAAGCATGTAATGCATTAATTGAGCACACAACTGGGGGCAAGCAATGACATCCTTGTATCTCTACTGCCTGAATATATCATCATTGAGGACAGGATACCTGGGCACTGACGTTGCTGCTGAACCGATATTTTTGCTACTTCTGAGTTCTCTTTCATTATTATATTCCCTTTTTCGGTCAAGCCAGTACATACAATTTTATAATACATTTGTAACCCTCATAAAAAGGCGTCATTGACTTGTTATTTTGTACATGATGGCGTTTCCAAAGATAAAGAATGTTCTACATATTAAATATGACAAACATTAACCCATTTTGAAGCAAAACAAATATTTATTCATTATCTTTATACGGCAGCCTCAGATTTCTACATCTTTGTCGATCTTATTTTGAGTGAAAATTCCTTAGATACAGTTATTTACAGTGTAACCATGTGAATCTTGGAGTGGATGCATATGTAAGCAAAATCATTAGAATGTTGGCTTAGATGGAAAATTATAATTTAAAGTTTGTTGCAGGGATATTTGGATGAACAATTTTATCAGCTGGAGGAGTTACAGGATGATGTTAGCCCTAATTTCGTGGAAGAAGTTGTAACCTTGTTCTTCAGGGATTCAGCCAGACTGATTAGTAACATTGAGCAGGCTCTGTGAGTAATAAATAGCATTTAGGAAAACTGTTGTAAATCCCAATTAACAAAGGACTTGTTTAGTTCACGGGAAGTAGAGGAGAATTAGAGGAGGGAAGAGGCAATTCCTGAGAAATAAAGAGTTGGCCTCTTGCTTGGTTGGAATTTCAAGAGAAGAGAGAATGAAAAAAAAAAATTTCATGGAAAGATATTTTTCATATTTTATGGGAAGTGAAAATTTATGGGGAGGTATATTTGAGACTCTTAGATGAGATTTGATAGTACTTTTTTTTTTAAAAAAAAATATCATTTTAAGATTCATGGTTAAGATTTTACAAAATATCAATAGATGGTTATGATGAAATATTGAATAGTGATATATATGAAGATATCGAAAATATTATTCTTATAAATATTAATATATTATTATTTTAATATTTATATAATATAATATATATATTAATATTGATATTATAATGTATATTATATTTTAATATTTATACTAATATATTGATTTTATATAAATATAATATCATAGTTAATTTTATATTTATATCTATATTAATAAATTTATTATATTAAAAAAATATATTAATATAATATTAATATATTAATATTGTATTAATATAATAATTTATTATGATCTAATATTATATTATAATATATTAATATTATATTTATATTAATATAAATATAATATTATTATTTATATAAAATTTAAGAGCAATAAATGTGATTTTATATCTATTAAAGATATAATAAGTATTCTACACGATTTTTCTAAAATAAAAAGGATGCCCAACCAAATAAAAATTATTTTGAAATAAGATACTTTGTTATGATTTATAGAAAGTAATTTTTAAGAAAATTACTTTCTTGTAAAAAAAGTTCTTCCGTGAACTAAACAAGTCCAAAAAATATATGTGAATATGTACCAAACAACCTTTATTTTACGTACTCGTGCAGGGATAAATGCCCCCAAGAATTCAACAAGTTGAACGCATATGTGCATCAGTTAAAGGGTAGTTGTTCCAGGTATTGGTGAATGCTTATCTCTGTTATAAACTTTATATACATGCATCAGTTAAAGGGTAGTTGTTCTAGGTATTGGTGAATGCTTGTATCTGTTATAAACTTTACATACGTACATATATATACACATACATACATATATATATATATATATCCCCGTCAAGTAGTGCTTTGATAATATAGAAGATAGGTTTTGTAGAATTCTTGTAAAGTCCTACTGTATTTTACCTTTCCAACCTTTCCAATATAACTAATTCGTTGCAAGTCATCTTACAAGAAACAAAAATGGTGGCTGCTAGCAAAGTCGCTTATCTGCTACTTGGACAAGGGGATGTTGGATCAATTCGGTCGATGTCAGCTATCTAGGATTGAGGTAGGTGCAAGGTAGAAAGTGGGAATAGCCCTTCCTGATCCTTTTTGTGGAAAAATAGAGTTCAGTTTGTCTTGGACTCGCATACCCACTGGATGCACTGGTGTTCTTAATGGTCCCTACGATGGTTAACTTCACATTGTTCAGTTCGGGAATAGAACAGGAATAAGCTTTACATTCTGCCAAACAGGCTAAAATACTGGGAATAAAAGAGTAATGGTACTGGTAGACCTCCTTGTTCGCTGTCCTCTTTTATTCTCTCATCCTAGAGTTATTGCAGTAGTAAAGAAAGAGAATTCCGTGTGACAGCAAAAACGATAACTATTACTCTTCCATCTTTTCTTTTATTTTTGAACCATACCAGGCCTTAATTTGTACATTTAAAGGTTTGAATAAGCTGTGACTAATTATCAGTACCAACTGATTTAGTTGGTAACGTTGCCTGGAGTTGTTACTAGTGACATAAGTTTGACTCGAGTCCAAATATTCCTCCTGCTTCTCTGAAAGAAAGGAAAAAAAAAAAAAGGACAACGAGGACCAAACCTTTATCAAACGTCAATCTGCGTCAGGATGCAGGGACTGACCTAAAGTATAGTATACCAAACCTTATCAACTTTACGAGTCCCTTTTAGCTCATCATGGGCTGGTTGGATTGGATGATGGACCCATATGCCAATTGCTCAATTGATGTACCACGCTATCAGTGAGGTAGACAATGTCTTTTTTCAAGCAGGTTGGACCAATTGCTTAACGGGCCTGTGAGAGCAGCTCACCCTTGGAATCCAAACACCATGAATCTTGTGCATTGTGGACCCTTTTGGGGTCCACTGCATGAAAAAGCCTACCGTTGATTAAAATCAAGTTCTCTTTATTCCCTTTCAAAATGGAATTTTGAAATACACAAAACCTTCAAAAGAAAATAACAAAACTTGCATATCGCCTCTACAAGGATTTTCAACGTATACACTTCTAAAAATGTAATTGGTTGCCTATTGCCTCTGCAAAAGTGAAAATGTTGTATACTGTCAACTCAAAATTTCATGTGTCATAGGTTGTTATGGATAGGTTGATTTTTATCATTCAAAGCTTAAAAGGTGCATATAGGCAACAGTCATTTTTGGAAAAAGAATCAAACATTTGGTGACTATGAGCAACTTGAGCTTTTGTGAGCTAATCGGTGACGTGGATTTGTTTATATCGCAGCATTGGTGCTTCGAGGGTGAAGAACGAGTGCACATTGTTCAGACGGTATTGCGATGAAGAAAATCTTGAAGGGTCTCTTTCTCTCTCTCTCATCCATCTTTTTCATTACCACTTAATTTGTCTTGTCTAATGGAAAGGTCAAATAATTGATTCTTGCTGCTAGTAGTGCAGTCTTATCATTTTGAAGATTAGTAGCGCAAGTACATTAAAAAAAAAAAAAAAAGATTGGTAGTGCAATCTTATCACTAGGTCATTCTGGCTTCAAGGTATTTTTCAGAGGAACTCTGGCCAAGAGATGTTTACATGCAACTTGTGGTAACACTTTCAGCAAAGAAGAGAAAGTAACAGGATAAAGTTAGAAGGATAAGATTCTCTCCCAAAAAAAAAGAGTAGGGGTATGAGATTTTTATTTCTAAACATGCATGCATGCATGCATGTTTGCATGTATTCTAACGTTTACAAGGTGGGTCATGCACTAATGGGGCCATGTGGACCCATTTAGGTCAAACATAAACAACCTAATTTCAGATATCTAATGTTAGTGACCTCCATTAGCTTCTACACTCCCTCAAAACCTCCAAACCGAATGCAACTTTGCATTACGATAAAGTGTTACACATTCATTTGTCCATTTAGATGTCCATGCTCATGCATGCAGGTGCCTGAAATCATGTCAAAAGATGAAGAGGGAGCATGCTGTTTTGAGGCAGAAGTTGGAGTCATATTTCCAGGTTCCCTCACAAACACTTTTAGCTTCATTACTTGACCTACTTTTATTTAGCATGTATGTAAACATCTTGACACTTGTCGCTCTCTTGCATGCCATTTCAGTTGCTAAGGCAAGTCGGTCCTGCGGAAAAAGCCACTCGCCCCAGCATGTGAGATGACATATTGCTACGGCATGCAGGAGCTCAGTGAGGTCTTAAGCGCATATAGAAGTCTATTTCCAATGCAATATAATCTATGTTGTTGTACCTTGAACTAGAAATATCAAGAGCTAGAAAACTTGAATTAGATGAAATTGTGATAGATCCAGCATATGATTTCCTGCGTACAATTCCATCACATCCATAAATTTTGAAGACCCTCTTTGTTCTCTTGCACTATTTAGTAGAATCGCAGCCTAGATCGCTGCAGTCTCATCAATGGAGACTATAAATAGATGCAGATGGAAGATATACATATTCAGCAACTAGGAGTATTATCTAGTCACATCATACAGCTTCTAGCAAGATAGGATCATGTTTGAAGAGTAGCTAGGTTGAAGAAAGCTCCCTTCTTGTTCATGAGATGCGCATAGTTTCCATGCTCCACCACCTTACCTTCTCCAACGAAAGCAATAGAGTCTACTTTCTTAATGGTGTTGAGGCGATGAGCCACCACGACGGTGGTCCTCCCGACCATGATTCTATCAAGAGCCTCCTGCACCACTCGCTCGGATTGCACATCAAGTGCACTTGTGGCTTCATCTAGTAGCAGTATGGTTGGGTTGCGTATGATTGCTCTAGCTATCGCAATCCTTTGCTTCTGCCCTCCTGATAATTGAACACCTCTGTCACCACAATCTGTGTTGTATCCTTCCTTCAGTGATCTGCACCAGAATACCTTGTAATTATGATTGACTAACCTAATATCCTACCAAACTATATTCATTTACCATGTTCTAATTCACAAAGACAAGACAACACTTACGATATGAAGTCATGTGCATTAGCCGCTCTTGCAGCGTCCACGATCTCATCCTCACCAGCTTCCGGCTTGCCAAAGGCGATATTGTCGCGAATGCTGCCCGAGAAGATCACCGGCTCTTGGCTAACAAGTGCTGTGAATCCCCGGTACCAAACGATGTCTAATTCCCTGACATCCATGCCATCGATCCTAACAATCCCTCTATCAACATCGTAGAACCTTTGAATCAAGCCTATGATGGTTGACTTCCCGCACCCACTCCTACCAACTAGCCCAATGCTCGAGCCTGCCTTCACCTCCAAGCTGAATTCCCTAAGCACAAGACACTGTGCTCGGGTCGGGTATGCAAAATCCACCTTCTTCAGCTCAATCTTTCCTTGGATCCTCTGCAACTTAGTCCCCCCATTGCGATGATCCACCTGTGTCATCAAATGTAGCATGTTATTCTCTGAGCAATTGGAGAGCGTCAATGCAATGAGACACAAAGAAAGGACTGGATTTAGAAAGAACTTACATGGGACGACCCTGGAATCAGGGACTGTCTATCTAACACCTCAAACACAGAAGCAACCGCAGTTGCTCCCTTCGCCAAGTCTGATGTCATGCTACAAGCATCGGCTATCACCTTCCCTGTGCTTACCAGAATGAAGAATGTCTTGAAGACATCTCCTGCTGATATTTGACCCGATCGAGCCAATTTCCCTCCATACCAGAAGTCTAAAGCCCATGACATAAAAGAAACACATGGAGAGCATCCCATTGCAAACCCGGCGACCCAAGATTTCTTCCTTGCAACCCTCAGTGGCTCCTTTTGAGCTTCCTCGAAGAGCTGAAGAACCTTGCTTATGGACCCAAATGAAGTAACCATCCTGTGGTTGTACACAGCTTCGATGGCTAACTGAGTGCTACGATGTTGTGCCTTTGCCAAGTCCAGTGATACACTCGATAGCACGATCTTTTTCGCATAGTGGCATAGAATTGTCGTTGGCTGGATCGCTATCATCACCAGAGCGAGCTTCCAAGCCACTATCAAACCCATTGAAAAAGAGATCACCACACCTGAAGCAGTTTGAACTAGCAGGGAAATTCTATCAGCAACCAGTGTTTTGACAAGAGAAGCCTCGTTGCATAGCCGAGAACACAAGGCACCACTTGAATTAGACTCCTCATCGAACCATGCAGCCTCGAACGTCAGGATCTTCTCCAGCACTCGCAATCGGATTCTTCTTGTTAGATGCTCACCCATGTATGCAAA
This sequence comes from Cocos nucifera, assembly GCA_006176705.1. NCBI lineage: Eukaryota > Viridiplantae > Streptophyta > Magnoliopsida > Arecales > Arecaceae > Cocos > Cocos nucifera. Next base: position 2,647,538 of record QRFJ01000039.1, on the reverse strand, counting down.
ATTGGAGTGTTGCAAGAGGTTGACGACTAGAGACACCACCGAGAGGGAGGAGAATATTAAGGCATAGCGGCGGATGACCGCTTGCATCTCCTCATGGTCATGAAGAAAGAATGCTGCAATCATGCCACCAATGGAGAAGGCATAGATTGGTTGGATCGAACCAAAAGCAATTGCCGAGAGGCTGCCCACTAGAGCTTGTTTCCACTCGGGTGCATTCATGGCAAGAAGCCTAGTGAAGGAGGGAGAAGGATGGGAGATGGTAGGAGGCTTATCTTCGGAGAAAGCTGATGCAAAGGACATCGGGCTGGCTTTTGTTAGGCTAAGGCGGCTCGCACTGCTTCTTGCCACTGAAGAAGGTCTGTAGGATTCTGGTTCTTGATCAATAGAGCTTGCTATCCTCTGTAATTTCACCAGTCTTGAGTAGTGACTATCATTTTGGCTGATCAATTCATCATGTGTACCAATCTCGACGATCATTCCACCATCAACCACTGCAATCTGATCGGCATTTTTTATGGTCGAGAGCTTGTGAGCAACCACCTGAGCAAATCACCGCAGTGAAGAGGTGAGCTAACTAGTCTATCAAATGGTGAGCTGCAAGTCTCCTATTGGCTCTTACATGACAAAACCAGACAAGGGGAAGGTGGCCATACCAGTGTTGTTCTCCCCATGGAAGCTTGATCGAGGGCATTCTGTACTAACTTCTCTGATTCAGAGTCGAGGGCACTCGTGGCTTCATCGAGGAGAAGAATTGCAGGATTCTTGATAATAGCTCTGGCGATGGCAATGCGTTGTTTCTGGCCCCCTGATAGAAGTGCTCCTCTCTCCCCAACCTGTGAACAAATGGTTACGCAATGCTGTTCATGCCATCCCCATGAAAAGAATTCTCAAATACCTACTAGTATACAAAATAGGACAAAGGAGATTTGATTATTCTTTAGGGCATTTTTGTCAATTAAGACGGTCTTTTCGAATCAGACTGGCGATATAACTCCAAAAAAAACCCATAACCGTCGGACATTCAAATCGATAAGTTTACTGGAACACCCTTACCTTTGTATCATATCCCTCTGGAAGCTGCCTGATGAAGTTGTGAGCATTTGCTGTCATGGCTGCTGCATAGATCTCATCCATGGTGGCATCAGGCTTACCGAACAAGATGTTCTGCTTTACCGATGTCCCAAAGAGTGCATGATCTTGACTAACAAGCCCCATCTTCTGTCTGATCCATTTCAATTGCAGCCTCCTAATATCTACGCCGTCGATCTTCACGACTCCCTCGTTCGCATCATAGAACCGCTGTACCAATGCGATGGCTGTGGACTTCCCACTCCCACTGGTGCCTACCAGAGCAACAGTCTGCCCTGCAGGGACCTCGAGGTTGAAGTCCTTTAGGACAAGTGAGTCTGGTCTTGATGGGTATGCGAATTGGACTGACTCAAATTTGATTTCTCCCTGAACGTAGTCCAATTTTATTCCCTTGGGATCTTCAGGATCGATCTGTGGTATACGATTGATTCTCTCAATAATCCGGGATGCAGCGACCGATGCCTCGGTGAAGTGCTTCAACTCAGGGAGTGCCATTCCAAGGGATCTGCACCAATCAAACATAAGAGAAACTAGAGCAAATTTAATCTAATATCTGTACAATTATATAAGCAATGCACTGAAAACAGAAGCAGTAACGAAGCTACATACAGGCCGCCCATGACGAAGGAGATCCCTGATGCATAGATGCTTCCTCCACTCTCACCATGGTACATAACCAATCTACTCCCATACCAGGCGAGAAAAGCCCATATGGTGAAAGAGAGGCCGGTACACCCTACAGCTAGCCCTTTTGCAATGCCTTGTTTGATCCCCAGCTTCACAGTCCTATCCAAGATAGCAGCATACCTCTCTATAATCCTTTTCTCTGCAGTGAAGGAATATATAGTTTTGATCGAGCTCAGGGCCTGCTCTACTATGGCATTTGCTTTGGCATAAACTCCACGGGACTTGCGGGAGAGGTGGAGAAGATATTTGCCATAGATGAGGCCTGGGATTATCAGAAGCAAGACAAGTGGGAAGGCCACCAAGGAAAGTCTCCATGAGAAGTAGGTGGAGAATATGAGTCCAGAGATGAAAGCTGAAGAGTTCATCAGAAAGACAGGTACCTGTGGGAGGAGAAAGGAAAAAAGAGAAATGTCAGGGGTTTCAACAAATTAAATTTTGGAGGTAAACATCTTAAGAATGATCACGGCATATTTAAGACTTGGGCATATTATAACATTCAACATTTTTTCAAAGAAGGTGGCGTATAAGAGAATTTATTAATATTTATTCTACTTGTCATATTTGCATATATGCCTGCCCTGCAAATCTCCCATCTTTAATTTGATTAGTATAGAATATATTAGCCTAAACTTTATTCAGATTAAAACAGGAAACATATCGAATATATTGGTGGTTCATACAAAGTGCATAAATGCCATGATGAGTCTTGTGGATGTCCCAAAACTTAGATGTTGAAAGGTTTATTATTATTGTTTTAAGAGGACCCTGTTCTTTTATCTTTTCCAAGATTACTTTGTTCTCCTGATCAATGTTATCTAAAGGCATTCAAGAATATGATTCTAATAATCGATTCCGTGTTCAACTTCATAGCCACTTTGTATATTTTTCAAAGAATCATAGAGACAACGACTGGTGGCCCATTGTAAGGTCAAGCCCGAATTATTCCTTCGCCGCAAGGATTTTTGACGTAGTTTAGATTCTACTTGTTTTGAACGTGTCACCTTATAATCGCCATGCTCTCATAAGTTTTAGTTACATAGGAGTTCACACCTTGAGATGTGCTAATGTCATGAGAGTTTGACCGCCTTTGATCATAAGATGGGCGACAAGTAATCGGATTTCCTCGTAATTTAGATTTGACCACAATGACGAACATTTCCTAAAAGACAAAAGGTTAGGCTATAATGCAAGGATTATTCCTCAAGTGCATGCATAATTTTGATGATGACTTGAAATCATAATTTAACCTGTATGTCTTATACCTCTGTTTGGAGGATGAGCAAGAATTAGAAACAAAGAGGAGAATCTTACTTCCAAGTATCTGGTACTGGAAATTAAATTTAACAGAATAAAAGGTGAAAAAAAGTAAAGACCAAACTTTTCTCTGACAAATCTAGTCAAAAACTGAAAGCATTAGGACAGGAGCCATCCATGATGGAGTCCCTTGGTAGAAAGGGAAGTAATTCCACCAGCCTTCAGATTCTCAATGAAAAGGCTACACTAACTTTGCCCTACCTGAAGCTACTTTCTCTATAAACTTTTTTTTTTTGCTTTTTTAAAATGCGTCACTTATTATCCAGACAGATAGAACAAGAAATTTACTTTCACTTTGTTTCACATAATTTGCATTCAGTGAATTAATACTTTGATTAACATAATAGCTAGGAATATGGTTAGACTTCATCAGACATTTTGTGAAGATGGATGAGAAGAACACCATTCTCAATGAATCATTTTATCATATCTCATTTTCGAAGTAACCAAGATGGTGAGTTTTTTCCCCTTCTTTTCCTGAGAAGAAGGCGATTAGGTCACCGCCACTTCATTAATCATATGAAATGAGTAGCTAAGTTGATTTTGATGGGGAACAAATGACTTAATTAGTCTAATACATGAACATATTCTATACCACCATGGGAAAAATAAAATGGTCTCCCTCAAAAGCTTGCAGGTAACTTTGAATACACACAGGGTTGATAAATACCTTCTCACTTAGGACCTCCTGTATGAGTGCAGTATCCTTTGATATACTGTTAATGATCTCCGAAGTCGTTGCTTCTTGTGAATCAAAGAACCCAACTTCCTGTCTGAGAATCGCTTCCAAATATGTGTATCTAATTCTCAGCACCTGCCTCTCACTTGTTCTACTCCAGCAATACCCTTCTGCAGTCACGCACAACATTATTAGAATCACAGGCTAAAAGCTCATATCACATAGTATCTTATAAAGTTGACATGCTGTAAGGAAGTTTGGGCTATAAGAATTACCCATAAAGGCCACTACCAAGACTGCTAATCCTAGGTATACAAAGTATAGACAGTACTGCAAAAGAAGGAAGCAAATACAGATTATAGATAGATAAAATCAACCAAAAATACTTCAGAGTTGGAGTAAAGAAGAAAACAACGAGAAGAAGGATTATGGTCAACTAACCTTTTCAACCTCGTGCATGAAACCTACACGGCCTTGTTGAGCCTTGCCATACCCCAAGCTGTTCATGACATTGCTTGCAAAGAGAAGAAGGCAGTTAACAGCACACCCATCTCCAATAGATCCTATGGTGCCCAGCAACATTAGAACAACATCAACCCCATCGGCGAATCTAAACATCCCATGCATATATCTCTTCTTCGTATTCCTACTCTCGGTGCCTGCTTCTCCCTCCTTCAGAGCATCCATCCTCCCAGCCACCAATAAAAAGGAGCACACAGGGAACTTGAGAGCACTGGGGCTATATTTATAGCCCCCAGGAAGGTTCTTGGCTGGTTTTAATTGACTGTTGGTGCCTCAAGTGGACTCTCCTCATGCTCATATAAAAAAAAGAAAGGCCGATATCATTAAATTAAAAGGTCCCTCTCTGTATTACCACCTTCTTGTCGTAACCTCAGCATGAGAGGTTGTTTGATCATTACTTTAATGGCTTGTGCGGGTTGCTTTCTTAATGTAAAGATACAAAGAGCCATTTGCAGAGCTTTCGATAAAGCTATAGCTACCCATGACCAACGCTCCCATTCTCCTTTTGTGGATTCTAGTCATCTTATTTCTCTTTCTTTTCGGTAATTTTCTTGCATATTCCTATCGATATCTCTCCCTATATACCACTTATCCTCTTCAACTAGGGTGTTTGGTGGCCTTTAAATCACGTGGACAATACACTAATATTCCTATATTGTAGCAATCTATAGGTATAGATGACCTTAGGCTACCTTATATGCCTTTTTTCCTCTTATCTCTGTTTTCCTTTTTTCTATTTTTTGTCATATCAGAGAGAGAGAGAGAGAGAGAGAGAGAGAGAGAGAGGAGTGGGTCATGAGAGAGAGAGAGAGAGAGAGAGAGAGAGAGAGAGAGGTGGAGTGTGTCATTCATCACATGTCTTTCCTAGTGTGCCTTGAAAATGACCTACGATAGGGAAGTTTGGTTTTAATTAGTCTAGTTTAATCGAGCTCCATTATTAATCAACTTATAGGGGTCTATGGCTAACCCCTTGCTAATTTTTCTAAGGATAAAAATTCAGATCATGTGGGTAAAGTAGCAAACAAAATGGAGTACTTCCTATCAATTGTTTGACACTAAGACTCGAGTTGATGTTCTTTTCTAATTACTTGGGGTTACAGGACACACCATAAGCTTTCATGGTGGCCAAAGTGGCCGCACTTACCAAAAGCATCATGCCTTGTTCTACTCCCTACTACTGGCCCAAGGGTGGGCATGGTGAGCATGGTTCAAAAGAAACAAAAATTAGTTCTTCCGGAAGTGGCCGGACCCATGGTGCCATGACAATGAAATCGATTCTTAACATGTGGCATGGTGTGCACTTTGTGTGGTGGGTTCTTTTTTCGGGTAGATCGGATTCTATTTCATGGGAACATTTGTTTGAGCCACGTGAACGCATCCAAGTAAGAAAAAAGCCGTGGGAATTCCTGCCAACATTGATCTCTCTAGAGAATGCATAAATCTTGCCTCCAATTGAATAGCTTCTTTTTTTTAATCAACATGCATAAAATTTATGCTACAAAGATCATTTGCGTGTTTTATTTCTCATTTAGAAAAATTATTATTTAGGATCCATCGTATCATCTATTATTGAAAAAAATATACTATTATTCAAGTCTAATTGAAAATTTGAAATAAAATAAATTTCACACTCTCATGTGCATGCATACATAAATATAGTCATGAGTTTGCTCATTTTTCTTTTTTTCTTCGCTACAAGCTCATTTTCTTTGAGAAGCAATTTGGTATGGAGACATGTTTGTAGTTGCGAATTATGTATGCTCTTCAGATTCCCATGATGAGTGACATGTTTGTAGCACACAGGCACCACCTTTGACCAACCATGAGTCCCATGATGAATTATGTAGCGTAATGCTCGAGTAAATTTGTACTATAAGTTGGACCATTATGATGCATGCCAAAACCAATGTTGCACATATATATGGTTAGGGAACTACCCCACTATCCAATCCAACCACAACCATCAACAAAACTGTTCCTTATCAAGCATAAGTGGATGGCGACCAATCTTCTATGTGATATGACAATCAAATGACCATACTTTCCGGAGCCCGTGGAAAGAACGAAACGGTAGAATAAACAATTTCTCAACTTTCTCAAGCAAAGCATTGCTTTAATCACAAGCTCGAGCAGTACTCAAAAGAAACAAAATGACAAGCTGGACCACTACGTATGCCAGCAGGTTCAAGGTTTAGGAGCCAATACCAGAAATCGTATCAAAAATTGAGACCAAAGCGGCGCAGAGGCGAAGTGAATTGGGATTAATTTCCTTCGAAATATTGATCCATTAGTAGTAATAGAGATAATTTTAAAAATAAATCAGAGAATCAATCATGATTATATAATGTATAAATTAAAAATATTTAAATTTATATGATAAAAATTTTAGAGAAAAAATTTAAAAAATTTTACCATATTCATCGGAATGAACCTGCTCATATTATAAAGAGATGTCAAATATACTCATAAAAGATTATATGAATCAAATACGAATTGAAATATTTTTAATTTATAGATTATACAATCATTGATTTTTTGATTTATTTTTAATATTATTTTCATCATATAAATTTAAATATTTTTAATTTATATATTACATAATGATGATTGATTTTTTGATTTATTTTCAATATTATTTCTTTCAAATAGAAATGGTAGCCTGGTTGGTGTAACTCCCATAACACCTGCTTCATCTCAAAGCAGGAGCCAGAGTTACACCGATTCCTGTATATAAGTTCTGGTTTTAAACTATCTTGTAATCTTTTTCTGTTTTAATGTAATTACTAGGTGGATATACCTCCCATATCATAAAAAAAATAAAGGACACATTTTCTATGATATTCGTCCGTATTCAACTATATATAATAAATACTTTCAAGAGACTGATTATATGAGATTGGTCAATAGAAACTTTGCATAATTATTTTTTATTTTTATATTTTAGTCGGCTTTTCTCCAGCTAGATCCCACAGTCGTGGTGGCAAAGTTATTAAAAAATTAGATAGGCATGTACCCTCATAGATCTTTAAGGCTAGAAATATCAAGCGACCAAAAAACCATTCTTAACTAAATAAATTTTTTAAAAAAATTAAGCCAGCGATGCATCATCTTAACCGTCTCTGGCTATTTTTTTAAGCTGATATGTCCGGTTTTAATTATTTATTTTATTAAATATTTTTTTCAGAAATTCTTGTATAAATATAATCTCCAATTCACTCGTCTATTATTTCTTTAAAGAAAAATAAACAAACAAACTCACACCCCTGTCCGCATGTGGGACGTGACAGCTGAACTGCCCCTTCGCCCCACGATATCCTGGTCCCGTTTGGTGGTCCCTTCAATGCGGTCCCTTTAGCCTTTCCCGAAAGCAAGGCGTAAGCCGCGTACCGAACTCTTTCATTCCACCTGCCGATTACCAGCCGCGTGGCAAGGTCGGAACGCACGTATGGTGAGTCATACGTTTCGTTAGCCCCCGCAATTTATTCATCAAGCGTGCATTTTCATGTATCATCATAAAAATTAATGGCTATGATTGACTGCATATATGATCGTGATGGTGTATGGAGTATCGATAACAATTTCTGATTAACTGGTGCATGTGGGCCCAGTTTAAAAAGTCTGGTCCATTTTTTCATTCACATTTTTGAGTTGTCATCGGGACCCAGACCAATCCTGTCCTAATTTGGACCCGATGACTTTTAGATCCGCTATAGATCTTGATATCTTTTGATTTGTTGTCTTCAAGAACCTTCAAACCCATGCTATCAATGGATATAAACTTGAAGCTAATAGAGACATGGATGCCAGACTAAAAGGCCAGATGGAAAGCATCTTCTTTTTTATTTGGCTTGCCAGCTGGTTGAGTTAATGGTATATCATTACTATATAGGTTATGTATCATTTTCTCAATATATATATATATTATTATTATTCGTAGCGCGATGCTAACCTATGAGGAACCATTTATTTTTAGTTTGTATGGAATCCTAGCTAGTTATTTTAATTCAATCGGCTCGCAAGTCCCATCCAGTTAATTATGATTTGTTTTGGTACGCCTACGCACCCCCGTACCTGCTATATTTGCTGTGCGACCTTTGAGGCATTTCATGGAATCATGCAGCAGAGATGATTCCTGTTGGACTCCACGAGAAACGAAGGCATATGACCCCAGCATGTACCACACTTCTTCTAGCTAGGAGCTAGATCCCGTGTTTATTAGATCATGCTGTCATGTCGTAAAAAATAAAATTATGCCATGCGTAAAGTGATAAATGTTCTTGTAGCTTAATTAGCGCTATTTAGAAAAATAAATAAATAAATCTTTGAGCAATATTTAATTGGTGGTATTCCAATCAAAATTTATTTTTAATGCATTTTCAATTCCTAGAATGCATGCGTTCTTGAGATTGCCTTTTAAAAATATTTCTTTTTCCCCGAAACTAACTTCGACGGAAACGTTCAGATTTTGGTAGAATAGACTTTATCACGAGTTAGGGACCACGACCCGACCATGCCAATGACATAACTACATGCAATACGGAAAGAATTGTCTTATGCCATTCAAATATTGCAGGCAACCGATATTTATTTAGAGAAAAATGTTTAAATAATTATTAGATGGCTTTCCGATTCATTGCCAGCTGAAATCAAACTTCATTTTTTTTCTTATGAATTGTTGCTAGTTATTGCATTCTCTATTCTCATTTAAGGTTTCTCATATATATTGTTCTTATGAATGGATGGTATTTTAAATACCATCCATATTTTTTTTTCGATATTACGAAATTCTAGAACACATGATTCTCATAGATGTACTTTGGGCCGGTGAATATGAGAAGAACCATCATAATAAAATGCACTACAGCATAAGCTATGCAAGAAAAAAGCATATGCTTCGTTTACTAAGATTGGATACATAAATTAGAGTATGATTGTTAGATCTTCCACGTAACTTGGTGGGATGGTTAGGCGAGAAGGGAAACGAAAAGTAAATTCCTTTCAGGTTCACACGAGCCAATATAATTTATACCTTTCACCTATAAAAATTAACCACGCCATTCACGTCACGCTAAGCCCTCAAAAAGAGGCATGTCTGGCATCTCTTTTTACCCGTGATGGTTCCAAAGCACCTTTTGGGAGAATAACCGCCTTAAAAGGATGTTTCCCAAAAAAAAATCTATTGCTCAAGCACCCCATCATTTACTTAAGCCTCATGTAAGGTCATTTTTTTGGCTTTCGTTAAAACTGCAACATAATAATAATAAAAAGAAAGAGACAGGTGATGTCGACTAAAAACACATTCAAAAGGTTCGTTGAAGATTGACCCACAAATTGCGGTGTGTGATGCACACTTCTTAGCAATATCTGACATTATGCATGGTTTGTTCTCCCACATCTATGAAATGGTTTGTCGTGCTCCACCATTCTTTCCGACAAAAATAAGTGGTCTAAGACATTAAGCATGTATTAGACTAGCTTCTTCTCTTCAAATACATTGGATTACTGAAAAAGAAAATAAAATAGATGCTGCTGACGCTCGGGGTGGTTGAGCCTTGTGGTGGTGAGCAAAATTTACTCGGCTGTCATGCCATGAGCTGATTGGGCCCAATGAAGGAGGGTCGGGGTTGGATCTTTCATGCAAGCAAAAGAAGATTTGCTTCCTTTCATATGATTTCACCGTTGGATCACTCTCTGCAAATGAATGAATGATGGAGTGTGGGGTGTTTTTGAGATTAGTGTATTGGGTGATCCGATGGTGGATTCGTGTTAAGGAAGGCAAATCATTCTTTTGCACGATTAAGGGCTACTCCCATCCTCCAAGCCACTACATTCTCGTATGTTGAAAAGCACGAAAGAAAGTAAAATAAAAATCCAAATACAGTGCAACGAGGGATGGTGCAGGTCTCACTCCCACTAACACACGCCAGGCGTGCCAAGACTTCTATGACATTATGCATATGATGGACTAAACTGCTTCAACAGGCCTCCTGCCTTCCCCGAAAAAATTAAATAAAAAAAGCTCAAAAGCATATGCCACACCCCACTTGCAATCATCTAGAAAAAAAAAGAAAAAAAAAGGCAGCATTGAGGTCAGGGATCACGGAGAGGGTCCACTGATCGAAGTAGCCACCTCCAATGGTCCCTAAACAGATCCTCCAGCATAATTATGCCATTGTTAATCTTATATAATATTCACAATGTTGCATCATTGGTTGAGCTTATATGGCTTTTAATGAACTTTTTCGATGGCCATTACCGAAAGCCATAGGTTAGGTAACAAACTGGTCAAAAAAAAAGCATGAGCTATTATTCATGGTGTCCGGATCCATGGATCCTAAAATCTTTTTTTTTTAGGTACAAAATCCTAAAATCCCCCATCTCAATCCAACAACTAAACAATAAGATATATCTTATAATTAATCAAATCTCTGAACAATCAGTACGATCAATCATAATTTAATATGATATCAAAATATCTAAAAAGAAATATCATAACCGATCAGATCGGTAGATAAGAAAAGCATCTGATCTCGATGTATCTATAAAGAAATATCTTAACCATCCCAATTAATGGATAAAGAAAGATCTCAATCAGTAGTCTACGAGTTGCGTGATCCTAATCTTTTAGATTCGTATCCTCTCCTCCATAAATACCTAGCATGAGAATCATTGACACAAAAATTTTGATATCATATTTTTATTCTTCAATCACTCTTTCATCTCTTCTATTTTTTTCTAAAACTACTCTCTGACTTGAGCATGATTCGGCAATCTCCTAATCATTTCTATGATTAGGGATCATCTCCGATGCTCCTACAATCCACCCGAGCATTGCAGCGTCGCCCTTCAGCCCATTCATCAAATCGAATTTTGAGCGGCAACAATTACAATTATGCTAAGAGATATAATTTAAAAATACTTGATTAGACTAATAATTTGTTAATGTCGTACTCACCAACTTTAACTGTATTTTATCCGGTGCTTTAGCACCAGATGGTTAGTTCCCTTGGTTGCACGTGACCGCTCATCTTAAAGATGATGAGCAACTTCGGCGACTGGGTCAAACCACTGCAAAGGCGTCACGCTCAGCGGCCCGCCCCCACCCACCATCGCAATTCTCCTCTGTAAAACATGGGTTAAAGAGGAAGAAAAAGAATTGTTTGGCCCATACATTATGCCTCCTGATTAATCCAATAAAACTATCACATTTATATTAATTTTTAATATTAAAACTATCGATATGCACGAGGTTCAATTAATCAAGTGATTACTTTAATATTTGTTTGCACAGCATATTAAGCACATTTAAGATGCTTCAAGGATCTTGAAATGAAACAAGGAATGAACTTGAGACAAGCCATCTGAAAATATGAAAAATTAAAGATGATTATTGTAAAATTAAGTCCAAAATGGGAATATAAATTCAAGAAAAAAGTTTAGCAAACATGCAGGTGAGCGTATCAAAGTGTCAAACTTGTGGAGATTGGCCAACGAAAAATGGTAGGGATAGAGTAGCATAGAAAATAATTATCAAATTAAGATTCAGAAACTTTGGGTTCATGGTATTATTTGAATTTGATGATTCAACTTTTTAGTAGAGAATCTTGTTGGATGCCTAGACATGTTATACGAAGACAACATGGAATCTACAATATTGCAAGCAAATCAATTTTTTTTTTTTTTTATAGGGGATAAACATTGTTTAGGAGACAATACAATTACAAAGAGGAAAAGGCCCATATCTTTCATAGATCGAAAAGAATCATTGAGATCTGCAAATGATAAAAAAAATCGAAAAGTAGAAACATAATGAATAATTAACAAGAACCGAGTGAAGAACAATACCAACATACATACAAATGTACGTATGTATACATATACATATTTGTGTATATTAATGCTTGTTGAATGGTTTAAGAACTCTTCATTCATGAATTGCTGGAGATAGTCTGGCTTTCTAAAATTCCCCTTGAAGGGCTCTTCACTTATTCTAGATGTCTATATATAGATGACTTCGTTTACTTCAAAAATACTTTAATTTTGTAATCGTTCCGACTCCATTATCTCATGAAATGACGAAATAAAGGAACCTATTTTTTTAACTTCAAAAAAAAAAAATCCGACAAGCATATTTACAACTTTTTTTAGGAAAAAGCAAACATATCTAGGACTTGAAAGCGACCAACCAAGGAGATGGGATGTTCATCCAGAGACTAGTTGAGATATCTATCATCCAAACATGAGAGACTTGAGTCAACCTCTCGTGCCCGTACCACATTTCCATCGTAGCTTACATTGTGGCAGCCTCAAACTGAATAGACAAAGAACTGATCAAAAAACGTGCTGAAGGATCACAGTCCAGGTAAAGATGGCCCCAAGCATACCGTGTAAAGGAACCAAAAGTAGGGAGACTTGAGGTACCAGGACTGCTCAGAAGATACCCAGGAAGTTAAAGAGAGAAGATTACGCAGTCCCAGAGGATCTTCCTTTGATCTAAGAAAGTTTGGATTGGATGGAGTCCAAGGGCGGTGCTTGGCGGTTTGCACTTTGCTTTAGCTTAAGGCGACGTCCAAGGACTAGCAGCACAATCTGGTACACACACAAGAAAGAAAAGCTGATCAATAAACGAATGGGAGAGAAAAGCTATGCATCATTAGCCTCCCCGCTTTCTCCATTGGAAAGTAAAAGGTGGTGTGTTCTGGAACAGGCAGGATGTGGTTGGCTTTGGAGTGGTTCTTTCGCAGCTTAGGAGCCATAAAGGTGCACAAAGTTGAATCATTCACTGTTGCGTACGTGGAAACCGGTTTCGAATACGTCAACCTCCTTTTTTTTTCTTTTCTTTTCTTTTTTTTTCTTTTGAGGAGGCCCACGGTTCAAGTTGATGGAGCTTACCATCATCCAAGTTCTTTTCAGTTACAATTGACCAGCTATCAGCATGACATTACCCCTCCAATATTTAGCACAGACAAATTTAGTTTCTTAATCTGGTATAGGACTAAAAATGTGCACCCAGACATAGCCAAGTAGTACTTTGGACCAGCTCGCATTTTAAGCTATAAGTTAATGATCACGTTGATAGGCTCACAGAGCCTCAGTCCCGATGTGAATTCAGCCTAGTATCAAAATATATGGATTAGTAGTCCATGTTGTAGAATCTTGTTTCTATGTGCACGTGAAACATGCACCAGCATATGTTATATATATTATCTACCAAATTCTAAAACATATATAAGATATATTCGCACGTTGTTACAGGCAAAACTCTTGGGGATTAGCATCGCTTGTGATTCAAAGTAAAGACGTGCGGACGAACCATTGCACACGACACCCGCGCCACAACCCTGCCACTCCACATATTAAAACATATATCGTACGGTTGATTACCTATAAAACTTTGGCATGTTTTCCTTACCCCATGATCCATGGGATGAAGGCATCCTGATTTCTTTGTAGAATGCCCTTTTATTCCATTATTTTCTGATAGTAGTTGTGATCATACATACAGGTAAATATCCTCCATCCTATTTTCATTCTTCTTTCATTTAATTATTTTTTATTCTTTCTTTTTTTTATTTTTTTATTATTTTTTTATTTTTATTTTTATTTATTTTTATTTTTTTTTACTTCATCTTTTCTTCTTCTTCTTCTTTCTTTCTTTTTTTTTCATTTCTTCCTAGGTAGATGGGATTCGGCGTCATATTTTCTCACAGAAATAAAACGGGACGGTTGGGCGCACTCCATCCCATTGAGACATAAAATCTTACATGTGGCCGTTGTCACTGGGGATCTCAAACACTTTTTGCCTCATATGAACGGTTTGGTAGAATTTGGAATGTCATATTTCACTAGTTGTAATGGCAACCAGATGATAGAGTTGTGTTCTGAAAGGAGATTGTTGGATGATTTCTTTTGGTCTGATAATGTCAATTCTGAATGGCGTAAGACTCTCTTTGCCATAGCTTATTTATGGTTTATTTAGAAAGCTTGAAACTTATGCTCTTCTAAGAACAGGGAAGAGCCTGGAGGAATGATAATTTTGAAGGTTTCGTGCATGAAATGAATACTTTAAAATTCCATATCGTGCACCAACTACACATCAGCATACATGATGATTATAATGGGAACCGATCCTTACTAAATTGATTTAAGATAAAAATGGATGTTTATGTAATATTGGGTGAATTGATTGCAAGGACGACCAGAGATCAAAGCAGACAACATATGGAAGCAAAAGGTAAATGTAAACCTTAGACTTGTCTCTCATTGTAGAAACTTGGGTTCTTCGTGACTCATCAATGCCATCTCCTGAAGGCGATCATTAGAAGTGAGTGTCACCTTGCCCGCTATCACCAAGTAGGGTGAGTCTACCCCTTCTAACCTCAACACCTTAATGCTGGATTGCCTTATCATGATGGATGGAACATAGAGATCGAGTTACAACACATAATAAAAAAATGGAAACCAAGTGGCAAAATTAGATCATCTCTCGTGTTAAAAGGTTGGTGATATCTTAGGTACAGGTATAAATGGATCGGGTTGGACCGAACCATGAATGATTCTAATTCAATCTGGTTCCTTGATTGGATGCTAATGTCGAATCCAAACCCAATCTATATCCAATAAATGATCGGATAAGGATGTGTTGGATCCACAATCAAAATTTTTGATCCAATAGATAATTCGGATCGGATCAGATCCATATATAATCCAGTCTCAACTCATAAAATTTGAATTCAGATCCGGTCCAGATCGGATCAAGATCAAATATAGCCAACTATATTCTAGTTACCACATAGCTAATTACCATTAAGTATATAAAATAGACAAGAAATAATATTACTTTCAAAACAAACTAGAATATAAAAATAATTTAGAATCTATTGTACATATAAGTCTTAAATGAGAATTCAGAAGTTCAAATGACTTTGGCCTGTTCAAATTCTAACAATATATTCAGATGAGGTCTCTATCCATTTGCAACCTTAATCTTAGGTGTTTGAAAAAAAAAAAAAAGAGTACCTAGATGGTTTAGGCACATATTAAAAGATGATGCACCTGCACTTTTCACATGAGAACATAATGTAGTATATTTGGCCGTTACCAATAGAAAAATAAAGTGGGCACATGTATGTACGGTTACGTAAGGAAAGAAAGTGGACGGTTAGTCACCGGGTCAACTTTATGAAGAACCAATAGGCGGATTTAGGGTATTTCTCTATAATTCTTTTTTTTTTCTCTGCATTATTTTCTTATTAGCTCGTACAATTCGCTTGGTGATGAACTAAATCAATCTGCCTTGCCCATATGAATCATGAACTCCAGTTATAAGCAAAAATAATTGGTAGCTTTGAACGTGACTGCACGTGGACAAGAGCAACTCGCATTTGACATTGCCTAGAGTATTGGTGGAGAGGCTCAAGCTTTAATCTGTCTACAGGCCTTAAACTGGTGGACTCAAAATTGTGGATGCGATAGCAAACAATATATCGTGATAGAAAACAATATATAATGATTGGAAAATACTTATGGAATCCAAATGCAAGCAATAAAGTTTAGACCCAGCTAGGACCATATCTGATCTGAATCAGGACCATAAGAACAGAATACACTTCAAGTTATATTTAACATACTCTAACCATGTCAACAGGGTCATGTTCACGGACATGATCTAAATAGCAATACACAAGCACTCAGCAATGCTAGTTACGTGCCTTAGCGACAATTCTTGGTTTGACCGTGACCATACATGTTGGATTCACGGATAACTTCTCATTGGGAACTACAAGACAAACTGCAAGCACTTAGTTCGACACAGAAAGGATCCGCTCACAGAGACTCACGGACCCAAATCCCCATGAGCTAGGCCTCCGGAATTATCACCCACCTGTCGAATTGCCAGCCCACTTAAGTAGTGTTTCTATGATCCACAAGATTTAAAGAACGTATTTGAAATAAAGGCGTTGTTTGCTCAAATAGAATAATTTTTTTGTGGTTGTTACCAAAAAGAGAATAATGATCTGTCCCCACCTAAGACCTCATCTTAAAATGGAAACTGAAGTTTTCACTCATCTCGCAACATTGAACAAATTCTAACTGCATCCGGGTCATGAACCCAAGATAAAGAGGGAGAAAATTCAAGTCTGAATCATTTCATAGCTGCCTATGATTAGATATATTAATCTGCCCGCTACTCAGTTTAAAATAATAATAATAATAACAATGAAAAGAAAAATCAGAGAATGGTTGGATCGACAGTGTACAATCTTGGTATTTTAAAAAGTTCAAACCGAAACTTTGCTCAGATATAATTTAGTCATTTCAGCATTCCTGTACCTACAAAGTTAGCATCCTCTTTTAACTCTCAGAAACTGTTTCTTTGAAGCCTTTGTCCTAGGTGGAAAGACTCCATTTATGAGTACTTCTTACCTCTTGAGACCACAGACGAATTAAGTAATAGCAAAACACACACAAAAATCTGAAACATACCCAAATAGACATGGGTTACCTTGACTTGAGAGAAGCAAGCTCTGAATTGCTCCAACCGTGTCCTGATAGCCCTTTCCTGCAATCGCAATTTTTCCACCTCCCCAGAGAGCCGTCAACAATTGTGCCGAACTTGATTTCATCCTCCAAGTACGAAATGCTGTTGCTCCTCCTCATTCACTTGGGCTACTGCCTGGCCATCTGGAAGAACTCCTGCAGCTCCGCCGGCAGAGAATTTCCAAAAAGCTGATGTAGTTCAGAAGGGCCTTTGCGTGGACGAAGGAGGCCATTAAGCACCCGCTGGTTTCTCAAACATTACATGCAGATGGCATGGGATGAGTCCCAGAAGAACAGAGGCTATTCTATCAAGTGTTTTTGCACTGGTGCATGCTCACTTTGGAGATGTAACATTTTTCGATTGGGCATCAATCTCTCATCAGAAGACCATTCTTACTCCAGATATGTGATCTTACCTTAGCTGTGCCTTACAGGCATTCCTACCTGCTCTGTATCTTTTCTAGATTTTCTCAGCATCGTCTAGATTCTTCCAAGGGATACACATTGCTCTATGGAATACTTTTATTTCCATAGAAGATTAGAGAGAGTTTGCACGTTTACATATGGATAGAATCAAAAGATTCGTAACCTTTACAACAACATAGGTGGTCCGTAAACTTCGTAGATTCAGATCCAGGCTGCTGAACCTGGAATGGATGGTTCATTAGGTTTCAATGATGAAGGCAGGAAAACATGCATTGCCAAGAACAGCAGATTCATATTAACTGCACCTGTAAATGAAAAAGGAAGAACACTTTACAAGCATCCATGGTGTGTCTAAATGCAACTTAACACCAGAAGTTGGAGGTAACCATTCAAGAGTAATGAACTCTTGGACCTATTATGTGATAACATGTCAAACATGCAATTTACTATGGAACAGAGCAGTGGTACAATTGGCATTACCCTCTATGCATGCATTATAAAAAAGGTGCACCACGTAAATGTTTAAAACAACAACATAGATGATGCTAGGTCCTGGATGACACTGTAGTTTTGAGATGACTTAGACAGGCATCACCTTTGGATATCATATACTCAATGTACAATGCTGTATACCATGTACACAGTCTGACGTGAAACAGAATGTAAAAAGAAATTTAGCATAAATTATTGCATTTTTTATACCGTACATCTCAGTATGATGACTAGCCAAAATATTCCCTATATAAAGCTAATATATATCCAATACTGCCTATTTAATCGGACATGTCAAAACAAATGGAAATTCACACAGTCTCTCAGTTAGACCTGCCACAACATGTTTTTTTCTTTAATCAGCAGAATTTTAATGTCATGGTGCATCACCTTGAACGAAAATAGTACTGCTAAAACCAAAATTAGTTTTGTGGAAACAGGTGTTTCCATTACTTTTCATGAACCCCTTCCTCCCTTTTATTCTCCTGAAACATTTTACACTTGATTTGCAAAGCAAGGACTAAAAGACCCAATTCTTGTAGCACTGTTTTCATAACACAATGCAGCCAAAACCCAGAAACCAGAAAAAATGTATTTCCCGAACAATTTTGGCCGTATATTCCATTTAAAACAAACCATATAAAGCATTGAGTGAGATTTCAACATAACGGCCAAATAGCTCCATCTATTAAGATGTATATGTGGCCGTGCATACATATTAACCCGTATATAATCTGATATCAACTCCTAAACACCGTCCTAAAGTCAACAGTTTATACCGATCTCATCACCACATCCATTAGTATGCCGGATATATACATTACATGGAAAGGGTTGGGCTTACACATTAGAACATACTCCCGGGTAGGTTGAAAGAGATGGTTTATTGGCTCATGGACATAGCAAGGATTACCACTTAAATGTCTTATTCCTCAGGCATGCAAAGGAATATAGGACCCAGGGTGTTCTCATCATTTGGCTACATATGGCAAAAAAAGTAACAACTCAATTTGACCTGTAGAGCCTCACTTCAAAGAAAAATGTTGATAGTCATTTCTCTTTCCTTCTTCAAGAAGATCAAAGACATCTTGACCAATTGCAAATTCTATGATGACTGGAGCAAAGTGATGCATTCAGTCCTGTTACTATGACAACCAAGACTGAAATATTAAGATTATTGATTTGTGTTTGTTATAACCATTTGAAGGCATCCTTGTTAGACACGTCTTTATATATGGCCCATATAGATGGTTTAGTAGTTAGATAACTTTTGATTGTACATAACTATCCACTATCTCTAGTTATGCTAAGGTAGTTTCCTCGATGGAAGGAAACCGTCGACATTTCAGTTATATTTGATAAGGATCCCTAGCCTAGCCTATTCAAGCCTGTGAGATCTATGGGTGAATGATTTTTATGAAGGCATAGGTTATAAGACTCCTTCTTCTTCAAGTTTCTTTTGGATAAACTCTAATCGAATACTTGAACAATTATGGCTGCAGATATATATCACTAACATTTCCGTTGCATAAAACTATTTTATTTGAGATATTTTCCCACAATCCTACTTTGGAACTTTTCTTCACTCCTAAAATTCAATAAATAAGAACCTATAACACTATCTCTCGAAAGAAGCCAGGCAAGCATAAAATTCTTGGGACATAACAGAATGGTTACTTGTTCTAAACTCATCCAGTTTTCACCATCTTAAGCATAGCCACTTCAAATTCAGTAATAACTTTTCTCCTAAACACTAGCTACCAAGACCCCATGCCACAATTCACAAAAGTCATCATAAACCTCCACATTTTTTATTTTCAGGAAGCTTATGATATATACATTCATAATATAATAACTGCAATTAGCATCAAGTCTATGCATAAATCTAGTGTATTCGTTAAACAAGAAAGCATGGCAAAATCAAAAGGCGCTTCTTTGGCAAGCATATTATTAATTTCCATCTAGAACTGAAGCCAGATAAAAATTAGTAGTCGCAACAACTGTGAGCATCCAATAACATTAAATTCAATCTCGTGATGGTAACGTGCTTTTAAAAAAAAAAAAAAAGAAATCGAGGAGGATGGAGGGAACAAAATTTTCAGTAGAAAGAAATGAATCAAAAGAAAAAGCATATGAAAATTAAAACGCACCCCATATGGATACGAAGACTCCAAATTGGAACCGGAAAAGGCTTTAAGAATCTCTCGGATGCTCCCTTTTCGCGAATCCCTTCCAAATGGGGAAAAAAAGGAAAAAATTGAGGGAAAAAAAGGGATAACGGTGGAGGACGGATGTCTACCACCCTTCAACCTAGGGACGGGAGGGGGTCAGCTTCCATCGCCGGCGGGAAGATGACCGGAGGAGAGGGGAGGTGGGAGGGCGTCCGCACATGAATCTGCCATACAACTTGACGGTAAAAAACAAAAGAGGATAAGTAATTGTCTTTCACGTACGGCATGACGGTAAAAGGGGTAAAAAAAACCGAACCATCGGTAGCATTTTAATAATGTTACGACCGCGTCCAAAGCCATGTCAGAGCGTCCGTATATTTATTACTACGCGGGCTTAGTTCCGCAGAGAAATTTTATGTACGTGTCCGTACAGTCAGGCTTCCACAGCCGATGTATCTGCGCAGCATTTCTATGCAGATGCCCGTATATTCATTATTATGCAGATTCCTTTTGCATAAAATTTTCTATGCGCAAGTATAAACATGAGCTTTGTATTATTATTATTATTATTTTTTGGGGTAAGCCGAATGGTTCACATGACTCTAATATGAATACATCCAAAAAAATAAAAAAAATATATTCTTAAAGGCCATCAAAAGATTTTTGCTCTTAGTCTATGCTATTTCCTAGTATGCTCTGCAAAATAAGAGGCCATCTAGTCAGCAGCAATGGTAGCCTCCCAATACATATGATGAATTTCAGAGAAAGGCAGCTTCCCATCATATATTATTTATTATAAATGAGTGGATATGTTGTTGTCGATGCTTGCTATCCTTGTAACCAAGCAATTACTATGGTGGAGTCTCTCTCGATCGTGAGTCTCTCTACATCAAGCTTCAATCTAGCAAAGATGATCTCAGCCCACACAGCCTGTAGCTCAAGCTATTGGAATTATGCTGCCAATGAGGTGACGATCGTTTATAGCCAGAAACATGGAGTCCGAATCATAAATTATAAATCTGACATCTCCTCTAGTGCCTCTAATATTGCGATCGAAGTTGATCTTAATATACTCAGGCGGTGGGGGCTCTTAAGTAATAAATATCAATTAGGGTGTTGTCACATCAATCAAAGAATTTCAGATATCCCAGATAGCCAAGATGAAATATTGGTCGAGGTATAATGCATAATCTCTAAAACTTATACTAAGGCCCTCTCAAGTGTGAACCTTGTAGACTGCCAAACATTTTAAAACAAACTCCTATTTCTAGCCACCCATATATGATAAGTGTTGGAGATAAACCCCACTCCCACCGAAGTCTAGTTCGATGCTCAGTCTAATGCAACCAGTAGCCGCAGAAGAACTCCAAGCGGTCGGACTTTAGTTGAACTGCCCAGTGACCGAGCTCCTTCGGACTTCCAACGACCGAGCCTCAGTCGAAGTCCTTCAACCGGCCGAACTCTCCAGCGGCCAAGCTCCTTGAACTCCAAGCGATCGGGCTTTAGCCGAACTGCCCAGCGACCGAGCTCCTTCGGACTCCTAACGATCGGATCTCAGTCGAAGTCCTTCAATCGAGCCTCAGTCGAGCTCCTTCGAACTTCTTAGCGGCCGAACTCCTCAGCGGTCGTCCCTTGGCCAAACTTCTAGCGACCGAGCTCCTTCCGAACTCCCAGCGATCGAACCTTAGCCGCACTCCTCCAGCCAAATGCATACGAGAGCCAAACTCCCCTCCAAGCTTCCTCTTCGATCGGACTTCTTTGGAAGCTGGACTCATCCCAGACACCCTTCGGACGGACTTCTTCGGGAGCTGGACTCACCCCAGACATCCTTCGGACGGACCTCTTTAGGAGCCGGACTCCTTCCTAACACCCCCTTCGGTCGACCGAGCTCCTACCGAACTCTCCAGCGACCGAGCCTTAGCCACGTACCTCCAGCCAGATGTCCATAGGAGCCGAACTCCTTCTAAGCTTCTTCTTCAGGAGTCCGAACTCCTCCGAAATGGGCACACGACGAAGGCCTTCAACCCTTCATTTGGCTGGCTGTGCAGTTGTCACCGTCAGTCCATCATAAGGTCTGCAACCATCGCCATCAGTCCACAGTAAGTGATAGCGATCCGCTATCAGACGGCGATGGCTGTCACCATCAATCCACCGCAGACGGCACCTCTCCGAGAGACCGACTCCGCCGAATCTCGAGCGGCCCATCAGCACGCGGCTGCAGCTGTCACCATCAAACTTTGCTATAAAAGAGACCCTCCAGATATGCTAATCTCTGAACTCTGATCTCTAAGCTCTCCTCTTCTTCTCCAAGCCCTAGAACTCATTTCGAGCACTCCATTCCTGTTGATCAGAGCTGACTTGATTGTCGGAGGGTCCTATCGGAGCCACCCCCACCGGCTCCGAATAGAACTTTATTTTGCAGGTCTCCGACGGCGACCTCATCGGTCTCAACTCCAGCGGACTCCGACGACGACCAGATTCTGCGTCAACAGATTGGCGCTAGAGAAAGGGCGACGATGATTTCTCTCTTAAAGAAAGCCAAGGTTCTCTTGTTCTTAAAAGAGTGCTCGACGATGATTTCTTTCTTTCCGCTCTAGAGATCTTTCTTCTTCCTCTTTCGAATTTTTTTCCAAAAAAAAGATGCCCCCAGGAGAGCCTTGACCCGACGATCGGCGATCTCCACGGCTCGATCCAATTCAGATCCATCCGCTCCCGCTCCAGTCCCGGCGACCCAGGCTCGCTCTGTAGCCACGGTAGATGCAGAGCACTTTAACCTACTCGTCCAGCAGGTTCGTAGTCTCACGGAGGTAGTGCAGGCCCTACACCAGCAGGTTCTAATACCAGCTCAATCGGAATGGGATTTTTCAGAGCCATGTGGTCCAGTCCAGGGGCAACCGACATGGGCTACCCGACCTCCCATCCCTAGAAGAGGAAGGCAACGGAGGGAGAGCCCCTGCTCGAACCGTAGCTCGACCCAAGGTGAAGCTTCGCACCCATTCGGCAAGAAGACCTTGGAGATCAGAGACCGCGAAGATCTCCTGTATCAAAGGCTCTTAGAAATGAGCCGAGGAATCGAAGAACTCCATCACACTCCCTCCTCACGCGGTAATGACATCTGCACTGACCCTCCTTTTTCATAATAAATCATGCAGGAATCGATCCCATCGAACTTCAGACTCCCACAGTTTGAGAGCTACGATGGGATCACCGATCTGATCGACCACCTGAAAGCCTTTCGAACAACGATGCTGCTCCATGGCGCGTCAGACGTTATCTTGTGCCGAATTTTCTCCTCTATCCTTAAAGGGGCCGTCAGAAATTGGTACTCGGCACTCAAGCCGAGTACCATCTTATCGTTTGACCAGATGAGTCAACAGTTCGCAGCCCACTTTGTCAGTAGTCGACGTCTGCGTTGAGATTCGAATTCCTTAATGACCATCAGGCAGAAGGAGGAGGAACCCATCCGGGCTTACATCACCTAATTCAATACTACTGCACTATAGATCTGAAATCTGGATCAGTCAGTCGCCATGGCCGCTCTCAAGAGCGGCCTTCAGAAGAATGACTTACTGTTCTCCCTGAAAAAGAAGTATCTCAAGAACTTTACTGACATGCTGGCTTGGACTGAAAGTTATGCCCAGACAGAGAAGGCCTTCGAGGCTAAGGACGATGAAGCCAGCAGCAAGCGACGAATCGATGGGCCAGGCAGGCCCGTCGAAGAAAGAAAGCGGACTGAAGCTCGACTGCATTCCCGGACTCCCCCTAGTTGCGGGCGAGCCCAGACTCCCCCTCAAGCTCAGAGGCGGGGAAGCCCAAACGAAAGGGCACGCTGAGGTTTCCCTCAGCGCTGAAGTTCTCTCCGACGATGACGATTTTACAACTACGCCTCCTTAGCGCCCCAAAGACTCAAGTACTGATGGAGATCCGGGAGTGACTTCTAAGATCGGAGAGAATGCGTTCCCATCCTAGCAAGCGTAATCCCAACAAGTTCTGCCTTTACCATCGCGACCACGGTCATGACACCGAGGAGTGCATCCAACTCCAGGATGAGATCGAAGAGCTCGTCAGGCGAGGCAGACTTAGTCGGTTTCTGCGAAGATGGCCTGAGGAGAAGGAAGATCGGTCAAGAGCGTTACTGCCAAGTGGAGAAAATCAGTAAGAAGATCGGTTGCCCCTTGGCGTTATCAATACTATCTTAGGAGGACCCCAGCAAGAGAAGACCAACGGATCCGGAGGATTGGTGAAGAGGCAGAGGATCGTGAAGCCCGTGGCTTTCATCGAGAAGGACGGTCGGGGAATCCAATTTCCACACAACGATGCAGTTGTAATTTTTTTGAATATTGCTAACTACGATGTACGTCGCATTCTGATAGATAATGGAAGCTCGACCGATGTGTTGTTTTACGATGCCTTCTCAAAAATGTCCCTGCCCGACGATCGCTTGGGGTCGATGAATTTTCCGCTGGTAGGATTTACTAGCAATGCCGTACCAATCGAAGGCATAATAACATTGACCATAGCGATAGGGCAGCGCTCGAAGCTAGCCAAAGCTTGGATCGACTTCTTAGTCGTAAGGACCCCGTCCGCCTATAACACGATCCTTGGCCGATCCGGTCTAAATGCACTCCGGGCGGTAGTGTCAATCTATTATTTGAAGATGAAGTTTTCGATGAGTCATGGGATTGGAGAAGTCAGAGGAGACTAGGCTCTGGCGAGATATTGCTACTCGATCACCCTACATAAGGGAGATCAGTCCGACCCCTATCTTATTGATGGATTGGACGTCCGCGATGACCTCACTGAGGAGCGGGGTGAGCCTACGGAGGACCTCATCTCTGTGCCCTTGAATGATGGAAACCCGGAGCACGTGATACAGATCAGCTCCAACTTGGTGGCCGAGGTTTGGGAGCAGCTCGTCGCTTTCCTCAGAAGAAATGCAGATGTCTTCGCCTAGACCCCGATGGATATGCCAGGGATCGACGTCGAGATCATGGAACATCGACTGGCCGTCGATCCGAGGCACCAACCGGTAAGAGAAAAGCTGCGCCACCACGCCCCGGAGAGGTAGAAAGCGATCGCCGAAGAAGTAGACAAGCTCCTCAAAGTCGGACTGATCTGGGAGGTTAGCTATCCGACCTGGGTCTCGAACGTGGTTCTTGTCAAGAAAGTGAATAACAAGTGAAGAATATTCGTTGACTTCAAGAAGCTGAATAAGGCTTGCCCGAAGGACAGCTACCCCCTACTCAGGATCGATCAGCTGGTGGATGCAACCTCGGGCCACGAGCTCCTCACCTTCATGGACGCCTTTTCTGATTACAACCAGATTTGCATGGCGCTCGAGGACAAAGAGAAGACCGCCTTCATTACTGACCGAGATCTTTACTGCTACAGGATCATGCCTTTTGGACTCAAGAATGTAGGGGCAACATACCAGCATTTAGTTAACAAGGTCTTCAAGAAGCAGATCGACCGCAACATGGAGGTGTACGTAGATGACATGCTCGTCAAAAGTTGAGCTTCAACAGACCACCTGGCCGATCTTGAAGAGACCTTCGGTGCACTCAGAAAGCATAAGATGAAGCTGAACCCAACTAAATGCACCTTTGGTGTAACCTCCAAAAAATTTCTCGAGTTCATGGTGTCGAGACGTGGAATCGAGGCAAACCCCCAGAAAATCCGATCCATTCGAAAAATGGCCATTCTAAAGACGATCAAGAAAGTTCAGCACCTGATCGAAAAGGTGGCATCCCTAAATCGCTTCGTCTCAAGGTCGACCGAATGATGCATGCCCTTCTTCGAGGATCTCAGATGACCGAAGAACTTCTGTTGGACGGCGAAGTGCCAACAGGCATTCGAGAAGCTCAAAAACTACCTCGGCATGCTCCCATTGCTGGCAAAGCCCGAACTCGGGAAAGAATTATTCCTATACCTAGCTGTCTCCCCGATGGCCCTGGCGGCAGTCTTGGTCAGGGAGGAAGCAAAGATGCAGCGACCGATCTACTACGTGAATCGAGTCCTGAGGGACGCAGAGATCAGGTACTCTAGGTTAGAAAAACTAACTTACTATCTTCTAATTGCTGCCAGGAGGCTTCGACCTTACTTTCAGGAGCACACCATAACGGTCCTCACGGACCAACCAATAAAAGCAATTCTCCACCGAGCAGACGCTTTCGAAAGAATCACAAAATGGACGATCGAGCTCACAGAGTTCGACATCAACTACCGCCCCAAACCGTCGATCAAAGCTCAGATATTGATGGATTTTGTGCTGGAATGCACCATTCCAGTTGAAGTCGAGCTTGAATTGAGTGGAACCGACACCAGAGTGAGGCCGAACTTCGACGAAGCCGAGCTATCGCGGTCGATCCTCCCCGAAGAGAGCGTCAACCTTCCTGAAGGTTCCTGAGCTCTGCACGTGGATGGTTCGTCCAACTCCACTGGAGCTGGCGCGGGGCTGGTCTTGGTCAGCCCCGAAGGAGTCGTCGTTGAATACGCGTTGCGTCTCGAGTTCCTCGCGACCAACAATGGAGCCGAGTACGAAGCGCTGATCGTCGGATTAAAGATAGCAAGGAAATTAAAAATAGATCGGCTTCAAGTCTACAGCGATTTTCAGCTAATGGTTGGTCAAGTTGGCGGCGGCTACGAGGCACGGGAGGAAAGCATGATGAGGTACCTTGAAAAAGTGAAGAACTTAATCCCGGCCTTCGGCAGTTTCGGCATTCAGCACATCCCGAGGGCGAAAAATGCAAGAGCCGATCTTCTCTCCAAGTTGGCCGCTTCAGCGCCGGCCGAACTACTCAAAGAAGTATTTTTGGAGACTTTGAAGTGTCCGACCACAGAGGAATCTCAGGCCATCCTGCAGACGGAATTCGAGTCCAACTGGATCGACCCATTGATCGCCTACCTTTAAGAGGGGATCCTTCCCCGCGATCGAAAGGAAGCTCGGAAACTCAGGAATCAGGCCTCCCACTATGTCTTATACGAAGGCAGATTGTATAAGAGGTCGTACTCCCTCCCATTGCTGAGATATCTCCGATCTTCAGAGGCCGACCTCGTGCTATGGGATGTGCACGAAGGACTCTGCGGAAGTCACGTAGGAGCCAGGTCCCTATCGCAAAAACTACTCCGATAGGGGTACTACTGGCCGACTCTATTTTGTGATTCCGTGGATATATAAAGAGGTGCGACCGCTGTCAGAAGAACGCCAACGTGCAGAAACAGCCGACATCCGAACTCACTCCGCTCAGCTCACCCTGGCCATTTGCACAGTGGGGAATGGATATACTCGGCCCCTTTCCAACGGCGTCTAGACAGCGAAAGTTCCTTCTGATCGTGATCGACTACTTTACCAAGTGGGTCGAAGCCGAACCACTCGCGAAGATCACCGAGGTCAAGGTGCAGGACTTCGTCTGGAAGTCACTAGTCTATCGGTTCGGCCTGCCCCGAACCCTCATAACCGACAATGGGCGACGGTTCATCGGGGTGAGGTTCATCGAGTTTTGCGAAGGACTAAACATCTTCCACCGCTTCATATCAGTGGCTCATCCGCAGGCCAATGGAGAAGCTGAGATAACCAACCGGATCCTGCTGCAAGGAATCAAAGCGAGACTCGATAGGGCAAAAGGGGCCTGGGTGGACGAACTCTACCATATCCTCTGGACATACCGAACTACTCAGAGGGTGCCAACCGGAGAAACACCCTTTGCCTTGGCCTTCGGTACTGAGGCAGTTATCCTGGTCGAGCTTAAGCTCCCGTCTACACGAGTCGTGGGCTTCAACGAGCGGCACAACCCCCAGGACCTTAGAGTCAACCTAGACCTTCTGGAAGAAAAGAGGAAGGAAGCCCGCGTCCGGATGGTAGCCTACAAATAGAAGGTGGCTCGGTACTACAACTCCAGGGTTAAAAATAAGACGTTCAGAGCGGAGGACTTAGTGCTCCGATGAGCCACTGTCACTCAGCCTCAGAGTCAAGGAAAGCTCACCCCAAACTGGAAAGGTCCGTATGAGGTGACGGAGGTCATCCGACTCGAAACTTATCGCCTGAAGGAAGTCGAAGGGATAGTGCTTCCCCAACCGTGGAACTCAGAAAATCTGAGGATGTATTATCAGTAGACTTCCTTTAAAAACTCCTTTACTCAGCATTATTGGTTTCTGACATTACGTGATGGCAAGAAAGAAATAAGCGAGAGTAGCCCATTAGGAATAGGAGGAGAATCTCGTCCTGATGCGAGCAGATCAAAGACCCCTAAACCTCGGCTGCAGAAGACAAGATCTCCCCCGGGGCAACATCGATCGTGGAAAATAAGACCTTTCCAAAGTCGAAGGCCTCGTTCACAAAGGACGAGATGGGGGGAGACGGACGATGGTCTGAATATGCCCCCACAGTCCGTTAGGAACAGGAGGAGGACCTCGTCCTAATGCGAGCAAAGTCGAAGACCTCGTTCACCTTAGACGAGATGGAGGGAGAGGCTCGGACGACGGTCCGCATGTGTTCCCACAGTCCGTTAGGAATAGGAGGAGGACCTCATCCTAATGCGAGCAAAGTCGAAGGCCTCGTTCATAAAGGACGAGATGGGGGAGAGGCTCGGACGATGGTCCGTATGTGCCCCCACAGTCCGTTAGGAACAGGAGGAGGATCTCGTCCTAATGCGAGCAAAGTTGAAAGCCTCGTTCACCTTAGACGAGATGGGGGGAGACGGACGACGGTCCGAATGTGCCCCCATAATCCGTTAGGAATAGGAGGAGGACCTCATCCTAATGCGAGCAAAGTCGAAGACCTCGTTCACGAAGGATGAGACGGAGGGAGAGGCACGGACGATGGTCCGTATGTGCCTTCATTGTCCATTAGAAATAGGAGGAGGACCTCGTCCTAACACGAACAAAGTCGAAGGCTTCGTTCACCTTAGACGAGATGGGGGAAGATGGACGACGGTCCGAGTGCACCCCCACAGCCCATTAGGAACAGGAGGAAAACCTCGTCCTAACGCGAGCAAAGTCGAAGTTAGGAATAGGAGAAAAATCTCGTCCTAACACGAGCGCCCGCATCAACCTCGACCAAAGAAGATAAGATCTCCACCGAGCGACCGGGCCAACCTCGGCTAGAGAGCTTCAACTTCGACTAGAGATAGGATCTCTTTCGAGCGACCGAGCCAACCTTGGCTGGAGAGCTCCAACTTCGACCTCGGCTAGAGATAGAATCTCTCCCGAGCGTCCGCATCGATCTCGACCGTAGGAGACAATGTCACCCCCGAGGAGCTCAACCTCCGACTTCGATCGCAGCGGACGAAGCCTCCCTCAACCTCGGTTGGAGATGGGATCTTCTCTGGGCTTCAACTTCGATATCAACTTTAGCTGGAGATGAGATCTCCCTCAAGCTTCGACCTGGACTAGCACGGGGCTCAGAGGAAGACTTTGGCAGTCGCTTTTTCTGCACTTCCTTCGAGTTTCAAACTCAGGAGTGGGGGGCTAGTGTTGGAAATAAACCCCGCTCCCACCGAAGTCTAGTTCGATGCTCAGCCTAATGCAACCAGTAGCCGCAGAAGAACTCCAAGTGGTCGGGCTTTAGCCGAACTGCTCAGCGACCGAGTTCCTTCGAACTCCTAATGGTTGAGCCTCAGCTGAAGTCCTTCAACTGACCGAACTCTCCAGCGGCCGAGCTCCTTAAACTCCAAGCGGTCGGGCTTTAGCCAAACTATCCAGCGATCGAGCTCCTTCAGACTTCCAACGGCCGGGCCTTAGTCGAAGTCCTTCAACCGGGCCTCAGCCGAGCTCCTTCGGATTTCTTAATGGCCGAACTCCTCAGCGGTAGTCCCTCGGTCGAATTTCTAGCGATCGAGCTTCTTTCGAACTCCCAGCGGTCGAACCTTAGCCGCACTCCTCCAGCTAGATGCATACGAGAGCCGAACTCCCCTCCAAGCTTTCTCTTCGGTCGGACTTCTTCGGAAGCTGAACTCATCCCAGACACCCTTCGGACGGACTTCTTCGAAAGCTGGACTCACCCCAAACATCCTTCGGGCAGACCTCTTCAGGAGCCGAACTCCTTTCTGACACCCCCTTCGGCCGACCGAGCTCTTACCGAACTCTCCAGCGGTCGAGCCTTAGCCGCGTACCTCCAGTCAGACGCCCATGGAAGCCGAACTCCTTCCAAGCTTCCTTTTCAGGAGCTCAAACTCCTCCAAAATGGGTACACGATGAAGGCCTTCAATCCTTCATTCGGCTGGCTATGCAGCCGTCACCATCAGTCCCCTGCAAGCTCTGCAACCATCGCCATCAGTCTGCCGCAAGCGATAGCGATCCGCTATCAGGCGGCGATGGCTGTCACCATCAACCCACCGTAGACGGCACCTCCCCGAGAGACTGACTCCATCGAATCTCGAGTGGTCCGCCAGCACGTGGCTGCAGCTGTCACCATCAAGCTCCGCTATAAAAGGGATCCTTCAGATACGCTAATCTCTGAACTCTGATCTCTAAGCTCTCCTCTTCTTCTCCAAGCTCCGGAACTCGTTCTGAGCATTCCATTTCTGTTGACCAGAGCTGACTTAATCGTCGGAGGGTCCTGCCGGAGCCATCCCTCCATCGGCTCCAAACATGACTTTATTTTGCAGGTCCCCGACGGCGATCTCATCGGCCTCAACTCCAGCGGACTCCGACGACGATCAGATTCTGCGTCAACAATAAGCAATGTAGGCCACCTGAGTACCATGGCCCTTGATGCCATCACTTTCCATGCTCTTCTAAAGGACTTCTTAAAAAATCTACGTAGGCTCCATGGTGGTAATGATCATGACATGAATACCAGCCATCCACCACATCAGGTGAGCACAAGGGCATAAGAATAGAACATTATCAACAGTCTCCTACACCGCAGGCTGGACAAGCCATTGGAACCTCTATGCCAGATTCATTCTAGTTGGAAGCCGGTGGCCAAGCCACTTTCTAAATGAACAAATTGACTCTCGAATATACATTGAACTAGTTTTGAACCCGTACGTTGCACACAGATTCTAGGTCTGATCGTGTTAAAAAATATATATATATATAATTAAATAATATTTATTTTATTTTATATTCTGTACTATCTATGTAAATAGACTTTAGTTGTAAGAATGTAATAATACCATATATTAATAATATAATTTAATTTATATCAATAAGAGTTAATGTAATTTTTTATTAATTCAAAGCTTGAAGGATTGTGAAATAAGAGAACATATGGTATAGAATAAATGACTTATATAGACAATCTTAAATGCCTATAATTTTTTTTCTATTTCTATTTTCTAATATATATATTAGATTCGGATCAGGCTTGCTTGATCATCCACGGTAAAGACGCAAGGACCATGAGTTAAACGACTACGAACACTGCTTTCCACTTTCTCAGCCGTTTAATATTGTGTATTGTTTTATATGATAGAATGTAACTATGGTTATTAAAAGGAATTATTTGATAGAAGCTAAGATGAGGAAATCAGACCTCAGTCTTATGCCTTCCTGTTCTGTTCCTAGTTTGAATCAAACAACGTCTAACCTGGCCTTGATAACAGCCTGTTCCACTTTCAGCACAACTAAAGTGGTACTCTAGCCTAATTCACTCGTCATCTTAGCAATTATTGACATTTATGTAGCAATTTTCAAGTTTTCAACTTCATGCCCAGGATGGCCATCCAATGATTATTTTTTCTTCAAAACATTAACTACAATCATGATGATGATGCTGAGGCTATGTAACTATTATTCATAATTTTCTATTACAACACTAATAATGGTTATTATTATATAATAATCCTGAAATTTTGAGAACGCTAATAAAATGGCAATCAAATCAACAAACTAAATTAAAATAAAAAAGATAAAAAAAAATTGAAATGAAAATATTCAAATCTGATTCAGACTTGATGACAAAAGGTCCTACTCCCCAAGAAGAGTCATCAAGAGAGAGGAATCCACTTAAAGAAATTAACTTTGGGTGCGCTTAGTTGTTTGCCAAGTAGTGGCACCAGAATGCCATAGTTCACCTTGAGACTAATTTGCCTACCGTAGCCAACATAATAAATGGGCTCGCAGAGACGACCTAGGATAATGAAGAAGTCTTGAGTTTGATATAAGTTCTGATTAAGATCTAATATCAAATTGGACGAGGTATAGATGCCGTCTAATTCGATTCAATTCAAATAAATACAGATGAACCAAAATTTCTAATAAAATGGAAATCAATCAAATCTTCTACACAACAACACCAAAAAAAGAAGTAAATTTTCTCTAAGGTTGCTTGCTGCCAATGTATCAACACCCAGTTTCTTTTTCCCCTTTGTTTCCATCAAATAAAAATGGCATGTAATATCATGCAAAATCCAGTTATCTACATCATGGAAAACGTACGGTGGTCAAAAGTATTGTTCCAAAAGACAAACGGGAAAGCTGATAACCAATCTCCAAAAACGATCTCCAGCCCAACACTAAATGCAGTCCGCATGCCTTCACTCTCTGCAATTACTCTCACACTCAGTATGTTCGCGTAAAGCGATGCTCCTCAATGCAGGCGGTATGGAATGCAGCAGTCCTTTCTGACAAGCGACAAACAATATTAACTCGAAGGGAAACACAATTATTGCAACCAAGTATCAGATGCTGCCATGTAGATAAATTATAATGTGGCACAGAAGAACCAAGCAAGCTGCTATCATGGCTTGTTGAGCGAGCGAGATGGTTTTTTCCCCAGGCACGGTTGGGCGAGCGTGGGTGCGGATTGGATGAGAGTAGAGGAAAGATATGGAGATGGAATCTTGGCGGCCGCCATCCTGGAACTGGAAAATAGGCTTTCCAATCACGTTCTTGTAGAGCCCACCACCGCATGCCTGGAGGAAACAAGTGGGGAGATCAGAAACCCCGTTTAATGATGGGAATGTTGGAAACAAAGGGTTCATGCGTGCGACGATGATAAATTAGTGTACGAGAACATGTCATCAAGATTCTCCCACCATGCACATGTTACCGAAAAAATTGAGACACCGTAAGATGAGCGAAATGTGGCCCATGGGTGACCCCTTGACATTTATTCTATCCCCTACCTAAATCAAACTTTGGAGAGGAGCATTCGTCTCCTCTTAATTTGTGTTCCCCATGGCAACATGCGATATTGCTTTTTATCCATGTAGGAATAGCACACTAACTTGAATTCATTTTTTTATATAAATTATTTTACTATGGTATGATGTATAATATGCACCATCCATTATGCAATGGATGGCCGTATGCACATAATTACATACCGTTTATGATCCTGTGTAGCCATCCATCGTACAATGAATGATGTGCATGATATTGGTCAGTGCATAGTAAAAAAATCCGTGCACTTTATTTTTGTTGTGTCAATACATTTGTATATTTCACTTTATAAATGTCAAAGCAACAAATATAATTAGGATACTAGAAAAGACTGAACCGAATTTATTTCTAGCATACTTGACATACTTCAAGTCTTGGGAAGAAGTAATCAGGGAACACATATTCCATGCATGGTTCTTACTTTCCTAAGAAAATTGCATGTATGATTACCACCCGCATCATGCCATGGACATGGTCGAGTTTGCAGGTTATTGTTAACAAACATTATCCCGATTTGCTGTGAATTTTGTTCTCCTGGTTTGTGTGCAGCATGATCCCTATGGCTGTTGGATCTGTTCCATAACCATTATGACTTGCATTGCATAGCAAGCGGCAGCTCGCAAGAACCTATAAGCTTAAACTAAACCGCATCAATTACTTCACACTTTAATACCGAAATGCTTCAATGTGAGAACAACCAACGATGGTTCTTGCAAAGCACGAAATGGCAAATCCTGGTGCACTATAATCATTACGTTGCCTTTTTTTTTTTTTTTTTTGCTTTGCATGTTAAAAATTAGAGTGATAGAAATACATCAATTGCACTACTATTTTACGCAAGGCGGCGTTGTTTTAGCATCGCTCTCCCTAAAGGCTAATTTTTTTGGGTGGAGAAAAAAAAATTGCTCCTGTGATGGCCAAATAAAATGGGTCTAATCTATGGCAATAGAAAAATATTCACTCTTGTAGAAGGAATCACCTTGATCTGGTTACCGAGGGTGATGATAATCGCCTCCTTGCCGGGACAAAACTGGAACCAACCCCTCTTCGAGTAGACGTGAAACTCGGAAGCCCCTCCATAAAAATGCATACAGAAGCTGTGCAAGTAATCCAAGCTCCTTATCGCCATTCGTAATACTTCGTTCTTTAATCCACCATCCAAATCATTCCGACGGTGCTTATGGAGGCAAAGAATCGAGCCCTCCACTCCTTCTTCCCTTCTCCTCTTACTGCTCATATGGGCACCAGCAGCACCACTAATCTGTAACAAAATCTCTCCCATCGTGCTTGCAATCTTCTCAATCTCCACCCATAACCCCTCAAGTTTATCACTGGAAAGGCAAGTCGGCATTTTTCGATCAAAAAGAAAGGCAATTCAGAAATAATAAAGGTAACCATACTTATTGGTGATCTAATTAACTTATAACATAGCATCACCTCACAACCGTCCGATCAGGATCAAGATTCATCACTCGTGATGAAGAGGCGAAGGAATGGAGGAGGGAAATTAGAGTTTACGTTAGGTTTACCTCAAATCCTCGTAACCCGGAGGCCAAATTCCCGCCAATTCGTCTCTCATTCTACTCCGATACCACAAGTACTCCTCGCCTCCCTCCTCCTCCTCCAGTTCAAATCCCCATTGCTTCTCCGGCGACCTCGCCTTCGCCTTCTTCTTTTCCGCCGGAATTCTGAACGCCGCCGCCGCCGCGACCTCGCCGGCGGCGATCAGATCCCGTGGGATGCCATGGTTCACGAGCTGAAAGCACCCA
The DNA here is from genome assembly GCA_006176705.1 of Cocos nucifera. Classification (NCBI taxonomy): domain Eukaryota; kingdom Viridiplantae; phylum Streptophyta; class Magnoliopsida; order Arecales; family Arecaceae; genus Cocos; species Cocos nucifera. Next base: position 2,612,742 of record QRFJ01000039.1, on the reverse strand, counting down.
AACGCTGACCACGTCGACTTGAGAAACTCCATGGCCGATCCGTCATTTTGCGGCGATACCAATGCCTGGAAATTGATCTCTGGAGGAGTCCATGGCGTTGGATTTCGGGGGAAGATTCGGTCCGGCAAGTTTAGTTTGGGGACGCGGAGGGAGTGGGTCAAAAATCCCGTGAGCTCGTCCTTCTCCTGTGATTCCGATCCGTCAGTGGGTGATGCGGCAACCGGGGACGGCGGCGGAGCACGGGATTCTGGTAGGTGGTCTGGAGGATCTCCCGCAGATGCAGCCATGTGGGAGGGGGGGAGAGAGAGAGAGAGAGGAAGTTTTCGCTGGGAGGGTAAAAGAATAGGAAAGGGAAAGGAAAAGAGGAGGGCCGGTGGGTGGAGGACGGAGGAATGATGGCATGTCTTCCAAAATCTCTCCAGCTACATCCAAGGTGAGGATTCTTGAGAGCTCTTTTTCTTTGAGCTTTTATTTTAGACTACCTTGTCTCCTGGACTTTAAAAGATTTCAATTCAATTATTTGATTGAGAATTATGACCAGAAGAGATTACCCGGAGTTTCCTATTAAAAAGAAGGAAAAGAAAAGGAAAAGCGTTGTTGCAGCCTTGTAGGGGATCTCAATTCACATTTCACACTCTATTAGGGTTTTTTAAAGAACTCATTTGGGAAAGTAAAACAATCAACCGGAAATCTGATTTATTGGAGCTAGAAAAATATGAGAAGATGTGTGAATCCTGAAGTTCTTGATGAGTTTTCTAATTGAAGGATTACGATATGTCTCAGTGTCTTAAATATTGATGTAATCTAAATTTTTAAATTGGGCATCGCTTGGAGATTGTTGATTGGTTAAGTAGAAAAGTGGTTGCATCATGGTAAGGAAGTTGAGAAAGCAAATTAAAAAAAGAATTCACTATTATATTTTTTTGAAGAATATTTCTTCAAGGTTGGCTTTTCCTGTGTCACAACGTTTCTAGTCTTTCCAAGAATCTGCTTTTCTTTCCTTGCCTTCCTAGTTTCATTCATTCATTCCCTATTCCGGTAACCATGTGTTAAAGCGTTTTTTCTCCTCTATCTTTTAATTTTTTGGAGTCTTTCTACTGTGGACAAAACTTGAATTAGATTATTTTTTTTTCATTATGCAACTTTTTTTAAGAAAAAAGAGGGTAAAGAAATCAATCTTTTTATACTAGAATTCGCATTAGTGGTTTAATTATTTTGTGATATTTGTTGAACAGTGAATGAGAAATACTTTATTTCAGTGACAACAACTTCTTCAGAAGTAACAAAAGACATCATTCAATTAGAGCACACCTATTATAACCTTAAACCTACAAGTTTATCCCAATCAAACCAGAAGATAAAACATTGACCTGATGCAGTTTCCAATTAGATAGATTTATGCCTATACATCTATACCAGAGTAAACATATCATCCGCTTGCATAAATAAGTAATTTTGTCAAGAAGTTGTATATTTTTGGTACATTATCCATGAGCAGTGTCACCTCAGAGTTAAATTTTCTCTGGCATACTCTCTAATTCTAACTATATCCACTTCAGGAAACCTCCCACTTTCGCACTCCATAACGAGATGTACCATACCCTATATTTAGGTGTGACAGGTGTTGGTACAATCTAAGAGAATCTGTGTAGTCTGGTGCAGTGCTGATGCAGTTAAAAAGGAAATTTGTGTAGATAGTTTCCCTATCACAGATTGTAATGCTGCTGACTTGGTTAGTTGGGGTTGTGGTTTCCTTTATACCTTAGTGAGGGACCAAACAAAAGAACAAGAAAAATGAGGAAATTTTGAGACTGATTTAAGTCTCTCTCCTTATTGCAAGAGAAAAACTGATCTTCAATGGACTACATGGTAGACTTAAAAATCCTAACACCTAACTCATGTACTACCTCAGTTTCTTTTTTTTTTGGATGAAGTACTACCTCAGATTTGAAGAATCAAAAAAATTTGTAAAGTTGTTGCCACATACCCTGGCAGAGAAGCATTCTCCCATGAGTGCTACTTTAGCTCATTGAATTGTTTTTTTTTTTTTTTTTTTTTTTTGGAGTTGGGGGGAAGATGTGGAATCGGTTTTGGCCTCTGATCACTCTTTCTACATCGCCTTTGGTTTGCAGTGATGATATTCACCCAGCTAAGACCAAAGGGTGTTGAGGCTTCAACTCACATGCTGCCTTTTCATTCTTGGCTGGCGTTTTTTTATCTCTTCAAGTCACTTTCACTGAAGATGATTGATCTCCAAGACATTAATCAAACCATGGCTTTTTGTGGGAGCATCTCATACTATCTCTCGAATGCACTGGTAAAATCTCCATCCTCTTGTATGCTGTGGTACAATTTTTATTGCCTTTCTTTGCATTACAAAGATTCCGCCGTCACTGATGCTTTGTTAAAAAACCTAGGCGTGCATTTGTCTGGCGTTATATGTTGTTCTATGAGTCTATGATATGTTCAAGATTTCATTTATGTCTTCGTTCACCCCTCTTTTTTTTTCCTGTTGTACTATATTTTGAAGCACGCTAAAAGACTGATCTATTTTATTTAAATGAATGGAGCCCAGTCAAGTCCGATGCTGCCTCAAAATCTTGGTTCTTGGACCTTCTTTGTTAAAGGACAGAAAATTATGATTGGGGACCCACCTTCTTTTAAAATGTGTTTTGAGTTTAAGCGCTAAGGTGCTTTGGTTGGTGAATGATGGAAATTCGGATCATATCAAAGGTTTTGCAGCTGAAAGGTTCTTCTAAGGCTTTTGTCGTTAATGTTGGATGTGTTCTCATTGAAAAACGAGCCGTTCCAAACCATACATGATCCAAGCACTGCTGGGGAGTTTGAATACCTTGCTGCTTGAGTCTTTCAAAAGTGACCGGTAGTGAGGCACAAACTTGGTGTACGAAGACTTGAAATTAGAGAAGAAATAAAATGAAGTGTTCGAGGGCATTTTGGATGGAAAAGGAGGAGAAAATGCAAGTGTTTTCCCTATAATTTTATCTGATTGATTTAACTTTATGAATTTGGTAAGTTTCTCTGGAAATTTTTTGTGGAATTTCATTTGGCATGGAACTAGTTTATTATGAATTGCACTTGATAATCATTAATCTTGAAGGAGCAAAGGAGGTTGAGATGATACTACGAACTAGGTGAAGCGTGGAATTTTTCTTCAAGTACAAGCATATGGAAGGTGTAATATATTATGAATAGGCTCTTGAGAGTACATAAGAGCACTTGCTTACAATAAGGAACACGTAGGGGTACCATCCAAATTGGTTCTGACAATCTGGGCAATGCCTGACATCAAAAAAGAGAATCTGGGCGATGTTGCAGGGGAATTTCTGCTGAAACGCTTCAATTCATTGATGGATTGGACAGAGTGGATGGAGATTTTGCATTGGCTCACTAAATACCATTACAAATGTTGTCATTCTCATTCCTTTAAGAGACTTTGGTGAAGTGATAATGTTCGCACCCTTTCTTTACAATATGGTTACTGAAGCATTACGTCGCATTTGTGGTATGAGATGAAAGGCTGTTGAAGTAACTCATGATGGACGAAGGAGAATGAAGAGCTGAAATTTACAAATAGTGTTAATTGACTCGCTGAAATTTAATTCAAGAAATTTATTTGCTGAAGTGCCAGACTGGGGTCAACATTTGGATCGGCGATGAATTTGGCCCATATATTAGGTTAGATTTGTTTCCCGGTGGGAAACCGATGGGCAAACCAGCCAGGCATGTGGGGTTCAGATTCTGTTGACAGGAATATATATATATATATATATATATATATATATATATATATATATATATATATATATATATATATATATATATATATATATAGAACAACCTAAATTAATCGATGAAAATAGCTACAGATTAAGAAAAATGACCTCGGTGATTTTCAGATGCAGTTGGTATTATTTCAACATAAAGTGAGGTCATTATGTAAACATTCTCATTTAATCTCCTAAAATAATGAAAAGAAAAATACACTTACAGATTTTTGGATTTTCCTTGGTTTTCTGGTTAAAGGAATTGAAAATTCAGTTAAATCAACCTTATCCTTTAAAAGAATATCTTTGTTTCCATTGTTAATGTATTTAATTAAGCGGGGATAGCTCAGTTGGGAGAGCATCAGACTGAAGATCTGAAGGTCGCGTGTTCGATCCACGCTCACCGCATATTTATTTTAAATTTTTTTTTTTTTAAGTATATTATTATCAATATTCTAATCATATAATTAGCATAATTTATTTTATATATGTTATTTTAAATTATTTTTTAATTATATTATTATCAACTTCTAATCATATAATTAGCATAATTTATTTTGTATATGTTACTTGTTATTTTTTTCTTATTTGTACAAATACTCTTATATAACATAATTATTAATATTTAATTATTTTCTATATCATATTATTAAATTTCTTGCATATTTATTTTAAATTATTTTTTAATCATATTATTGTCAATTTCTAATCATATAATTAGCATAATTTATTTTGTATATGTTACTTGTTATTTTTTTCCTTATTTGTACAAATACTCTAAATAACATAATTATCAATATTTAATTATTTTTTATGTCATATTATTAAATTTTTAAATATTTAATTATGCAGGGATAGTTCAATTGGGATAGCGTCAAATTGAAGATCTGAAGGTTGCGCATTTGATCCACGCTCATTGCATATTTTATTTTATTTTTTAATTTAGATAGGTAATTATCTAAGAGTTTTTGGGTACAAATTTTTTTGTTGATTTTTCGCATCAACTCTCAGTAGCTTAGTTGAACGAAAGATGAAAACCATGGACAATTGTCCAAGAAGTTTTTGGGTATTATAGATAATCAACTCTGTCATGTAGCTTAGTTAAAGAGAGTTGAAAATCAAGGGGTTTTAAATTTCGACAATTGCTAGAAGAGGTGGGCCTTTTCAGGGATAAGGAGGGGCCATGGCCCCTCCAAAATTTTTTTAACTTATTTTTTTATTTTATACATATATATATATTATACCAGTAGGATACCACCTTTCCCCAAAACTTCTTTATTAAGTTAAAAATGACAACTAAATAAGGATCCATTAAAAAAAAGAGACCACCAAGCATTGATTCGGTAACTTTATAATAAAATATAATATATTATAATTTGATAATTGAGAAGGCCAAAAGATGGAGCCTGAGAATGGCTAAAAGGTAGAAGGGATCCTACGGGGGTTCTAAAAAGAAGAATGAATCCCCACAAAAAAGAGAAAACCCCATCCAAAATAAAAAGATCAGACTTATTGAGAAAGCACTTTTCATGATTTTCAATCAAAATAAGAGGAGAGGAACAATAGATAGTAGTAGTTAGGGGTTTTCTTTTATCATCAATAGCATTAGTTTTCAGCAACAAGCCAACAAAGATTTTTTTTAGTTTATTGTTCTCCACTTTTCAGGTATTGATTTACTTTGGTGGAAATCTATTTACTTTGTTCAATTATATGAACTTAGTATGAGTTTTTATTTATAAATTTATTTTATATTATAAATTTTTTTTGGAGAGAATCTAATATTTTTGGGTAAATTAAGATTTTTTATTTATGGGTATAAATTGAAGGTCGTATGTTTGATCCACGCTATTATATTTTATTTATTTTTTAATTTAATTTTTTAAGAGTTTTTGTACAATTTTTTTTATTGTTTTTTATATCCTTGGTTGAAGAAAGATGAAAACTCTAAAAAGTTTTTTTATTTAGAAATCAACCCTTCAAATTTAAAGAGAGTAAAATGGGGTTTTAATTTCGACAATCTAGAAGAGGTGGGCTTTTTAGGGATAAGGAGGGGCATGGCCCCTCCAAAATTTTTTCATTTTTTTTTTTACATATATATTATACCAGAGGATGCCCCTTTCCCAAAACTTTATTAAGTTAAAAATGACATATAAGGACCACTAAAAAAAAAAGAGACCCCAAGCGTTTATTTGATAATTTATAATAAAATATAATATATTATAATTTAAGAATTGAGACGGTCAAAAGAGAGAGCCTAAAGGCTAAAAGGTAAAGAGACCTTGCATTTAAAAAAAGAATGAACCCCACAAAAAAGAGAAAATCTCATAAAATAAAAGAACAGACTTGTTGAGAAAGCACTTTTCATGATTTTCTCAAAATAAGAGGAGAGGACAAGAGATCAACAGGTAGAGGTTTTCTAATCAACAGCCAATTTTTAGTTAAAAAATTAAAGATTTTTTTACGGTTTCCTCCTAAAATTAAATTTGTATGAATATCTAAAATATATTTACATATATACTTAAAAATTTATTTTTGATATATACTCACATCATCTAATGCCATTAAAAAATTAATGGATTAAAATGTAAACTATCCTTATGGGTGGATGTGCAAAAAAAATTATAAGGATATAAATGTAAATAGTAATTTTATAAGGATTATCGTGCAAATTTGAATGTTTAGAAGAGTATACATGCAAAAAATCTAAAACATAAATATACCTCTCTTAATTTATTAATTCTTTCCTTATTCTAATGAAAGAAAACTTAACATGCAAACTAAAATAACAAATATACTTAATTTATTTACTTACATAGATAAAATGGATCTTTTTATTAAATGATAGATCAAAATTATTTTATCTAAAAAATAAATAGATCGTAACCATTCCATATTTTTTCTAATATAAAATAACATACTTCTAAAAAAAATATTTAAATATTAGATGGATAGCTTATACATTTGCATAGAATGGACATAGTTATGGATTTGGGTATTTCATAACTATGAAAATTTATCCGAGGGATTTATTATACTTTTTTGTTGAATGAATGAATTTCTAACGGATCATTCTATCTTTCTAAAAGTAAAATATAATATAGTATTCTAATATATAAAGTATTATATAGTATCATTATCACGTTGTTATATTATGTAATATGTTACCATACTATAGAGTAAGAGGGCTCGAATCCATCTAAATAAAATAGATAACAAGTAAAAAGAATTTTTGTGTATACCCTCCTAAATATTTAAATTTGCATGAATATCTTCATAAAATTATTATTTATATATATATCCTTATAATTTTTTTTTTTCATATCTACCCATAAGGGTATTGATGCTCGCTAATCTATAGCTATGGCAAGTGTACCAGTCGATCAAGTAATAAAGTAAATGAGTAGAGTATCATTCCTAGAGGATTGAAAAATAAGTATTGAAAAGCTCTTTCCTATGCTTTATTTAGAAGACCGATTTATGAGAATAAAAAATTAAAGAATAAAATAAAAAAAATAATTAAAAATTTTAAGAAAATAGAGAGAGTATAATTATTAGGATTTTAAACTTCAAGAGCAATGGATTACTAAGGCAATCGGTTCACCAACTCAGTCAATACAATATTCAGGTTATTAGATTAATTTTATTTCATGTGACGGTGGAGTCTCCTAATTTATTCACTATCCCTTTTGGTCCAGGCATAGCAAAACTATTAATATTTATTAATTATCCTTTGGTCCAGGTGTAATTTAAATAAATATTAATGCATTAAGTTTTGTGAAATCCTCTAATTAAAATACGCTGCGTCCAAAGCGCACTAAAATTTCTGCATGCATATGAATTCTAATTTGATTCATAATACAAGGTATATAATCAAGAAGCAATAACATAGATGTACTTGGTCCGTAACATCTATGTTCATCAGATCAATTAGAAGATGGCCAGTAATCTAAAAGCATTAAGATCAGATTTATATACTCCTCATGAATAAAATTTAAAATTAAAAATAAATCATACTGAATATTGCATCAAAAGAGTGGCTACACCTTAGCCTTAGTAAAAGAAAATTTAGTTCATGATAACAAGTTCAAAAATAGCAAATAAAATAAAAAGCATGAAGAAATTAGACTGTTTAATTGCTGAAATTGATTGTCCGTTGCTCTTGGTGTGGAGAACTTGATGAAGAAGAAGAGAAGCTCCTTGATCGATGTCTTGATTATCAGAAGAAGAAAAAAAAAATATAAAAATCCTTTCTCTTCTTTCTCTCAAAACTCTTTGAACTCTTTTTTTTCCTTTGTTCCCGGGCTCTCTCTTAAAACTCTCTTCTCAAAATCCTCTATATTTTTTTCTCTCTCTCTCTGCTCCTCTTTTCTTCGGCAACAGCAGGCCTTTAAATAATCTGGGTGGTCTTCGATCAAAATTCTGTTGAAATCGGGTTTAAAACTCTCAAAATAGGTTTTACTCAAAATGAGTTTTGGATTAATTCTGACCATTGGATATCGATCAAACGGTCCAAAAATCACTCAAAAATTATTTTAAAATCTCAAATCAAGTTAGAATTTATTTGGACCATTGGATCAGTTGAATCACAGTTGTCAGATCACACACAGGAGAGCTTCTAGATTCTTAGTTAAAAGTTAGGATGAATCTCAACCGTTGGATCTCGATCGGAAGCTGCATCCGTCATTCGTCAGTGCACAACTATCAGGCTATTCTATCAAATCCCAGTGAAAGGCGTCCATCGGATCAGGTAGAATTCCCAAATTGCCCTTTGTAGACCATGCGTGAGTCCGGTGTTGCGTGGACCACCGCTTTCTTCAGCCAATCAGAGAGTGCTTCTCCCTGTAAAATTTCCAAAATACCCTTTATAGTGGTCCACTATGCACTGCAAAAAATGCTGACATCAGCACTGCATAAGCGTGGTGTCAGCTGGTCGGTCGGTCTGAGCGCAGTCTGCTGAGCCAATTTTTCTGAACCGATTTGAACCAGATCGATTTTTTTTTATTTCCTTTGAAATTCATTTTCGTGCTCATTTGAAGTCCGTTTTGCCTAAAATTTATTTCATCTGAATAAAAAAAAATAAGATCTTTATATTGGTGGCCTTCTTTCCTACATAAGATTAACAAAAGTATCAATTTCTAAATAATAGATTAATTTATTTTATAATTTAATACTTTTATTAGTATATTTTTACCACTTATCACACCTCCCAACTTAGTCATTGCTAGTCCCTTAGCAATGTTTTATTTAATAACATGTTTCAATAAGATTATCCATCAAAAAGATAAAATTTAGGACTAAAGGTCAAAAAGTTTAGAAAATATCGCTAACTAAGTATTGAGCTTCATAAGCAAATTTTGCAGTCAATATAATTTAAAACTTTTTTAAAATACATTAAAGATTTACAGTACTTATGTTCGTGATGACTAACTTTAGCATTTCAGTATTAAATTAAAGGATAAAAGTATCCTCTCTTATCACCTATTTTGATCAATTTTCTATATATTCCCAATTTTATACTCATGAATTAAGGTAGCTTTCACACTGCCCTCCTTTTTTTTTGATGTGCTGAGCATCCTGGCCTTTCCTCTATCATTTTACGTAAATTTTCATACTTGACCTAGGTGCAGAGATCCAATTACTAAACTTTGGGCAATCCACATATACTCTGTCTTTTATACTTTATTTTTAGGTAGATAGTTCTTTCCTTAAATTCAAATTTTTTTGATTAGAATGTATATTAATTACCAATTTTTAGTAATAATTGAATTCTTAGTTGGCCT